>WWET01000050.1:1154780-1165827 GCA_011038615.1 Limnodynastes dumerilii
GTAGACAGAGAGGTTTCAGCAGAGACTGATATATAATTAATATAAACATGAAGAAAAACTAATATGTATATACTAAGACTCTTATAACCATCCACAAAAATGCACTAAAATCTAGTAAAACAGAATTAAGAAATCATATAACAAATCTGCACCATTTTCTGCAATGACAAACAATACATAACATTACTTATAACAAAATGTGTTGTTTTCTATGTTGCTATCTTTTAACAAAGAGATATTCCAAATTAAGTAATATTACGGTACCTTGTTCAACTTTTTTGTAGTTCCAGATTTTTCTTTCTTGCTAAATCTAACTTTTTAGCAGTGTAACCATGTGTTATGGACAGTAATGAAATGGGGTGTAATGTATTACATAAACATTGCATCTTTCAAGAGATCGCTCTTTCAAAAAACAAACTATTCCTGATTGAAGCACTAAGGCAAATATTTTAAAGACATACAGCATGCAATTTTTAAGCGGCAGGTCCTATGTACAGTCCAGAATTTTGGAAGGGCGGGTACCAAATACCATTCTGATGGGCTGCAGATTAGTATAAGCACAATAAAGTATATGTGGATTATAAGTCCCATATATACTTAGGAACGGATCCAGAGTCTGTCAGTCCACATGGAAGAGGGGAGTTAACTCCCCCTGTCACTCCCCTCTCTTGTGCATAAAATGTGTCATATAAATGGATCCGTCCAACCACTGATCTGCTGGTAAGTATCTAATCCCACCCATCTTGGCAGGCTGAGGGGAAGCACAGCCCCTTTATTATTAAATTCCATTGTACAGAACTAAGTTCTGTACAACAGAACTTACTATCGGAAAACTTTTGGAACTTGTGGAAGACTCCCTCTCCATACAGCCCACTTACTTTGCATGCATAAGTGGGCTAACGTTCTTAACTGTGGATCCAATCCTTAGTGTGTCAGCTCATAACCAACATAGGTCCGTATTCACAACAAAGAGCGAGTTAGGTGCGGAGAGAGCCACACCTAACTCACTCGTTCAGCCCCTAACCCGTCCTCCCCGTTTTTAGGTACCTTATAGCACTTAAGAGTGCCTTATGCCTACCTTAACTAACAGTGCGTAGTTTGCCTCTCCCTGCCTCCCCCCTGTCCTCCCCGGATAATCTAAATCCCTTCCCCCTCCCACTTCTAACTAAGCACTCCTCGGGGCAGCATAAGCACGCCTCTTTCTTCCTAGCCTCTTTAAAGACCGCACAGAGGCAATCTAACTGGTACGTAGACTGCATAAATGAACTACTGTGCATGCGCAGTAGTTACATTCTTAAAATGACGCACCTAAGAAGCTCTTAGAGGTTCTTAGGTGTGAATCCAGTTCATATACTTTAGTTTGCCTATACTGATCTGGAACCCATCTGATGGATTGAGGATTAGTATAAGTACATTAAAGTATATGTGGATTATCTCATAACTCATACAGTACTATATGCCATCTCCTTGCCCACAAATACTTTAGTGTGCTTATACTGATCTGTAACCCATCTGATGGAATGAGGATCAGTATAAGCACGTTAAATATAGGTAGTTTATCTCATAACTCATACAGTACTATATTGTTCCAGATCTCCAGACCCCTTAATATAACCCACATGTTAGGCATCAGTCACTGTTTCGCTCTATACTGGGGAGGAGCTGCAGCGCTTGCTGATCAGAACATACACAGCTGTTCCGTGTATTACAAGTGCACTTGTACATTTTTTTTTTGTGTAGCTAATGGCACATCTCTTACCAGGAGACAATGGGGACACCAGTCATATCATGCATAGAGCAGAGCAATGCTATTTACAAAACGAATAAAAAAAGCACATTTAGTGCAAGCAGCTGCTCTCTGTATATGATCAGTGCCCCCACTGTCTCCTAGTAATAGATGTAATGCTGCAGCAGCAGTGTTTGTTAACATACCCTAGTTACTGACAATTTTCTTTATCCCTTTAGGTTATAACAAGGGACAAGGGTTTCCAGTGACACAGTTTTTTAAACCATAATGGCCCTAGAACCTTTTTGTGCCTCAATGTTAAGATTTAGGATGTCCCTATGTTTATCCCAAGCATGTTTAACGTATCTCCACTGGCAGATCTGCCCAGGGAGGAGCTATGTCGTCCGCCTGTAGTGCTGAGGGTCGGAGGGCAGAGACAGCGGCTAACGAGCCTGCATTTCAATGCACTGTGCTATTACTATTAAGAGATATGCATGGTGGATGGCAACAGGAATGGTAATTGTACAGTAAGGGTTTTACGATTCACCATCATGTACTTGTGCCTTCCGCATTCAGAATATTTAAGGCTTGGTTCTGCAAGTGGGAGGCCCATTCCGTTCATAGGGAATTATGGATGGCAAATATCAAATGTTACCCCAAGCAATGGAGGATAATGTAGGGAATATGATATTACATCTGGGTCCAGAACTCTGAGTATTTATTACATTGCATGTAGTATGTGAGTGAGTTCTCAACTGTTTGGCAATGTACTAGATCTAACAAAGTTCTAAACATAAGGAACTTTTCTATTGTATTTTACTTACATACCAATAAATCACATGGCAATACTAGTACTGTATGTTTTGCACAGATAACTGCCCGCACAAAAGATAATTTAGTACTATAGTAATTTGTAATAGTAATAGTAATTTGATGTTGCACAGACCCCACTCATGGGGATCACTAGACCTGATTCAGACTTAAGAGTAAAGTCAGCACGTACCTAAATATACACACAGACAAAATCCATAAGAGATGCTACAATATGAAGTTAGCCACACCCCCAGTCACGGGACTGCCTTGTACGGACGGTACTCTAGGTGCGTGGATTTAAGTGCGGATGTGTTGACTTATTGTGACTCACTGAGGCCATCTTGGTACATAAAGTTAATTGGCATTCACTTAAACGCAACTAAACGCAAATGTTGATTAATAGCTCAAAACTTCTTTGCATTTATCTCTACACTATTATACGCATCTAAGTGGCAGGTCGGAACAGGTTACACCCACCAGAATAAACAGTCACTCCCCTCGCAACCTCCGGCCGGACCTAAACTTCCACCTCCATAGACTTGCCCTAACTGGCCGCACTCACTTCCGAACCTATGTGTATTAGTTGAGTATATTTAGGGGCCTAACTCTGTAAGCGCGCCCACTTTCCCTCATCTAAATGCCTCCCCACGCCCATTTCTATGGAAATCCTTAGGTCCATATATTTCCGCCGCACTTAGGGTCGCATTAGTCCGATTCACAAGTCCAACCTTAAGTCATTTCCGACCTTAACTTCAACGTACATGGTGTTGCACTATTACTACGCATGCGCAGTTGATGCAAAATCGATCCGACCCTAAATATATGCACAGAACTATCGTTAGTTCCGGATCTCTGAATCAGGCCCTGTAAGTTTAACCCTTAATGTGCCTTTGAGCAACAAACTATCTGTGTAATGTATGCTAATTGCTATTTATATACTTTTTTTACAAATATGTTTAAAACATTTTTTTTTATATTGTTATTTTTCTAACAAAAATTTTAAATGAAAATAAAAATGTTATCTATAGTGGACACACTCAAAATTGGCGTTCCAGTAATATAAACAGATTAAACCTGGCAGAATAGAGGGAAGAGTATGATCTGCATGTGCAATTAAATTAACACAAAAATTTAAATGATCTTTAAAAATTGGCAATGTAAAGGATCAAAATGAAACAACTGCACAAAGGCATGGCTTGGGCACCAAGGGAGTGCATCTGACCCTCAAACAGGCCTAAGCAGGGATTTAACTAGCTTGTAGGTTCCTTTAAAAGCAATCCAATACGGCGTTACTCAGGCCACAAACCTAACCATGACTCCTCTAGCACACACCACAGGGTGCACAAGTGTACAATCTCCAGTAGATCAGGAGTCCTTTGTAACAGTAGGGGCTTGTGGGATCAAAGTTCACCCTGCTCCTGGTCTAAAGGTGGTCTGGACTAATTCTTGTCCTGGGCCTCACAAGTGTAGAAACCATGGTACACTTACAATGGAGACTCAAACCAGCTTTAACCCCACAGGATCTTTAGCCACAGCAGACAACCAGTGGCGCTTTAACCTATGGCTCCTTCTGGCCTCCTACCTTCCTGTTTATTTATTTCCTTTGTTTCCCTATCCTCTTCATGCCCATTTTTTCCCCTAACCCTATACTTTTTCTAGCAGTTCTTGTTAAAGGCTGCTCCCTCAGTTTGCACTTCCTGTTATGTCCATTGTGGTACTACAATATCATATTTATTCAAAGATTTTCACAGGGGCCGGATTCTCCTTTGTCACTGAACTAGGTATCACAAGCATACCTGGGAACTATGGCCTGGATTCACACCAGCGGACGTATTGCACATACGTCCTTATTTTACCGATAATAGGTACTACGCATGACCGCATATACACAATCTATGTAACGAAACAATATCTAGATTACGCATGCGTAGTAGCTATTATTGGTAAAATAAGGACGTATGTGCAATAAGTCCACTGGTGTGAATCCGGGCCATTTACACACACACACACACACACACATATATATATGAAAAAAGCGGCAATCAGAGACTTTGATGCAAATGATAAATCTGTATTAGGTCATATGGTCATAGATCCGACGTTTCAGTGGCAGCCTGCCACTTTCATCAGGGTGACCATAATATAGCAAGTATTCATCAGCACACTGGAGAGAATAAGTCTTATTCTCCAGTGTGCTGGTTGAAAGCTTAAAGTCCTCGTTTGCTGGAGCGGTATATCTAAGCTTGTTTGAACCGACTTTGTGTGGTTCCTTGTAATTCAGTATGCTGCTAAATCACTGTCTGTCTGGTTTTAATTATGGAAAATAAATATATTGCACCATGATTTGTTATAAAGAACCGGAATCGGACTGGTACACCTAACAGGGGAGCTGCGATCATTTTGTTTTTAGGATTTACCCTGATGAAAGTTCCAACAAAGGGAACTGAAACGTCGGTTTATCCTTAATCCTGGCTTGGTGTCATTCATTTAAATACTTACAAATCTCAGAGTGCCGCTCATTGTTGGACTGTATCTTGCTCATTGGAAGCTAGCTGTGCACCTGAGTATCTTGTATCCCTGCTGTGAGTGCCATCCTATCGTATGTTTTATATATATATATATATATATATATATATATATACACTATTATAGCTGCAAAGCCTTTCCTGAAAATTTGTACACCCAAATCAAAATTATAATAGCTAAATTGGCAGATGTTGGCCGGCGTTACTATCCCTCGCCGTTACTACGCTCATATTAGTGTAGTTGGGCGGGGGGAGGTAGTTTAATGAGGGAGGAAAGGAGGGGTTTGCGGTCATATGCTCCTGTACGAGCATATTTTCCCTCACTTAGACATAAGCGAGGTAACATACGCTCGCACAGGGGGGAGTGCACACCGATACGCTGTGCTTTACTAAGCACATCGCATCGGCATAGGTCTGGATCAGGCCCAATATGACTATATTGTAAATTTTAACAAGACGATATGTGATGTTGTTACATTGTTACAGTCTTAACTATGGTTATATACTTTTTAATTGAAGTACATTTTTTCTAATTCTTGTGGTGTTTAATAAAGAGCAAACTGATTGCTACAAATTTTATGAGAACTACACATTCAATTAATTACATAGACGTGGAATAATCGAGAAATGGAGGAAATGGAGATGAGGAAAAATCAGTGGAGCGAATTTCCTAATTACATATCTAATGCAATATCAACCTCAGTGAATGTAAGTATGTGTCTATTTGTAAGCGAATATTACCAAGCAAATCAAATTATGAATATGAACTTGACAAAACACATAGTTGGTAATGTTATATACTAACCTTATTTGGGAAAGTCATCGTTTCAGTCCAAGTCTGCAAAAACAAAAATAATATGAATGTATCGTGTTTATTACAAAGAAACATGCTGAAAAGATTTTCCGCACTTTTTTAAGGATATGACAAACATAACATTAATCTATTTATAATTTATTTATTAACAGGTTTTTATATAGCGCCATCAGGACTGGGTGGTAACAGACAGACTGTGTAGGTGAGAGGGCCCTGCCACAAGCTTACACACTGTAGTTTATTGTGGATTGATACATAAGGGCAAGTGCTCTATATCACACAGCAGTGTTAGTAGCAAAACTGAAGGGATGTTTCAATATGGAGAGAAAGTGACCAAGTTTGCTTTAATCATGAAAAGAGATCCAGATATAATAGTAGTTGTAAATAGGGTAGACAAATGTTAGGAAGTAGGTTGAGTAATTTGGTAAGCTTGTCTGAAGAAGTGAGTTTTATGGAGAGTAGAGGGTAGTGTTAGTGGGTGAGGAAGGTTATTCCAGAGAGTGGGTGCAGCCAGGGAGAAGTCCTGTAATCGGGAATCAGAGCATTTGTTTAGGGTAGAGGAGAGAAGTAGGTCCTGTGAAGATCTGAGAGAGCTGGGATGTATCTTGAGATGAGTGAGGATATGAAGTCTTGTTGATAGCTTTGTAGGTTAGCAAAAGGATCTTGTATTTGATTTTGTAATATACAGGAAACTGATGTAGAGAAGGGTTTGGGGGCAGATACAATTAGATCCGTGTCCGTACGGATGCAGATCAGCGGCCAGATTTGCATCCATACGGGTTTGAAAAATTGGAGATGTTGCCCATAGCAACCAATCAGATTCTAGCTCTCACTTTCTTTTTACATACTAGAGAATGTCAGCTAAAATCTAATTGGTTGCTATGGGCAACATCTCCACTTTTTCAAACCTGCAGCTTAGTAAATCTGGTCCCAAGTTGTAACACTTAAGGTAGCCTTCTTGACATGTAAGTGTCAAGATTTACAACCGTTAGAGGGGAGTGCTGGGGGCGTGCACTCCCCTCTATGCTGCGTAATTACAGACCCCTGCATGCACGTAAAGCGTGTGGAGGTTTGGATCTAACCAATAATGAATAAAATATTTTGGGGATAAATGGCATATGTAGAAAATCAAAATTAAATCACTGCAAAAGATATGTAAAGAACAACAAAAACCCTGCAAATCTATTTACAAGATGTGAGTATGTGTCTACAGTAGTAGTTGACATGATTCCATAGTGGTTGATTGGTATTCACCAAGGGCCTGATCCAGAGGTACGATGTAGCGCTGAGCGTACTAACGCTCAGCGTTACATTGCTGACTCCCCCTGGCACTCCCCCTGTGCGGGCGTATGGCCCCTTCCTTACGCCGGCTGAAGGCTACCCTAACTTCAGACGGCGTAAGGAACGGGCCATGGCGGCGTAAGGAAGGGGTCATACGCTCGCACAGGAGCGTATGGCCGCTTAGCACGCCCCCCACCCTCATTTACTTACCTCCCCCCGCCCACCAGCACTAACGTGAGCGTAGGGACGCTGGAGGACGTCACCTCCAGCGTCCCTACAGCGCTGCTACGGACACCCGATCCAGGATCGGGCGTTGCCGTAGCAACGCCGGGCAACATCTGCCCGGCGCATGCGCAGATCGGCTGCAAAGCCGATCTTACGCTTACGCCCTTCGTCCGAGCGACGGCGGGCGTTACTCTGGATCAGGCCCCAAATAACAAAGGCTGAGAACCTCTGCTCTAAGACCATCAGTCATAAATCATTTTTTTAAACTTGATTGGAAATGGAAGTGACAGTCAGAATCAAATAGCATAATGAAAAAATAGGGATCAGGTTGTCTTACAAGGAAAGTATTAAAGTTGAATTAACAACCAATATCCTTTTATCTATTCTCTATTATAGTTATTACAAAAACCAGAAGGGATTAAAAAAAAAGGGATAACCTCTCTTACAGAAGAATTCCAACCAATCCTGCATAAAAAAATATCTGGGGCTGAGGCAAAAATGTAACATGCATTTTCTGTAAATTGTTCCCATTTCTGAATGTAAGTGTGAACATCAGGTACACAATGAAAGATACCTATAGCTTCTTAACTTACAGCTCAGCGCTCAAGCACTATGAATGTTTCCTTAAGGGAGATTCTAATATGAAGAGCACATGCCAGAGGATTTCACAGGCTCAAAAGGGCTTGTAAGAGTAGCAATCCTTAAGGCCAATTAAGATATTAAGATGTCTAAATAAAGACTGCTTTTTGGTATCAATACCACTTATATATAGCTATTCTTTATTTATGCTTGTTAGATTATCCAGTGTGAGAATGGTATCATTTAAAGTTTAAAAATAATTAATAAAAAATAGTGAATATTGATCTACTCAGAGATTCAGGACTGGGGCTGGATCCAGAACAACGTCCATCGCCATTAATACGTCCGTCAGATGCCGAAAATAGCTACTGCGCATGCGTGGTAACTAATTTACTAGTTTAGTTACGTAGATTGCGTATATGCGTTCTTTAAAACTGCATATATGCAATCTATGTAATGAAACGATACGTAAATTACGTAAATTAGTTACTACGCATGCGCAGTAGCTATTTTTGGCATCTGACGGACGTATTATGGGCGATGGACGTTGTTCTGGATCCAGTGCTGGATCCATGATTAATAATGATAGTCAAATTAAGCATACAGGACCGGATTCTCAGGCCATCCTTCTAGTTTCATCAGGCAGACAAGTAAATGGTTTTAATATAAGTTTATATATACCCTGTCACCTAAGTTATTATAGTGGCGCCTAACTTTTTCAGAAATTTGTTGAGCCCTGATGTTACAATTTGACTTTTTGTTTGTATGCATAGCTATACCTCATTTAAACCTGCAGATTCAGTCACATCTCCGTGCCGAATGTCCATTGCTACTCCCTCATGCTCTTGTGGAGTCCTTGGTTCTTCCTGAAGTACAAGGATATTTGGTTGCTCTCTTTGTTCCTGTAATACAATGAAAAGAGTTATAAAAATGATCACTTACTTTAGTTTTAGTCTCTTTAATCCCAAAAATCCTTTTCAAATTTATAGATTTGAATACTCTTTAATTTTAGGGTGGACTTGGACATACTGTAGAAAATATATTATACAGAGTTGGATGGAATTATCTGCACCAAACCTTAGCATTCCTGTGTATAAATACATCTGTCCTTGGCAATGGGCTCAAGTTTCCTACTTCAATATACACAATAACACTGTAAAGGTCTGTCTATTGTCCTCACTCAGATTTGCTTTAATAAAAGAATCACTCAATATTAAGCTATGCCATAAGGGTTGGTTGTTTCAAGCAGGAAATCTGGAAACCAACTATGTCACCAACTGATCTGGGGGTGGTGGGACCAATCACTTTAGTCATCCTAGGGGGGCTTTATAAAATCAAAGGCAAAAGACGTAACCCAGGCATCCAGAGGGGCATGCCAAATGGGAAACTCTTGCCATGGGAATCACTTATTATAGGTGAACATGTGGACATAAGCCTTTATTGGCTTTATAAAGTTCCAACGTAGACAGTACCTATAGTTCTGTCAGACACAGCCTTGGAAAACCTTTTCTAACTTCACCTGAAGCTGTTTTATATAACTGAGATTGTTCCTTTTAAACTTGTATGCCAACACCAGGAGACTAGTCCAAACGTACATATACAATAATTTTCCTGGTTACTGCTATTGAAAAACACACACTGATTGCTTAAACTGAATGTGCAAACACTGCATTCCCATGACAAATTTGGATCCAGAGTTCCTCCTGGGATCATTTCTGGAGGCTGGTCGGGAAGCAAAAAATTATTTTGCTATATGAGAAGGGGGAAAGTATGTAGACAGTACAGTGAGAGCATACTAATTGTCCTCCATACTATCAAGACTTCCATGCTGTCCCCATTTTTAGTGAGGACAGCGCAGAAGTTTTAAGGTAGAGGTTAGCCTTGATCCAGTGAGATCCAGAAGTAAGAAAGAGAGCTGAATTCCATACGCAATGTACATAAGTCAGCTCTTTATAGGTACTGTTATCGCAGTCCCTATACTTCCGCAACAAAACTTAGCTGCCCAATGCAGCATTCTGTGCTGAAACCATCCTCCGCAAGGGGGCCTGGGCCACCCACCATGCGTATGTTGTGCTTTGCCATGTAAATTATTCAAGTAGGATCCCTTATGTACAATCCTATAATATATCCTATATATTGTATGTGCAATATATAAGGAAGGGTCCAAGGCACGGATCCACTATCCACACGTTGGAGAGCAGGGGGAGCGTGCAGTATTGTGGATCAGAAATTCCATGCGTTACACTCCGTTGTTGTGGCTACATGCAGGATTTCCTTGTCTTTAATGATACTGGTCAATTTATAACTAACACTAGGTGCCAAGCTATTTCATCTTAACAAAAAGTAAAACAAAAAAACACATATTGCCTTATCAAAAATAATAGGTCCCAGAATATTATCCAATTATAGAAAATAAAATCTACTATATGGTTAATGTTGTATGAACATAAATTGAACTTCCTTGTAAATGATTATTAAAGTTTCTGTGTGTTCTTTTTTATTTTGGTATTAAAAGTTTCCTACTTTAATTTTTCCATTTGGAAAAGTATATTCTGAAGTACCGGTAATTCCTCGGAGATAGCTTTTTTCCAAATGTACAAGAAGCATTGTATTAGTCTGTCTCAAAAAGCTCCTTTTGTAAAGCAGTTTCTTTAGAATTGGCACTTTGGAATACTGATTGTCTTTTCATGGTTTTCATGGTTTACTGTAACTACTTTAAATGTTACAGCCACCATGTTTTAAAAAGCAGCCCATATTGAGCAATATACAGAAATAGTGTCTATCAATATTATATAATTATCAGAAATATTATTATTATTGTTCGATTGCTTATGCCACGATGAGGCACGGTGCTCTGAAAGGTAAGTGTTAAAACTAACCCCAACCCTTTCCCTAATTCTAACCCTAACCCACCCCTTCTATTACCCCAACCCTCCCTTTCCCACAGCCTGACCTTAACCCTCCATTCCCCGCAACCTGACCCTAACCCACCATTCCCCGCAGGCTGACCCTAACCCTCCCTTCCCCACAGCCTGACCCTAACCCTCCCTTCCCTGCAGCCTGACCCTAACCCACCCTTCACCA
>WWET01000050.1:1166973-1184507 GCA_011038615.1 Limnodynastes dumerilii
TCTTTCCCTTCTTTTTCCTCGGATGTCTTTATTTTTCTATTAGTCTAATTGCCTTTTGTATTAAACAAATGGCTGTTTTTCATTACACTATATAAATGGATAATGTTTCATATAATTAACATATTGTTAGTGCATTTTAAGAGAATGTAAATGTTTTATATTATTTAGCATTTCTGCCTGACTGGATTTTTGTTATGTATCCATTTTCTTGAAAATAAATAATTAAAAAAAGTGACAAAAAAAATATGTATCTTATGTGCTTAAAAAACTAAAAATAAATACATGCATTTAGAAATCTATTTCTGCCTACATTATGCTTTAGACAGTTGCAGCAGTTTGCAACCTTTGTTTTGCTTTGAGAAGGGGAAGGGAAGTTTTTAGCTACCCACTATGCAATCAGATCAAGTACCTCTTTGCATATCACTCAGACACACCCACTACCCATTAATGCAGTGGGCTGGGGGCACATTATCCTTTCTGTCTGTCCTTTTATTTATATGCACATCTAAATTTCCACTTTGACCACAACTACTGTCATGCAAACATTTCCACTCTGCAGATGCTACTGTTCTTGGCTCAGTAAACTAGAATATATTTTAAACACCACTTAACCCTAAATTAAGTTGCAAAACATGGCTCAAAAGTCTAAAAGTAAACCAAATTGTCATGACTTGCACCTATACAGAAAGTACCCAAGAATAATCTCATACTCCTCCAATAGGCTCTCAAAAGAAGTGGCAGCAAGGTACAAGTTTTCTGCCCAGAAAGTCTACTTAGTTGCCAGGCACTATTTATTTAGTTTAAAAAAACAACTATTTAATAACATGGTAAATTGTTACATGATGGAATCTCCTAATTTTGGAAGTGGTTCTCTGATATTAACATTATAGCTTTCATGACAATAAAGAAACAAAATCATTGAAGGCCTGATCCATAATTGGTTCTCAATTTGCAGCCAAACAGTTCAGAAAGACTGCAATTTTGCACACAGATCCCCAGCGGACCCACAATGCAGTTTTGAAATTGTGTGGATATCATATAGTCTTTCCATTTTAAGAAATTTCTATTACAAGGCATTCCAATGACAGTGACCAGACCACCATGTAGAAATGTTCTTCATGTTTTTCAATCTAAGTTTGGTTAGCAGAAGACAATACAAAAGATAACAATGACTCTGGACCGGATCCAGATTTAATAGCGTCAGGTGATTTACGCACGCATGAGCCCTCCAGATGTTACGCTAGGATTACTATGCGTACAAATTGGCTGTGCTTCCCATCCGCCCGCTAAAGCGGACGGGGGGAAGCATGTAAAGTGTACAGTGTGGGAGGGGGCTCCCACATTGTAGCGGATCAGCGGATCAGCGGTCGTACGCTGATCCGCCCATCGCAGTTAAGGCAGGCTTATGGCAGCGTAAGAGGGGAGTGACAGGGGGTGTGCACTCCCCTCTGTCTCGCGTAATTTCAGACCCCCGTGTGCACGGAAAGCACGCGGGGGTCTGGATCCGGTCCTGTGTTAGTAATAAAATATGGAAAACCTGGCTTGCTGTATCTTTATTTCCATTACTTCCCTGGTGCATTACAGGTGCCATTGGGCTCTGGGTGTCAGGGCATGCTGGTATCTGTAGAGTTTCCTAGTGCCAGCATGCCCTGGGAGTAATTTAAAGCAACTGAGTTTGCTAAGAAAAACATGAGTTTTTATTTTACTTTAAACATTACCCCACATACACTGCCACCAGGAGTGTGTGAAGAGCCCTAGTGCTATCAGAACTATAGAAACATAAAAAGTGACGGCAGATAAGAGCCACATGGTCCATCTAGTCTGCCCATTTGTTTATTGAAAACTATACTGACCCCAGACCCTATTTACCCTCAATTGGTGTTACAATTTATGATACCCTTATATTTATCCCAAGCATGTTTAAATTGTTCTACTGTATTGGCCTCAACCACCTCATATGGGAGAATATTCCATTTATCTATCACCCTTTCAGTGAAGTAATTTTTCCGCACATTTCCTTTGAATCTACCACCCTCCAGTTTGTATCCATGCCCTCGTGTTCTATTACACCTTTTCTTTTGAAAAATGGTACCCTCCTCTAGCTGGTCACAACCCTTGATGTATTGGAAAGCTGCTATCATGTCCCCCCTCTCCCTTCTCTGCTCCAAGCTATACATGTTTAGTTCCTCTAGCCTTTCTTGGTATGATTTGTTACATAGGCCATGGACCATTTTAGTTGCTCTACTTTGCACAGTCTCTAATGTATTTAACTGTAACTCAGCACCCCTAAAAAAGGGAGTTTGCCCCATGCAGTTGCTGCCTGACACTTCTTTAGAAACAAGTGTTTTTGTTTACAGTTGTGCATGTTCTTACAATTGCATTTTCAGCAGCACATCACAAGAATTCTATGATGCAACATACCAAGCATCAAGTAAGTACACATTTGGATCCAGGTCCATTTTACGTCACCCTTTAACACAACTTCAACCTGCCTTACATTAAAACAAAGAGAACACACTTTCAACAACATGAAAGTATACATCCTAATAAGATGAGGCTAGAATCAAAACAGCTGGCCTATACCTTTAATTGCTAAAGTAAATCTCTTTGAATCATATTGTAAGTAGCACGCAGGGAATTCTATTCTATTTGGTAGAGTTTGTCCTGTACAATAAATTAAAAACTGGTAAAGATCAATGTGATTTTGTAAAGGACTATCTGAAAGTACTAAGATTCTTTTATTTTCTTTTAGATTAAATGCCCTCAGTGGGCCAGATTCACGACAGGGTATTAGCCTTTGTTATACAGTACGTCTGCTGAAATATAGAAGAAGTTCAAGTTAAAATTTATGACAGTATAATGAGACAAGGATCTTGTCTTCAGCTTCCTCAGTGAAAATTTCTGACATCTTTATTTTACAAAATCAATCTAAGCCTGAAAAGCTTTAGTGGCAAAGATAATTATTTGGGTCACAAGCATTGTATGCTAACAGTTATGGTACATTGTAATCTTTAAGATATGTGGGGCCTTTTTTAAATAAGTGACAGAATGGCTATGATCATGGATGCTGCAATATAAATGATAAGAAATTGTTTTTATTTTTTCTTTATTTTTATCATTTAAACTTTTCTTTATTAATGAACTGCACATTTATTATTAAGCACAATTTATGCAATGCCAAAATGAAAGCAAACAATATACCCAAATAGCAAGTAATAAATAACCATAGCAAATGAGACAATTCAAGCCAGTCTTAAAATTGAGCTGTGTTATAGAGCCACGAGCAGTATTGTTTTTTTTCACTGCCACACCAATGGGCAGCAGTAGTTTCTTTGGGCCTGTATATTTTCTGTCTTCACAGGAAAGATAATGAAAATTACCCACTTAGACATAAAGGACGGTATTCAGATTTAAGATTGTTTTCCATATGGATGCTGCAGAGGCTATCGTATGGATTTTGGGATTCAGAGGTCAACATGCTCTCCTAAGTGCAGATAGTGAATCCACATGCAGGACCCCTACCCTTCCGTGCGGGATACTGAATCGTACGTAAGGGCTTAGCCAAGGCCTTCTATATGATTTTCATGCATTTGACCAACCCCTATGCATATCTCCTATGCATGGGGAGGGGGGGGTTAGCATCAGTCCAATAATGGTACAGCAAATGCACAATACCATTTTTATGCAGATTTCTATACGTAGTGTATGGAAGTTGGCAGACGTACTTGATTAAGTGTTTTTCTCTGAATAATGCCTCACCTTCACCTTACTGGCAAGCCCACAGACTGCCATTTTACACTGCAGACAACTACTGAAGGACAGAGCCCCCATTAAAAGTCTTTGCTGGGGATTAGATAAGAAGAATATAACACCTTCAATAACATATCAGTGCTGGTACCAGTTATAATTAATTTTTAGGAGAGTTTAAACACAATTAAGAGGTATAGAAAGTGTTGGTCTCGGCTATAATATGTCCCATATTTGTACAGAGCATCCAAAAAATATGATAATTACTGGGATCATTACTGGGACTCAAAATAGCAAAGCTTGGGTCTGCTCTAAACATGCTAATTATGTTGGACACAAGGCCAGTGTCTGGGGTCCACTTTTTATGTCCTCATTTTTCTCTAATAAAAACCTTATGCAAACCTTAAACTGGGCAAATAGTGCCCTATGGTCTGTCTAATCCAGCCTGCTTGATCTATTCAACCATTTGATCTAGTAATTACCAGCATGTTCTGGCATTACACAGAACATTTAATCAAAAAAGACTCAATAGCACCAGTGATATTGGCCTGGAGCTAGATGTCTAATTACACACTGTGAAATACACACCTATACAATGTTATAAAAAAAAAGGGTTAAATGAAACCATAATGACAAATGCTTAAAAAAAATTAAATATAAACAGCTAAATACTAACTACCCCAAATACTTCAATCAAGTAGACATTGCGCTAAGATAGACAATCTAGCAGTGCATTATGTACATTATTATAAGAGCTCTATCAACACACAGTTCCCAATAGCATCCAACAAATGAACTAACATGCCTAAGCCCACTTTCTGTCACGAGCCACCAGCAGTGGCTCATAGCTTGAGGTCCTGGCTATTGCTAGCAGCTGAAACAGTATTGCATTGGTGACAGCGGTCATGTGTTCTGGCTGCTAACCTTTAAACTACCCATGTGTCATGCATGACCACCATACCCCGACACCCTCTTTAAAATAACCCACTCTAGTGGTAGAATTCCTTGCAGGTGAGGGAATGGAGATTAGAGTGCAATGGTGACATAAGTCTGGATCTGGTCCCTCAACTTGTAAACTTCCACTGCGTCCTATCATAAAATTAGGACATTTGTAAGTCTGGTTTTACATACATTTTTCCACCTGCTTAACTTAGGGGAGCACTGCATTTCACCCCATCCTGGTGGAAACACCTTCAGTACAAAAGTCTTGATCCCGATCCATATTAGAATTGTGGTGCTTGCACATGCAACCAGAAAACGTTGCTTTTAAGTAAATCTGGATCCGATTTACTGTTTGATAATAAATGCAGTGTTCCGGAATATGCTTTGAGTTTGCTTTTAGATTTTGTAGAATTTCATTAAAGATAATGCATGTCTTAACTCATTATGATTCCTTAATATTTCATAACTCAGTTTTCCCATTATTGATTATTTCTGTATATATACAAGAATATAACACATTCCATTAATCAATATAACTACATGATTAAAGAGTATGGTTTGTTAATACGATGGTCAATGGTCTGTTTTACGACAAATCTTCGTGAGGCTGTTCAATGACGACTTCCTGCAATTGCTGGAAGTCTCCATTTTCGACAGCTGCAGTGCTGCGACTCCTGGAGTCGTGAAGATTTGACTGCTGACAGGTAAGCACCTTTATCCTAGCCCAAACTTAATCCTCCTCTAACCCTAATCCTCCGTCCAACAACCTAACCCAACCTTTACCCTTCAGCCCTAACTCTAACCTCCCTCATATTGAGCCTTAACCATCCATGTACCACTGCCTAACCCTAACCTTCCCTTTAACCCCTAACCCTACCATCTGGAAGACTAACCTTAACTGTCCCTTCTTTAGGCCTAACCTTAACCTGAGCCCGCTGAAGCCTGTCACTATTGGATGGTGGGAATCACCTCTGCAAAATGGGTCCTTTAGAAGTAGAGCTAATTTTTTTCTGTCTCTATTTTGAAAAATGTAAAAATTTTCGAAATACTTACCCATTCATTTTTCAGAAACACCGCCGCAGATCCAACGCACACGCCACAGACCCGCTGCACCGAGTATGACTCTCAGAGTAGTTTTAGGGTTAGGCTGCGGGTAAAGGAGGGTAAGGGTAATTAAAGTAGTGGGTCAGGGTTAGAGTATAGGAAGGGGAGGGTTAGGGTTAGGGTAATGGAAGGAGAGTCTTAGGGTATGGCTGTGGGGAAGAAAGTATTAGGGTTAGGCTGTGGGGAAGGAAGGCTTACACTCAGGCTGCAGGGAAGGGAATCATAGGGTTACGCTGGGGGGAAGGGAGGGTTAGGGTAATGAAAGGGGAGGGTTAGGATTAGGGTAAAGGAAGGGAAGGGTTAGGATAAGGATTAGGATAGCTTTTGGGGTTAAATCTATATTTACCATTTGCAGCACTGTATTTTGTCTCGCGGGGATTGATTACTTTGCCTCTGCGAGGCAAAAGCAATCAATTTCATAGCCAGTTCAGAACTGGCTGGGAGAAAACGGCTCTTTCAAAAAAGGGACATTCACAACGGCGGCCCACACCCGTTGGGAATGGTTCTACATGGGTGCCTGTGCTCAATAGCAATTTTGTATATTGCGAGCATTTCAGCAATAAATCAAGCATTCAGCTAGCGACTGGCAACCACATCCCAGTTTAAAGATCTGTTTCTCCTTTTTCTCCAGATTCTGAGTTTCTACTATAAACATAAATATTTCTACAAATTAAAATCAAAATACGAATTTACAGTTAAAAAATATGCTTTGCTGACCTTGACCTTAACTTGATACAGGAAATATATAGTATTGATCATTTTCCCAGTACATCCCTAGTTCATTGTGCTGTAATTACAGTTATAAATTTCACTGATAATGCATGCTAAGCTGATTTCCTATCCTCAGGCTCTACCAAATGACAATGCTTGATGATGATCTCTTCACAAGCGTGGGTTTTTATTGTTTTATTGAGTCCTGCTTTCTTTTTAAATTAAATAATAGGTGTGGCCTAATAATGTATCATTTTCATGATTAAAGACTTCCTTATTGTTCCTGTAACTGATTCTTGTTTAGATAAAGTGTTTTGTCTTTGACATGTATAGTTTTGATCACCATGATCACCATGCTGGAAGCAGAAAATTATTTATCAAGGTACACATTTAAGACCTGATTCAGACTTAAGTAAGTGCAGAATCTCCATGCGTATTTTTACAAGTTGATATATGCGCATGCCCAGAACTCAAAACATACGCATGGGAACCATGTGTCACGATTAGCGGCAGACGCCGCTACACTTACTAGGTCAGGGGGCGTCTGGCTGCTGCTGTTCCGGTCCGTCCCCGTTGCGCCTCAGGCTCGCGATGGGCTGCTCCAGCGACAGTGTCTCCGGTGGTTGCTGGGCGCCGCCATCTTCCGACGCAACACGTGACTCCCCGCAGCCAATCCAGAAGCACGCCAGGGGAGCACGTGCAAAGGCGGGCCAATCAGCAGTAGGAGCGGGGTATTTAAACCCCAGGCACTGACCCTTCAGAGCCAGAACTTCTTCGTCACTTTAGGTGCCTGGTTCCTTCTATCTCCAAGTCTGAGTCCAGTCCAAAGTCTGAATCCAGTCCAGCCAGTCTGACTCCACTCCAGCCAGTCTAACTCCACTCCAGCCAGTCCAACTTTACTCCAGCCAGTCTGACCCACTCCAGCCAGCTAAATCCTCTCCAGCCAGCTGTATCCGCTCCATCCAGTTGTACCCGGTCCAAACGGATCTTTATACAGAGACATTATCTGAGGCCACTCCGCTTTGTCTTCAGTGCCCCGTGTCTACTCTCTCTTCGACCCACAACTAATCCAGACTTGTCCAAGAACGTGATACCATGGGCAATTAATTCACAGACATGAATGGCTGACTTAGGACTGATTCACAGACACGGATGGCTGACTTAGGACTGATTCACAAACACGGATGGCTGACTTAGGTCTCATTCACACATGAGTCCTGCATGTGTGGCTAGAAGGGCAAGACTCTTAATGCAAATGAGCTGCACACAGACTACTAATGTATGGACATTCATCTTAAATTAGGACTGATTCACAAGTGCAAAGAATTACAAAGAAATACAAAGAAGTTTTGAGTTGTTAATCAAAATTTGCGTTTAGTTGTGATTAAGTGAATGCCAATTAACTTTAAGTACCAAGATGGCCTCTGTGTGATTCATAATAAGGAAACACATCCGCACTTAAATCCACGCACCTAGAGTACCCAGTCCCATGACTGGGGGTGTGGTTAACTTCATATTGTAGCATTTCTGAATCATTCGTATGGATCTCAGGGCGTATTCAAAGACTTTTAAAGGTATGCAATTATATGCACGGGAACACCCACCAACAACCCCGACACTCTCCTCTCCCGGTCGTGTGTACTTATGTGCGTATATGTGATCCGTCCGTGCGATTCTTGATAACCGCGCCTCCATGCGTGCATTTAAATGACTCCCCCCACCAACTTTTATGTAAATTTTCTGTGCGTATGTCCCCAAGTGCGATTCACATGTACATCCGTTAGGCACTTACGTGCGTATAGTCAACATAAACTACGTACATAAAGTTACTACGCATGCGCAGTTGATCCAATCCTAAAAATATGCACGGAACTTCCCTCAAAAATGGATCTCTGAATACGGCCCCTTGTGCGTATATTTAGGTACGTCCACAATTTCACGTGGACCTGACTTTTAGGTCTGAATCAGGTCCTTAATCACCAGACATAACAAAAAGAGAACTTCTATGTTGCAGGAGCGGCTGGTAGTCATATTCCCGGCACTTAAATTCCCAGCGCTGAAAATACCTCCACCAGTTTTCCTACACTTATTATCCCGGCATGTTCAAAATCCCGGTGCTAAAAATTCCTGACAATTTAAAATACCGGCACGTAAAAATGGCCTACACTGATAATCCCAGCCAGTAAATATCCTGGCACGTAAAAATGACCTACACTGACAATCCCAGTAAAAATCCCGGCACATAAAAAATACCGCAATGCAACACCCGACTTCACTGACCAACAACGCGGCGCCGGCAGGGCATGCTGATGCAATTCGTGTACTGCCGATAATATACAGTACACTTTAATGAATAACCCCAACAATTTGCCTAAAACTGTAACAAAATACACCGATAATACACAGCACACATTCATCTATAAACCCAACAATTTCCAAAACTGTCACAAAATACACCCGATAATACACATGGGATCGTAATCAAGATGGTAAGTACTGCTTTTTATTAATTATTTTAATGACATTATTTTATTCATTCATTTCACGCATAATAAGATAATTTATGAAATTACTATTTTTGGGGGGTATTGTTGGGATTATTGAGCATATTGTACTGTGTATTATCGGGAGTATTTTGTGACAGTTTTGGCAATTGTTGGAATTATTGAGTATATTGTGCTGTGTATTATCGGGTGTATTTTGTTACAGTTTTGGGATTTGTTGAGGTTTTTGAGCATAGTGTACTGTATATTATCGGGAGGTTTTTTTGACAGTTTTGGGAATTATTGGGGTTATTGATTATAGTGTACTGTGTATTATCAGGAGTATTTTGTGACAATTTTGGGAATTTTAGTGACTTATGTGTAATATGTTAGTGTATTGCATGACAAATATTAGGGTATTTAATCATAATCTAGAGTCTGGGGGCTGTGTATGTGACGGGTCAGGCTGGGGGCTGTGTATGTAACGGGTCAGGCTGGGGTTGACAGTTTTTTTGGCATGCTGATCTTTGTAGTACTATGTATTTTGCTTGTTATTTCTTTTCTCACACACTTGGCATAGCTTGCACGATACAGGTACTGTGTAAACTGGTAAAGGTATTTTCAGTGCCAGGAATTTAAGAGCCGGGACTTAGTAATGGACCTGCAGGAGCTTAAGTTCCTCGAATACATAGGTGGCGGAGAACATTTAATTTTTGCTGCTGGAAGTTTTTCTTTCATTTTCCAAAATGGTAACTGGACAAAAAACTATTATCAGTAATTGATGTGAAGCTCCCTAATTGGTGCCTTCAAGCAATAATGCATGTAAACGCACTAAATATTTACTCCTTGACGAGTCAGAGATCTTCCAAAATATGGCATAGGTGTTTCAACACCACCATCTCAGAAGTGCTCTCATATAAATATCCTCAAACAATACATTAGATCCTATGAAAGATTGATTGTATATTCCAAGAAAATTAGGACGTTAAAGAAGCTGTAAATGAGAAAATAAAGCTTGTCTATTGGATAGTCACCATAATAGTTAGGTGAAGCAAGCCTGTGGGAACAGCAAATAAGACAGGATGTACAGCAGTAAAGAGAGAACATGATGAATGAGGGCTATGCCAATGAGAAATTAAACTTTAAAAGGAAGGCCTTTGCACAAAAGGATGGGTCTGAAAATGGAGGGGAGGAGAAATGTGTGTATATACACACTATAGAAACCCAGACAACTTCAAACACATCACCTGTCACACATCACTCTCAAAAATCCTAAAATGTGCTCTATGGAATGCTTGACCTGACTGCAACAAACTAATCTCTATTATGACCTCTTCCTTTCTAACAACCCCAACCTTGCAATCACTGAAACATGGCTCACTGACTCAGACACTGCCTCATCTGATGCACTCTGTAATGGTGGACTCCATTTTACTCATGTCCCCAGGCCTTGAGAAAAAATGGGAGTTGAGGGTTGGACTACTTCTTTCCCCAGATTGCACATTCACAGTTCTACCCAATGTCCCTTCACTTACTTTCACATCCTTTGAAGTACATACTGTTAGCATTTTCAAACCCTTCTCTCTGCTTGTGGCTGTGATCTTTCACCCACCCAATGCATCTTGCCAACAATTTATACAACACTTCTCTGCATGGCACCCTCATTTCTTATCCTCTGACATACCTTCCATTATCATAGGGGAGTTCAATAACCCCCATTAACAACCCTTCATCTCCTGATGCCACTAAGCTTTTCTCTCTAACCTCACCTCTTGGCTTCTCACAATGGAGTGATTCACCAACCATAATGATGGAAATTGTATTGATCTTGTATTCTTTAAACTATGCTCAGTCTCTGATCTTACTAACTCCACTCACCCTCTCTCCGACCATCACCTGACTACCTGCAGACTGTCCCCCACTAGTTGTACTCCTTTGCTTTCTAACTCTATTGAACCTTTGCTTACCCGTAGAAACTTAACGCTGTTAATATCAACCAACTCAATCTTTCTTAATCTTTCCACTCTCCTGATATGGCAGTATCTCACCTTAATCAAACCCTAGCAGCTTCCCTTCGGAGTCAGCCATGGCACACTAATGACACACAAAATATTAAAAGACTATCCCGCAAAGCAGAATGTAATTGGCGCATATCCCGTACTTCCCATGACTTTTAAACTTACACCAACACTTATCACACTTATCAAAATGCTCTGGACAATGTCAAACAATCCTACTTTCAAACTCTCATTTCTACTCAGGCTTCTAGCCACAAACATCCCTTCCGCACATTTAACTCTCTTCTAAACCCTCCTGTGCAAAATCCACCAACTTCCATTAGTGCTCAACATCTTGTATTGTACTTTAAAGATAAGATTGAAAAGATTAGACAGGAATTGTCATCCTCCTCCTCATCAACTAACATACTACTCAGTCTCTTTCATCCACACTCTGACCATGTCCTCATTCCAACCCACAAATGAAGAGGATATATCTGCCCTTTTCTGCTAATCCCACTCTGCTGCCTGTGCTCTTGATCCTGTACCTTCACAAGTCAGTTGGGGCCGTATTCAGAGATCCGTTTCTAACTAAAGTTCCGTGCGTATTTTTAGGATCGGATCGCTTTTGCATCAACTGCGCATGCGTAGTAATAGTGATACGCCATCTACGTTGAAGTTAAGGTCGGAAATGGCTTAGGGACGGACTAGTGAATCGTGCAGAGACTAATGCGACCCTAAGTGTGGCGGAAATATACAGACCTAAAGATTTGCATAGAAATGGGCGGGTGGAGGCATTTAGATGAGGGAAAGTGGGCGCGCTTACAGAGTTAGGGCCGGTAATATACGCAACTAATACACATAAGGCCGGAAGTGAGTGGGGCCAGATAGGGCAAATCAATGCAGGTGTAAGTTTAGGTCCGCCCGGAGGTTGCGAGGGGAGTGACTGTTTTTCTGGTGGGTGTAACCTGCCACGACCTGCCACTTAGTTGCGTATATTTGCGGCCGATCCGAAGTCTGAATACGGTCCTTGATGTCTATCTTCTGTGCTTATGCCTAATTTAACTCTAATCTGCAATCTGTCTCTCTCCTGGTATCTTCTCATCTTTATTCAAGCATGCAGTAATCACTCAAATTCTGAAAAAACAAAACTCTGACCACCAACTCTGCCTCAAATTATCAGTCTATTTCCCAGCTTCCATGCCCTACAAAACTGCTCGAAAGACTTGCCTACACTCGCCCAGTGCCGTTTCTAGATTTAACAGAGCCCGGGGTGAAACGAAAAAAGTTCCTGGCACTCTAACATACTCCCTGACACCCCTCATCCCTATTGCTACAGCACTCTAACATTCTCCCTCACACCCTTCACCCCTATTCCTACAGCACTCTAACATACTCCCTGACACCCCTCATCCCTATTGCTACAGCACTCTAACATTCTCCCTCACACCCTTCACCCCTATTCCTACAGCACTCTAACATACTCCCTGACACCCCTCATCCCTATTGCTACAGCACTCTAACATTCTCCCTCACACCCTTCACCCCTATTCCTACAGCACTCTAACATACTCCCTGACACCCCTCATCCCTATTGCTACAGCACTCTAACATTCTCCCTCACACCCTTCACCCCTATTCCTACAGCACTCTAACATACTCCCTGACACCCCTCATCCCTATTGCTACAGCACTCTAACATTCTCCCTCACACCCTTCACCCCTATTCCTACAGCACTCTAACATACTCCCTGACACCCCTCATCCCTATTGCTACAGCACTCTAACATTCTCCCTCACACCCTTCACCCCTATTCCTACAGCACTCTAACATACTCCCTGACACCTCTCACCCCTATTCCTACAGCACTCTAACACACTCCCTGACACCCCTCACTCCTATTTCTACAGTACTGTAACACACTCCCTGACACTTCTCCCCATACCAGTGTGGTACCTTGCGCAGGGCCTCGATCTGGGAGCTGGACGCCGCTGTCAGTGCTGACTCCCACATCTGTGGAGCAGCAGCAAGGCCCTCGGGGGTGCAGGAGAAGATTAAGACACAGCTGCAGGCTGGCTGAACAGGTCCTCGAGGATCCGCCTCTGGAGCCGGGCGAGGGCGCTGTACTGCATCAGATAGAAGCGCACCTCCGCCTCAGGAACCAGAGCAGCGTGAGAGCCATGGAGGAGGGCAGGGAGACTCAAAGGGAGGGCAGGGAGACTCAAAGGGAGGGCAGGGAGACCCAAAGGGAGAGCAGGGAGACCCAAAAGGAGGGCAGGGAGAACCAAAGGGGAAGAGGGGCTGTCCTGCTGGGTTCCCCCTTTAAGTCACCTAAGGCCGCGCCCAGTGCGATTGCACGGGTCGCACGCCCCTTAAAACGGCTCTGCACACACTCTTCTGGATCCTCTTCAATCAGGTTTTCATTTCCGACACTCCACAAAAACTGCACTGAACCAGGTGGTCAATGACTTAATCACTGCGAAATCTAAAGGTCACTACTCTCTTCTTATTCTCCTGGATCTTTCTGCTGCTTTTGACACAGCTTTTTCCTGGTTCACATCATCCTTATCCAATTGCTCTTTAAGTGTTCGCTTTTCTGGATCTACCTCCCCTGCTCTTCCTCTATCTGTTAGAGTACCACATGGCTCTGTGTTGGATTCATTGCTCTTCTCTATTTATACAACTTCACTTGGACAGATAATAAAGTAATTTGGATTTAAGTATCATCTCTATGCAGATTATATGCAAATCTCCCTAACCACTCCTGATCTCTCACCTTCTGTGTTGAACCCTTGTAACTGAATGCCTCTCTTCCATCTCATCTTGGATTTCCTCCTGCAATCTCAAACTCAATCTCTCTAAAACTGAACTAATAATATTTCCACCTGCTAATAAAAGTTACCCACCTGGCCTCTCCTGACAACACTGAAATAATCCTTACTCCTAAAGCTTGATGCTATGCTCTTACCTTTTACCTTTAACTGTCCCTTGTTCCCCACATACAATCTGTCTCTAAATCCTGTTACATACATCAAAAAATGAATACCCAAATATCTCACGCAAAACACTGCAAAAACTCTCATTCATGCACTAATCATCTCCTGCGTTGATTATTGCAATGCTCTCATTAATGGGCTCCCATGTTATAAAATTACCCTCCTACAGTCCATATTACATGCAGCAGCTAGACTTATTTTCCTTGCTAAACGCTCTACATGAGCTACTCCACTCTGTCAGTCTCTATATTGGTTATCTGCATTTTACAGAATTAAATACAAAGGGCCAGATTCAGACCAGTAGTTACCCAGCGTAGAGGGGCAGATCACACCCCAGCACTCCCCTCTATCGGTAGTCATTCTGGACACTTACATGTCCAGAAGGCTACTTTAAAAATTATGACTTGACATATTGTCCGTACGGACGCAGATCAAGTCGTAACGGGGCTTCCCGCCCCTGACCTGACCCCCTCCTGTATGGCAGAGATACAGAATTTGTAAATGAAGGGGTCGGCCCCTTCAATGTACCTACATATGTACATAACTTAGTTACATAAATTCTGTACGTATGCTAGCGGAACATCTGGAACGTGCATGCGCCGATGTTCTGAGACAAGGGACTCACGCAAATGACTTGCGTAAATCCCGTCGGACTTAGTTCTGGATCTGACCTAAAATCCCTTTGCTAACCTACAAAGCCATCAACAAATGCAGAGAAAGAACAAATTTTGCTGCGCTTAGATATATACCAAAAAATACATGTATATGCACCAATATACGTTTAAAAATATATTTATTTAGCTATAATGAAGGTAGCTATATATAAGTGTAGAAACTGTTATAATAAATAAAACAATACACATCAAATTATATTAAAATTGCAAGAAGCACATTGTGCTAGCATAACTGGAAGACACATATATCATTAGAAATAAAGACTCTCCTCTGGTATAGCAAGGCTATTTTAAGGATCTTCAAATTGATATTATGTAGCCAGATAAATGTCCCACAAAAGGTAGTGATTAGATGGTGTACACACTACAGGGATAGTTGTCTGGAGACCTCAATAGTTAGAATGAGTCATATTGCTAATATAGCCATTGGAGAAAATGGAAATAAAGGTATCAAGCTGTATAAGCTTACCGGCTAGCAGGTGCGCGTCCGCACCTACTAGCTCTGCAGCCTGACTCTCTGGTAGATGGTGAGTAGATTCGCGTTGGGAGGCAGAAGTATCCACAGCAATAGTATAAAGCTTAGGCTCCACGTGTTGTCCGGGTGGTTACTCCCCGAAGGGAGGTCTTTTACGATGGAATCCGGCAAAGTCACGTGTTAGGTGGTACTGCTGCTTTTCCTCTCCCCTAATACAGCGTAGAAGGAGATCGCAAACCAGGGTCGGGCCAATGATATGTTAGGTGGTACTGCTGCTTTTCCTCTCCCCTAATACAGCGTAGAAGGAGATCGCAAACCAGGGTCGGGCCAATGATACTGTGAGTCCAGCGTGTGTGCAAAAGCAGGAACTGAAAACCTGACGCGTTTCCTGGTGATTAACACCACTTCATCAGAGGTGGTGTTAATCACCAGGAACAAGACTGCATCTGCATACCTTTCCTCACTCATCTCAAGATACATTCCAGCTCACTCTCTCAGATCTTCACAGGACATACAGCTCTGCTCCACACTAAACAAATGCTCTGATTCCTGGTTACAGGATTTCTCCTGGGCTGCACCCACTATATAGAATAACCTTCCTTGCCCACTTAGACTATCATCTACTCTCCATATTTTTTTAAGAACCTTAAAACTCACCTCTTTGGACAAGCTTACCAAATTCCTCAACCTACACCCTAACGATTGTCTACCCTATTTACAACTATTATGTTACCTGGATCGCCTTTCATGGGTAAAACAAACTTGTTTACTTTCTTTCTATACTAATATTTCCTCTCAGTTTTGCTCCTAACACTGCTGTGTGACTGGTTCATACAGAAGCACTGTGCACTTGCACATGCAAGCAGGCTGGTCCGTTGTGTGATATAGAGCACTAGCCCTAATGTAGCAATACCCTATAGAGTTTAATCTTGTGGACAGGGCCCTCTCACCTGCCCAGTCTGTCTAAATATGTAAAGTATTTAGTATGTTAAAAAAAAACATTGTAGGGTGAAAATTATTTTCATGAGGAAGGAGGAATCATAGCAAATATTGGACTGGATACAGACTTAAGTAAGTGCTTGAAATTAGTTACTCCTGGGATAAACCACGTTGATTGCAGGTGGAGTCAATTTAATTGTATTCTTTGCATGCAGGGATATATCTTTGAATTGCTTACTGCACACAGATACTGACCAGCTTTACTATCACACTGTTATTTAGAACTGGGATAGGAAACATCACCTTTCAACTCTAATACTGTGTGCAACAGAAATCCAATCAGATAGTCAATTTGATCATTGACAGAGTATATCTGCAAGTACAGTGAGATTGAGGGGAAGGATTGTTGTGAGACCAAGCAGAGACAGAGTTTTGGGTGACAACAAAGAGGTGACAAAACCAATAATGATAGAATAAAGAGGAGTGAAGGGGGAGGTGTTAAAACCAGAAATGGAGAATGTTAATATAATACAGCCAAGAAATAAATAAGAAAGAAATTTAATACCACAAAAGTCCAGCAGAATTACCTGTTTATATACCTAATAAATAAATACAAACATACAGTAACCTTGTATGACTAGTCTCAATAATGTTTCAGCCCATATCCCTGTTTTTATCAATCTAAAAAATAGACATTTTGACAGTAGTCACCTGAACATGGAACTTTAATTAGGGACCTTGAGCAGATTCATACTGAAAGCTGGCCGTTGTTTACACAATTACTGTTAATGCCCTGGATGACACCTTCTAATTAATTGGAAAACTTTGAAATGTATCCTGAGGGGTTTACTAATCCATCGCAGAACTAGACTTAATAAAAAGTCCAGAGAAATACAGTGTGAGCTTATTAACTGACATTTCTAGCTTCTCTACCCATACATTAAAAATTCACTTGTTTACAACTCAAAGGGGGTATTTAATTAACTGCATAGACAATAACAGGCAACAACATTAAGCATAAGCTATTTTGGTGCTGTGAGTAAGAGAGAAAATTGGTGCCCACTACCTTTTATAATGGTATGACTGGGAAGTGCCTGTCATATATTACACCCCTATTGTCACCCTTCTTTCCACATAATAGTCCCCTCCTTGCACATCAAATTGTATTAGAGAAACATAGAAAGTGACGGCAGATAAGAGCCACATGGCCCATCTAGTCTGCCCATTTGTTTATTGAAAACTATACTGACCCTAGACCCTATTTACCCTCAATTGGGGTTACAATTTAGGATACCCTTATATTTAACCCAAGCATGTTTAAATTGTTCTACTGTACTGGCATCAACCACCTCAGATGGGAGAATATTCCACTTATCTATCACCCTTTCAGTGAAGTAATTTTTCCGCACATTTCCTTTGAATCTACCACCCTCCAGTTTATATTCATGCCCTCGTGTTCTATTAC
>WWET01000050.1:1185233-1195233 GCA_011038615.1 Limnodynastes dumerilii
AAGAAGATTCTTAAGTGTGAATCAGGTCCTAAAAGAGGAAAGTTACTCCTGGGCAAAACCATGTTGATTTCAGGGGGAGTCAAGTTAATTGTATTTGCATGCAGGGATATATTTTTGAATTGCTTACTGCACACAGATACTGACCAGCTTTACTATTACACTGTTATTTAGACTTGGGATAGGAAACATCACCTCTCAACTCTAATACTGTTTGCAACAGATGAAATATGACTCCCCTGAAATCAAAATGGTTTAGCCCAGGAGTAACTTTCCTCTCTTAGGGCCGAATTCATAACCCCGTATTTTTTAACACACGTTCCTAATTTTCCGAATCTAGCTACTACGCATGTGTGGTAACCATCTTATGCTTTCTACGGAGCGTTTTGTTACGGAAATTGCGTACATGCGGTCTTAAAAGATTGCATGTGCGCAATCTACGTAACAAAACGCTACTTAGATAGGATAAAATAATTAATACGCATGCGTAGTAGCTAGATTAGGGACGTTTATTAAAAAAATACGGGGTTGTGAATCCGGCCCTTAATTTCAAGCTCCTTCTTAAGTCTGGATCCAGCCCATTATATTTTATTCATATTAATTCAAATGAATGCAGATTAGCAACAGAATTGACAAAATATAAAAAAATGCAAAATAGTGAATAAAGACAAAAAGATCAGATTATATATTTAACTATATGAGATGCTATGAGTTTAAAATGTTATTGAATGTCAACATTTTATAGAAATATAGTATATGGTAGAGCTCGACAAATACTGGTCGCCAGGTAACTATGGCAACTAGAATTTGGGACCTGGCATTTGGAATTTGGGACAATGCAGGCTGTCCCTTTAGTTTCAGCGGCTGAGGGATTAGTGGCCACAGGAGAAGCTCCTCTGTGGATAATCTGGTTTCTTCTTCCCCTGCGTCATCAGACAAACAGCGTTCATAAAATTTCATATGTCAAATTTTTGCCCTCAGTAATACACGGTGCTCATGCATCAGGGTTGCAAACATGACATAGGGGTAGATCCAGAACTCCGCTTGCAATCCATTTACTAGCGTACCTTCTATACACTCCCCTTGGCACACCCCTTGAATGTACGTATTTTGTCCGAGTTCCAAACCCTACCTGGCCGCGTAACCGATGTCATCCGCACACGTGCGGTGCAACACGTATTTACGCAGCTAAGCACGCCCATACTGTACACTTTAAATACAAACCCCCACCTACATAGCATATTTCAGACGTATTTTTGACTCACGTAAAATTGGCACGTCCACACGTATGTATTTACACGACAAATACGTAAATGGCCCATACGTTCAGATTTATGCTACGTTACAGAGCGTATTTTCTATTGTGCGCATGCGCAGTACTTACCAAAAGGCGATTTTACGTTGTCACGCGTAAAGTCGCTGACAAGCATTGTTCTGGATCTGCCCTATAAAATGTAAAATTTATGCTTGCCAGGTCAACTAAAATGAATCATAACTTTGCTTCTGATTGTGGTAGAACTTTCATGTTAGTCTTATTTTGAAGTTAAAGGATATTAGATTTCATAAAATATTGTTTTATATTTAAATATTGACTTCTACATTTCAAGGTCACATGATTTGACCTTTGACCTTGAATATCTTTAAAACGTGTATGTTTAATTCTTTTGTACATAAAGTATGTTATACAGTTAAATACAATCTCTCTTTGGTATAAGTTTCATTTTGGGATGCCTTTGGGAACAGGAAGAAAATACATATTATATCACATGTTTTAGTAGTTCTTAAGGCAGAAGCTGCAGCCAGACTAAGATCAACCCAGAGACACTACAAGTCTGAACTTCAACTGCCACAGATCCTCCAACCTGAACCATTTCACCAGGTACAAAAAACTCTGGTCCCAAGTTTCCATCAGTTACTACGGTAATCATTTGTGTTGGAGAAAAATGTTTTCTAAACATCAGTTAATCCATTAAAACCGGCAAATGACAGTTGGAAGCTCAAGGACAGAATACTTTGTACCTAGTGGAATGGGTCATGTTGGAGGGTATGCTACTGAGCTCAATATTCTTTTTACTTTAAATAGTGCGTTCCTATAGTGCGTTTTTGTATATTTTTATTTATTTATTTTTTACCATCAATATTAACTACCCCTCCAGCTGCACAAGCATCTTGATCATCTCAAAGCTTAAGAGGCATTTTGCATTGCATGGCATTCCTCAACAGCTAATCACCGATAATGCCATGCATTTTAAGAACAGGTACTTTGTCTATTCATAGGACTTTCAACATGTCATCAGCAGTCCTTACTAATTATAACTGAACAGACTGGCAGAGAGTGCAATATGCCCAGCAAAACAACTGTTAGAAAAATGTGCATGGGACAGATTCGTCGTTAATCTTGCCCTGCTGTTAGCACAATGCACCTGCATCAGTATTCCAATGGTAAAGCAACTTCTACTTCCAAAATTAGAGTCACAAGTGTCAGACGATATCAGGCCTTATATGACAATTCAGCACACCAGCTCCTGCCACTATCACACTCAGACTACTTGGAAGCAAACAGATTGTGGATTTGGCAGATCGACAACCATTCAGAGCAGCATGCAGTTCCAACAACTATGTGGTGCAAACTAATGATACATGTTATGCACACCACCTGTTGAGTGCTCCTTAAACCAAAGTGCCACAACCGGATTATCCAAGTCCTGCCATAAATTCACCAGGTTCTAGTGTTGGTTCAAATGATCCTGAACATCCAACATCTGGAACATTAACAGAAGAACTTGAAACTAAGGTTGACCATGCATCAGGAGCTTAATCACACATCACCACCAGGTCAGGTCATGTGTCAAAGCCCAACCCAGGATTCAAGGACTTTGTGATTAGCTACATATATTATATTATGTTTTGTTTATTTTATCATGTTCAAATGTATTTCCTGCAAAGCTACATGATGTGATGTCATATATGAGAGGAAGGTCGTTTCCTGTAAACCTGTTGCTATGTCAGTTATGAGTCAGTCTTGTGTTAGAAGCTAAACAGTAAACACATGATGCACCCTTCATGTGGTGCACACAATTCTACATGGTGTCTGAAGTGGGATCAACACGGTTTAAGGTCTCGGATGAATAGATCCACTAGTATTAATTGAGAATGTAAAGAACCAACTCCTAATGTCCTTCTTATGCTTCAATATGGAAGTCTGGATTAGGATGACCCAGCTCTAAACCTGAAGTGCAGAGAGTGAGTATTTTGTGTAAGTCTGGATCCAGTCCATACAGAATAATAATGGATAGTATGTTGAAGGGCATAATAAATGGCAAGCATCTAATAATGAGTGAGTGTCCAATGATTAATGTTATATTATTGCTATGATCCACCTTAACATCCTTACTACTCTGGAATTTCCTATGCCCCTTTCTTACTATACTAATGTTATTTGAAAGAACTGTGGAAAGAAAATCACTTATAACCACAAACCTGAAAACATAAATTGTAGTCTTTGATTGACTTTCTTTCTATTGGAATTTTCTACAAATGAACAATGGAAGCAATGACATTTAAGTCACAAATTTAAAAAAGTATACACATAAATTAACTCTAGGATGGTTAAATGTGAACTTCGGAGTTCTTAAGTCAACTTCAATGAACTCAGCAACTAGAGAATTTATATGTGAAAATTACAAAAGTATTTTACCTGATCATAAATGGATATATAAAACTTTTGTGCAACAGAATCAGAACAAAGTGCACAGCATATAACTTGAATGCAGTGGACTCTCATCTTTGTCGTTCCCTTTCTCCTTCGAGATGGCAATTGTAGCACAGACATAATAGTTAAAAGAACTGTTTGATTTTGTTCAGAAGAAGCACATTTCAAGAACCTGCCTTGCTACAGAAGGAATAAAAGAAAGCATAAGTCAAGATATGACCTTGACATATTTCTTTCTTTTTATTTGGAATATTTCTGCTAAAAGGGTCACTAAAAATATTTTTTTCCCCTTATAATTATTTAGCTCTTCATTTCTTGTAGTTTTGCTACTATAATATTTACAAATTAATATTAATTCTATTATCATAGTGATACTACATCACAGATGACTTTACAACATCAATAATTACTGGAGGCACTTCATAGCTTATAGACAGGCCATAGTTTGGTACATGGGGGATATAAAGGCCGGCTGTGAGGGGGTATATATACACAGTGGGGGGTATAAAGACCGTTTGTGAGGAGGTATATATACAAATTGGGGGGTATAAAGGCCGGCTGTGAGGGGGTATATATATAGTGGGGGGTATATAAGCTGACTGTGAGGGGGTAAGAGGCGGTCTGGGCCGCTCTTAGCGATGTTGGTTACCCGGGGACGGAAAATGTGGGGGTAAAAGACCGGACACAAGATGGCGGCTCCAGGCGGAAACTCCAACCACCACAGCACCACTAGTACCATCACCAAACGGTTGTCATAGCGACTGAGACCCTATTGGTCAATAGTGTCACCGCGTTACTCCTTATTTTGATGGTTGGGGGTGTCGCTTAAAATGAGTCTGTAAAATACACAAGTACCAATAATAATAATAGTGCTAGAGACCAGTCATGAATAGAAGAAGTGTGCTAAATGTCCAGGAGGGCGTTAAGCGCATTCTGGAAATGTAGCACTCGTGCATGCACTGTTAACAAAAGGTGGCCTTTTTCCACTCCAAGCAACTGAAATTTTGTAAGTCTGTCTCTGTTAAATTATCTCTGCTTGTAGATAGAATACTTTGCTTTTGTTTATTACACACAGATACTGAACAGCTTTACTTTTAAACTGTTATTTAAATTTGGGTTAGGAAACATCACCTCTCAACTCTAATACAATTTGCAACCAATGAATTTTGGCTCGCCTGCAATTCAGCATTAATTTATCCAGGTGTAAATTTCCACCCATTTTACTCTTTTCAAACTCTCCTTCAAATATATAAATTTCAACATTTTATTAATCTGTTATATTTTCCAAGGATGGAAAGTCCATATTCTGCATATGAAGTGAGTTTTGTCTGGGCAGTTTATATTGGGAGTGGAGTATATGACAGTGGTATTAAGGCTTATCTAATTTGATATGTAAATGTCTTTCAACTTGTTTGTTGTTCAGTTAATACATTGTACTTATGAGTGATCTCTATGTTCATATTTTCCCACTTGTTCTTCTGTATTCACAATACAGTTTTGATATGCTCAATTTAACATGTTTGTAATGAAATCAATTGAAATGAACTGCTTACAATTAGAATGATTTCCTTTGCACTAAAACTCATATTAAATATAATATCAGATTATGAACTTAGTAATTAAATAATATTCAATTGTTCAGTCATCATTGTTACTCTTAACCATAATTCTCTTTAGTAATTGCAGAGGCTTTTTCATTCAAGGTAGCAAACAACAAAATGATCAGCAGTAAATACAGAGGGTTCAATGACACCGTTTTGCAATTGGATTGTTTGTATATGTATCCATTTTGTGAGTTCTTGGCAGTATTTGCTTTTTCAGATTTGTGAAATGTTAAACTGCTGGCAGCTGGAGGTTACGAGAGCCTGGACAGTAAACTTCAGGGTGAAGCTGTAACATAATCACCAAAGATTTCTATTTTTAAATTGTAACCTAAGTTGACAGCTACAGACAGAAGGTTTCAGTGGGTCATTCTTATCCTAATGCCATCCTGAGGTGTTGGGATAGGGGTCTACTGTGTTGCTTTAAGGTACATATTCATCCAGAGGCATCATTCTAATATATATAAGCGCTAAGCCAGCTATATAGTAATTAATAACTCTGTACTGTTAATGTTTTTAAGACCACAAATTTGCATTCTTATCAGTTATTATGTTCTTTTGTCATGACAATTCTTTGGTATCTGTTGTTCTGCAAGGGGTGCCATTTTTCTTTTGTTTTATTTGTACTTTCTGTCTGCACAGATAAACATTATTAGTGTAAAATGTTATTTAATATTTTACTTTATGTAAAACTCAGTAGAATGTTTAATTAAAAAAAAAAATGTTTAAACACATGGAACCTGTTTCACACTTATGATTGAAATTGCGTACTTGCCTAAAAATACGCATTGCAAATATACACAAGTGCGCTGCAAGGATAGCAGTGGCTGCAGCTAACCACACCCACACACTCTGTCGTATTTTCCCGCATATAAATATGCCGTACGTAGAAATAGGAAAGTACCTACTATATGGCCCTTGAATCATGAGTGAATTTGGGTACTTTTTTTGTAGTGATTCAGACATTCTTTTTCATCGCTGACTAAGCTGTGTTTTTTTTCAATCAAATCAGTACTGTTGATTATATTATTTAGAACATATATTTTTTGTTTTTAGAACATAAATAATTAGAAACCTCTAAATGTGCATTAATCATGGTTTTAAAAAAGGATGCAACAATAATTTAAGTTATAATTTGCTTTAAAAAATAGCAGCATAAAATAATTTTTGTTGTGTACTTGTTTATCATACAATAGTATATTTGAATAAGAAATATATTTAAAATTTAATTTTTACAAAATTAGAATAACGGTTGAACTAAGTTAGTCTTGAAAATTATTTAACAACTAAATGTTAGTTTTAGTATTATATGAAAAAATATTAACTAAAAAATGACATTACATAAAATGCTACCTTGTCACTGTTGTAATTCATTTCTTTAATAACTTTAAGCAATTACTTTAAATAGGTGAGCCTTATGTGAGTTCATTAATCGCACATGTGCATTGATAAACATTAACTACCTTAACTTTTCCCGTGCATATGTTTTGCTACCCAAGGCAATCATGCTTGTGAACCTCTGTTCATTAGTAGTCAGTGTGGAGCTCATTTGCATTAAGTGTCTTACCCCTCTAGCTACACATGCAGGGCTAGTGTTGGACTCCTGCATGAATCGGTTGGAAGGTTGAGGGACGTTTGCGTGAATCATGTGGTTAGGTTTAACGTGAGTTTAACAGTTTATAAAAACTTAAAAACTCGCACGTATATAACACACTTACGTATATGTGAATCCGGTCCATTGTATTCAGAAACTTGTATATACATGTACAGAAATATGTGGACAGTGGGAAATGCAAAGTCACGGACACTGCTGTGTAAATGTGAGTTATGCTGGAGTTTTACTTTTACCAAAAACTATGAAAATGTATTTTCTTTGTACATTGTGAAAATCAGCAAAATATTAATAGACCACAAAGGGAACAGATCTCATATGTATAACTTACCATTGCCTTAATGTGTTTTTCTTTGTGTTAATATGTGCTCTTTAGTTATTTAATTATCAATATTAACATTATTTTAAATGTTGTGTTGTATTTGCTAGGTTGCAGTACTTTCTGCAGACCTTTGTATTAGAAAGGTAATGGAAAAGAAAACCAGTGTAGTTTGCAAACTATGTAGTAAAAGGCAAAAAGATAAACTTTAGTTTCATATGAATGAAGACAATAGCAATAGGTAGAGAGAACCTAAGAAGGCTATCTGTTCACATCCAGGGAGTATCTCTACATTTGGAATTTCTTTGTTTCACAACTAGTCTTAACTGTTTTTGCTATTCACCTGGCATGTTATACACCTAGATACTCTCTGTAAATAGATAGATACTAGAAACTCTTTAGTAAATCCTTTACTAAAATTACACAATAAATCAGTATTTAATATAATAGATTGTGCAATAATACATAATACATAATATTTAGAAATCTAATGTTAGTATATTGACTTAATCCAAAACCACTTTTACGAAGGTAAATGGGAAAATGTAGATGTAGCTTATCTTGGTATTAGTAAGGTCTTTGACATAGTCCCTCATTGCAGACTGTTAAATAAACTGGAACACTTGGAGATTATATTAAAAAACGTGAAGTAGCGCCAACAGGAAATTGTAGTAAATATAATGCATTCTTAGAGGAATAGTTAAGAGCATGGCTACATGGTAATGTAATGTAAACAAAAAATGAAAATTCATGTGCTTGGGCCTTAAAAACACAAAGGGTCAACATAGAATTAGCAGCACTAACATGAAAACAAATGAGGAGGAAAAGCATCCAGGGAGAAATGTGCAACCAATAAGCATGTTCACTAAACAAGAAGTGTTAATAAAACATTTGTTTATATGGTACAAAGCAAGAAGAAAATCCAGTAATGTCTCTTCGCTGACGACTTTCTGTTAACCCCGACCCAACCCTTTGTCTCAATGCCTAATCTTTTTCAGCTCCTTGACACATATTCCCACTTATCTAACTAAAATTAACCTAATTAAATCGGAAGTCCTCCTTCTCAATCTACGGCCCCAAGATCATAATATCCTTGCCTCCAAATTCTCCTTTAAATATTGTTGTCTAAAGATTAAATACCTTGGACTCTTTGGGCCTGATTCAGACTTAAGAAAGTTCTTAAAATAAGAAATTAAAGTCACTCCTGGGGAAAACCATGTTGTTTTCGGGGGGAGTCAAGTTAATTGTATTCTTTATATGCAGGAATATTTTTTAATTGATTACTGAAAACAGATACTGACCAGCTTTAGTATCACACTGTTATTTAGACTTGGGCTGGGAAATATTATCTCTCAACTCTAATACTGTTTGCAATAGATTAAATATGATTCCCCTTGCAATCAACATGGTTTAGCCCAGGAGTGACTTTAAGTTCTTATTTTAAGAACTTTCTTAAGTTTGAATCAGGCCCTTCATCACTGACTCCTATGACTCAAGCTAATTTCCCGCCCTTTTTCTCTAAATTGCGAGCTGACCTTCGCGCCTGGAAAGCCCTTATCATCTCGTGGCAGGGCAGGATCATTGCTGTCAAAATGAATACGCTCCTGAAACTCCTTTATCTTTTCCAGACCCTCCCAGTTAAAATTCCACATCTATATTTTCCCACTTTCAGACTGACCTCTCCAAATTTATATGAAACAATAGATCTCCCTGCACATGACTCCTCCTTAAGAAACCAACGACTAATGGAGGTAGAGGTTTCCCAGATCTTAAAGTCTATTACTGGGCCTCACACCTTAGCCAGATCGTTGCCTCCTTTGCCCCTTGAGGTACCCTATCTTGGGCTGACCTGGAAGCCGCCTTTCTAGGTATTACCTCTATGTCTTCCCTATTGGGTCTATCCTGCCAGACCCATCCACCTCTAGTCTCCCCCCTCCCAACTACCCAATTTTCCTCACTTATCTGGAGCTGTTGCAGGAGGAGATTGACAGGAAGTGAAAATCACTCCCCACTCAATCCACTGTGGGATAACCCAGCCTTCCCTCCGGGCTAGTCCCCCCAATTCTCCTCACCATGGCATCAAGCAGGAATTCGCTTTGTCTCTGATCTAACCCACAAAAACACTTGGCTTACCCCTACAGACCTCTATATATATTTCCCTGATCTTCCACACAATCCGCTCCGATAAATTAAAATTCGCCATTTTCTTCAATCCCTCTCCCGTCAATCATATCCTAAGTACACCCTCAGCGTTTGAAACCCTTTGTCTCTCCTCGCCCCTTTGTAAATGATCTCTACACTGTATAATCTCCTACTGCCATTGCTCCTTGGCCCCCAAGATACCTACTAGAGTCGGAGGGAGTGGAATTTGCCCCCCCCCCAATGAGGATACCTGGGAGACTATCACATCCCAGGTAACAAAATCTTCCATATCCACCAGGATAAAAGAAAATGCATACAAAATCTACTATAGATGGTACCTCAACCCTGACAGACTCAGTGATTTCCTCTTTTGGGACAGAGTGTGCATCCTCTTAAACTCTATTATCCCCTTCCCAATTACTAAGGATCCCTAGATCTTCCTTCTGTATCTACCTGGCTCGGATGTGGATAAACACTCTGCAAAACTTGCTTCACATATCCTCGCAGCAGCTAAACGTCTCGTGGTTAAATCTTGGAAATCTCTGCTAGCTCCACAAATGTCACCCCTCACTGCCTTCATCTGGTTTGTTGCAAGCATGGAAAAAATTCTTATCACC
>WWET01000050.1:1198451-1217616 GCA_011038615.1 Limnodynastes dumerilii
ACATACTGTATAATATAAAATTTTTGTAATTTAAATTGCCTTCTTTACCCAATACGTAAGGTTGAATATTTGCTTTTATAAATGAATATTTTTTTCTTAAAAAGCTTTATTTTTTTATTGTAAACATGATCATAAAATCACTTAAAAACTAAAAAAACATTTATTTATAAAAAAAATAAAAAAAATAATAAAAATAAAATGCTGTGTGTTAGGTGTTTAATTGAAACTAAGATTTGTGCACAACAGTAACATCAGAAACATGGCGGCTAGGCCCTGGCTACAGCTGCTGAATTAGTTGCTATGGGCAACATCTCTGATCCTTGGTGTAAGGGAAAAAAGTGGAAGCCTGATCCAAACATTTACTGTCTCTGTTTTGCCTAATATACCTTAAATTAAAACAGATGAGTCTAAGTAAATAACTGATTTCCCTGTATATACCACAATTTGTTTTATAGTGTACGATACCATGCCACTATGCACAGTGAACTTTTCTGTCCTATTTGTTGCTGTAGGGAAGCCTTTGATGCTTGGGCAGAAAATTTCAGCATTGAGGACCACTTGTATGTTATTAATTGTCCATGAGGGCCACCATATTTAAACGGTGATCCCTATGACAGATAAGTTTCTCTTCTCCATAGGAAAAATGGAGACAGCTCTGTCATGAGTAAAGAGATCGTTGCAGTTCCCCCTTCTCACTCATTAATAAATGGAGCTCCAAAACTTACTTCCTTGTTATGATAATGTTATCACATACGCAGTCATCAGCATTTAGAATAACAATTAGGAGAAATAAAGTGTGTTTGCATTAAAAAACAAACTTGCAATTGTTACAATAAATATGGTATATTTGTGAAACTATATATTTGTCAGACTTCCATTAACTAAAGTCATTTGTTGTGGTGAGAAAGAATTCATCACTATGTTAGCTCTCTATCCAATCATGACAGTAATTAAAGGATCAAAGAAATACCACAGTCCCCCTCATTTATTTATGTTCTGCACTGAAAAGGACACCATACATCTGCGTGACAGCTAGTCATTACAGCTTCATATGACCAGAGTAGCACAGCACTCGCTACCTAACAAGCATTTAGCTGGCACGAGCCAAGGCTTCAAAATCATGGAACATTCATGACTCCAAATACCTTGAGATATAACGCATTTCTTGTCACATTAGGCCTAATGAAGTTAAATATTAAAAGAAATAAAGCTATAGGCATTATTATAAATTATCTTTTGTTTCTTGGCATATGGCCCATAACTATTGGTAAGAGACAGCATATTTCCACATGAAAGTAATGTGGAGTGTGACAAAGACAGCATGTCTCCACATGGGAGTAATGTGGAGAATCCTGACCAAGTTTTAGAGCTGCAGCAGGGAGATGGGTGTGGTCAGGCTTGGGCTAATCAACAGCACCTGTGCTCTGCTCATATAAGTGTTTTAAAGACAGAGGGTCAGGACTCAAGCTGTTCAAATGCAGGTAGTGTCTTAACAGAGACCTCCTGTGTACACATATAGCAAATGGATAGGGACTCACCTACAGGAGGTGCCTTGACGCTGGGCAGGTGAGCTTAACCCAATATAGCTATATTGTGAACTAAACCTCCTTTTCATTTATGTGCTGACACATAGTGTTATTTAATGTATGTTTGGAGCACCAGACCTTTTTGTTCCTTGTATTTACGTAGTTGTCACTTTGGTCCTTGGCTGCACCCCTATATTTATATATACACTTGCACATATTTAATTTGTTGCATAGAAGCGCAGCCATTTTTCTTGCTAATATATATATTGTTATTTGTTTTTTTTATTTTATTAATAGGGGACATTTATGTAAGTAATTTAATATTTAAATATTATTGATGGTGTAAAAATGCTTAAAAAATCTTTTCTTACCTTTAGGCAGTCTTCAAGCTTCTTTTCCTCATGACTGGTGTGATGAGTTCTTCAATTTCTTCTTTAACTTGATGAACGCATCATCCTCTGTCTTCAACCCGCGAGACGGTCCATGCTGATGCGCGTACCTCGGCAAATGACTTCAGAACAATTGTTCCCCTACTTAACACTCCATCCAAGGTTATAATTGTTCTGCAGTCATTTGCAGAGGGACGCACATCACCACAGACGGTCTAGCGGGATGAAGACAGAAGATGATGCGTCCATCAACATAGAGAAGAAAATAAAGAACTCATCACTCCAATCATCAGGAAAAGAAACTTGAAGACTGCCTAAAGGTAAGAAAAGATTTTTTAAGCTATTTATTCTACAGCGAGTTTAAAATACAATAATCTACAGCAGATTTAGCCTGAATTTACTTTAGTAAATTCAGCGCTTTAAAACACGCCGAAGATTGCATGTAATCTATTGCGACTTACACTAAATCGATTTTAGTAAATCTGGCCACAGGAGTTCTAACACTGCTCAGACGACTATAAACTATCATCATCAAATGTCACCTGTTTCAGTTTACTACCACTATGCAGACCGCCATAGTTTAACATCATCACAGCATCTGCTGTCCCAGCTCACTACCGATGCTCAACCTGCCTCAAACATCATCAATGCAGCTCAATCTGCCATCTGCATCATCATCGCTGCTCAGTCTCAGTCACAGCACTGTAGCTCAGTCTTCCGTCTGCGTCATCAATGCTACTCAGTCAGCTGTGAACATCATCATTACTGCTTAGGCAGCCTTGTCTTCTCCTTTGCATCCTAATTTACCCTCTGTGTTACCCTTGTTGCTTTGCAGCCTCTGTGTTTTACCTCGGTAAAGACTGCTATCCCTGTGTCTGGTCCTCCACTGTGCTCCATTGCAGTTATGCCTTCTGCCACTAGGACACTAATGCATACTATTGCTGCCACCTTCTTACCTCCAGGTTCCAAAGCTTGCTTCACCAGGTGTCTTCAGCCAATAAGTAAAATCTGCATAAAGACCCCACGGTTTCTATACACATCTACCAATTTAAGGGATTCACATCAAGCAACACTTAAAAACTTTAGTTCCCTTTGTTTAAGAAAACCTAAGGAATATTTGAAGGACAATCTTTGTAAACAAGAGATATTCGCTCTCTGTACCTTAAAGATTCTGGATTAGATCCAGACAAACAATTCCGTAAAAGGGACAGGCATTTATTTTCCGCATGTCTAAACCCCGCTGTACACGCGGGGTGGGGAGAGGCAGTTCCGCATGCATATAATTTAAGGTATGGTTCTGGACACATAAATGTCCAGAGCTACGTTAGAAGGAGGGGAGTGACAGGGGCGTGCACTCTCTGAATCGGGTCCAATATGTTTAAATTATCTATAGGGATTATGCAGATAGGTCACTATTATATTGTATCATAAGGGACTGCAAAACTACAAGAGGGGCTTAGAAAATCTGTCATGTGACAGATTGCTTTGCTGCAGTGAGGTACCCCCTTTTCGCAACCTAACCCTAGCCCTACTCTCTCCGCAGCCTGACCCTCCCGTAATCTTAAACCTTCGCTTTCCACAGCCTAACTGTAACCCATCATCAACTATCATCATCCCATAGCCTAACCCTCACCTTCCCCTCTCCAGAGCCCTTGCTGTCCTGCATCCCAACCCTAACCACAGTGAGTATCTTGTTGAAAATGGGCCATTCGACATGGCACCTGTTCCAGAATGTTCAGTTTTAAAATGCAATCATGAATAGTGCAGCGAAAATTAAGCTGCATCATTCTCAAAAAGCAGCCCTTTGTACCGGCAACTACAAGAGTATTAGACAAATTTCACAAACAGTCTTAAAATATTGCACTGAGCAAGTACAAAATAATAATGCATTTAAACACTGTATAAGTCTTTTTGTAAAAGCTTCTACATCCTCACCATTTATACAACTACCAATAGCGTGTAACAATTACTGTGTAAAGACAGTACAAATGAAACTGAGCAGAGGTTTTGAATGAATTTTCAAAATCACAATCAACGGTTACAGAAGGTAAAGTTTATATGAATTAAGTAAATTTAAGCCCATCATGCAATCAGATATTTACAACAAAAAACTAAATAAAAACTGTCTTTTACATCAAAGATTATTCTACAGGTCATTAAGAATCATTATTATGAACTCTGTTGAACCTGTAAAAGGCAAACAAATTACATTATCAATTGAAATTGAGCAGACATCCTGAAAAGTCTTAAACATATCTCCAGCCAAAAACATCCTTAATGCAAATATTTAATTCATTAATCCTTTAGGGAGGACAGCTGACAGCATAAAACAAGAATATTAGAGACAGACCTGGTTTAGAATTGTGTTAATTGGACCAAATGAGGAAAAACATAACATGTACATTAGCTATCCCTCCAAACCAACTCACAATGGAACATTTTCATAAATAAGAAAATAAATTAGTCAACTAGTATATTCAGTAGGTATCATTTTTGTCATGACAACAATTGCATCATCATTTAATCTCTATGTGTATTAAAAGCTCCTATGAGATTTGCTTTTGAGAATAGTAACAAACTACACAAGACACAGCTTGATTTTCCACTTGTTAATGTTAATATTTTATGATTCTGTAGAAGCATGTAACATACAGTATGCCTACAATCCCTAACATTAATAAGAACACATTACTCCATGAAGCAAGTAAATTGATATGTTTCCCAAGTGCTTTAGGGTGACAAGTTCTAATGTAGAAGTGTCAGATATTGACATATATTGTTTTATGATTTCAGCAGTGACATTCCCTAGCACAATATGGATCCCAGTAGTTGGTGGCCTGATAAACAGGTTAATTTCCTACCAGAGAAACATCCCGATATTGATGCCATACACCTCTTCTGCTGGGACCAATAGGTCTTTTTTGTATTCACTATGTACAAGAAATAAGAGCCTTTGATTGCATTTCTAGACTAGATAGCAGCCGCTATCAACCCTATATACTCACAAAAATATGTATATCAGGGAACACAATCAGCGAGAAATCTTAACTATACAAGATAGTAGTTTTCACCACACTGAACACACTTGAAAATTATTATCATATGTTCTTATAGCAATCTTCAATATATAGTATAATGTCAAAATGCCACGTGTTTAATAAAAGTGCAAAGAGCACATTAGTTTTTATACACCAGTTTGTAATAAGCACAGTCTCAAAATTAGATGGATGACACTTTTGTCCTCCACCCAAAGCTCATAGGAGTAGTACAGAATGTGTTTGTAGTTCACAGTCACTGGTCCAATCCCTTATCATTTATATGGTAGATGGAGGATCTGTAGAGTGTCTCCGTAATAATTAAACTGTTCACACTGCATCTAAAACCGGTGTTAACCATGCATCTGCTTGGCGCCCGTTACAAGAGGATTTACTGGTTCCATGAACAGTCAATCTCTACATAATCACAAGGTATGTGTAGCATGGAAAATACTAAACATACCCGGGGGATCTGCAGAGATTTGTTCCATAGCTTTGGGAACTTTGTTCCGTACTGTAGAAGTTCCATGGAAGGGCTGACCCTTCATTTCCGCATGCCCAGGCATGTTAATGAAGGGCCAGGGGAGGAGAGCAGTAGTTCCGCAGTTCCATGCAGAGAAGTTAAGGTAGTGTTAAGATCTCCTTTAAAAACGGGAGTAACAGGGGCATGTACTTCCCTATTCAGTACTAAATAACAGATCTCTGTGCGCAAGGAAGTCACAGAGACATCTGTATTAGGTCCAATGTGTCTTTCATCTGATGCACTAATTTTCCTTGGCTGACCACTGGGTCTACAGTCCTCAACGTTTCCGGCTGCTTTGTGCTTCATAAAAAGAGCTTGAATAGCACATCTTAAAAGTCCAGCCTGCTTTAAAATCTTTGCCTGGGAGAGACCTTGTTGATGCAGTATAACTACCTTGTGTCTTGTTGCTGTGCTCAGTCTTGCGATGGTGTATGACCTGTGATATGAAACTGTCTTCCACAACCTCGCCTTTGTAGTAGAGTTTGGCTGTTCCTCACCCAGTTTTAAGCCTCCTGAAACAGCTGATTCTGTTTCAGTTAATGACTGTGTTTCAACCTACATATGAGAATAATGATTATTATCACCTGTTTGGTATGATTGGTTAATCATACATCTGACTGTAATCCTACAAAATCCCTGACTTTGTGCAAGTGTACCTAGAAAAATTGATGCTGTTTTATAGGCAAGGGGTGGTCACACCAAATATTAATTTGATTTAGATTTCTTCTGTTCATTCACTTTGCATTTTAATTGATAAAAATAAACTATTAAGTGTATTAAGGATATTGTACATAAGCTAGAATAGGTTAATATGGAAAATGTTTCCATTTTTTTTTAGAAAAGTAGTTGTGTACAGGACGTCTTTACACTAGTTGTTTTTTTGTTAGGAAGATAATGTTCCAGAAGTGTGCCCAATTATAAAGCCCTGGGTGACAGCCCAATTTCAAAACATAAATATATGACCCAACATTGGGACTCTCATTGCTAGAGTTAGGACCACCATGAGCAGAAAGGCCTTGACGGTGACTGGTGGCTTACCATATATTTGCAAATATGTGTAATGGACATTTCTGTGTTTTATTTTACAGATAGAATGGTATAGTCTGTTACTAATAATGGCAGTGTTGCTGGGGCATTTCCTTTCTTGTGTTTCTGTTATAGCAGATTACCCCTGCCTATCATGCACCTGTTTGCATTTACCTATAAATTGAGCAACTTCTATTTTGTGTATTCTGTTTGGAAGCATAAAAAAATAAACATTTTTAAAGTTAACATTTTTATTTTTTATTAGACTTTTTTTTTTTAATTGTAAAAGTATTCCAGCGGTATCCCCATACATAACCCCCTTTTCCTACCCCTAATAACAGCTATTAGGGGGAGGAAAAGAAGGGTATATGGGGACATCGCTGGAAAACTTACTCCTAATGCCAGCCTGAGCTGGCATTAGTTTTACGCCGGGAGCGGAGTGTAAAACTCCGCTCCAGCATTTTGTAAATATAAAAAATGTCATTTTAATGCGATAGTTCCAGTTTTCGCTTCAAAACTGGCACTACCGTATTAAAATGAGCTTTGTAAATAGACCCCATAGTAAGAAGTAAGTTTTTGTGTGTGTATAATATATATCAGGGTTGCCAATCATCCTGGAATATCATATATGAGACTTCTGAAATTCCGGCATTTCTCACAGTATCCCGGGAGAGCAAGAAGATCTCCTGCAATGTCCTTGAGGCTGTGATTTAATGCAAACCATGGCCTCAATTCCCACTGTTTATCAATGCTACTATTCCTAGTGTCACTAGGCACTGGGTGGGACTTGATGACATAATTTGCTTCATCAGGAACCACCCCATCCCTAATAATAGTATGAAAATTGGCTTTGATAAATAGGGGGCGGGGCTGCGGGACGGCATCTATATTTAGTATTATAATAGCTATGCAATTTCAAAGATAAAAAAATCTTTGTAATTTAACATGTTTAATTAAGGTTTTTTAAACTGACACAAAATCAAAGACCTTTGAAACTTTATTAGTCAAACTCCAAAAAGCAATGAAATTATGACATTAAGGCTGGAACTTTAATGGACGTGTAGGTAGGTGTAGGTGCTGCATCCCTGGGCTCCTGCCACAGTTTAATATGGCAATGCAACCACCCCTGAATACACTCATGCTATCTTTGTAACAAAGGGTCTTATTGTTATCACATTAATGCCTGTCTGGGCATCTATGATGCTTCAGAAAACACAGGCCTTTGTTAATGTTTGTCTCATGTGTATGTATAAGCATGGGACTTTCTTTTTTTTCAACTGAGCAGTATACGGCTTTCAGATCTCCACCTCTGCAATAAGCCAGGTTATTTTAAAGTCCAGCAGGCTAGACCTGGGAAATTCTGGGTCCTGTGTCTGCCCTGACATTGTGAAGGGGCAGTGCCGGGCACCCAAGGAGGGACTTGTTTACTGTTGCATAGCAACAGTAAACATATTGATTCAATCGGGAGTCAGCACCTTAAACATGACCACCGGACACAGCAAATACCCTTCTTTTTTCCTATGTCTGGGTCCTGGGTCATTAGACCCGGGACCAGAACTCCGGTACTTTTCAGATCACCATAAATAAAACCTGAGTTTTTTGTTTGAAAGGGGTATTACATGAAAACAGCACTGCTTAATTGTAGTATTCAGGTTGTCAGTGAAGCCTATGAGTCATCATCATGATAAGTCTCCATCTCTGCAGCCAGTGATGACTCAGTCACACTGTGAGAGAAACTTCCTCACACAACGTATATTATACTGTGCAATTCTTTAAACCTTAATATAACACACATGTACCTTATAAAGTGTGCTATCTCCGAACCCCTAATATAGCCTATATAATATTAGATGTGGCATAAATTGTAATCATGCAATTTTCAGTTGATGTGATGTTCCTCTATCAAAAGAGGAGCATTTAATTTGGTAATTAAATAAAATGGTAAAGTGTTTTATGATGTGAGTTTTGACAAAGGGTTTACACAAAGCAGGTTTTATCCATGTAATATATTGTCATTATTGATTGTTCTTTAAAATGTCATTACCCTAATAGCTGTAATTTGGATAATTCATTTATCTTTTCAAAATCGTAATTCATGTTTTATCCCCATACCAACATTACAGTGACGTGGACATTATACATTTCAAAAACTGTTTCTAACTTTGTGCCTATTTTCCTACATGCTGTGTAAAAAAAATGTTGTTTAAAGGAGACAGGTTTATTTTATAACTGTAAAAAGGCTCTACAGAATGTTTAACACAATTAAATATTTATAGGTAGAAATCATCATTTGGATCAAAAATTTCTACAATCCTCACGGTAACAGCATAAAAAAAGGTTGCAGCTGAGGTGGCAAGAAATCAGGATGTGATTACTGAAATAATTCACACCCGGGATGTGTCAAGCTGTGACATGTTTTAAGCTTTGAAAAAATGTCACTTGTATTTTTCTATCTATAGTTCAGATTAAACTGTTTAGATATATCCAGTGCCGTTTGAAGTCAGTGGCAAACACAGGATTTTGAAAGGGGGGTTTCCAATGCGTGTAATACATTTGGCGATATATTAGGTGTCTAGTTATGGAACATACTATGATATATGGGGTATATATAAGGCTTTGTGAATGGCACACTATATACAGTATATTGTATGCTATTCCCAGACCCCTATTATATCCTACTTTTATTATAGTATGTGCCATAGCATGACCCATAATATATCCCATTATATTAAAGTATGTGCTATTCCCAGACCCATAATATATCTAATTATATTAAAGTATTTGCCAATCCTAGACCCAATATTTATAGTATAGTGTAATGGGTGTATAGTATATAGTATATGGGATTCCTACTCAGTGGGGTTCCCTCTTTAGTGAAGCCACATCTCTTTTTAATCCAGCACTAAGAAGCCACAACCCTTTTTCTGGTTTTCCTGTTTTCTGGATTTTTTTTACACTTAAAAAAAAATATTCATTGTGGGGAGTTTCTAGGCTACCAGAAACCCCTCCTGGGTGCGCCACTGGAAGTGTTGTGGTGTTGTATAGAATAGAAGATATAACCAGGTTTTCAATTGAATTAACTGTGGGTAAAATGATCAAATCAGATTCAAGCAGCTTCAGAGTAGGAATTGGGATGGGTTTCAGAGATGGCACCTTTAAGAGTACAGTTAGAGCATTAAAAGGAGCGCATAACACTGAATGATCTTTCACACCATTCCTAAAAGGATGCAAATGGGATGGAAGGAGTAGATTCCCTCAATACACATATTGGAATAAGGGAGAGGGCTCTTCTATGTGAGGTGCCTTAAAGTCTGAAGGTAAACTTTAAACAGTATAGCGATATTATGCAGATACATGGGAGTAAGGGTACAATCCCCACAGTAACCCTATGGAATATCTTGTTTTTGGGATACTTTCCCATTTGCGGCTTTGCTTAATGCAATGCAAACATTGTGAGTCCAAGGATTAGTGCTATTTTGAATTTGACATTTCTATTATGTTAATTTTTCTTAATAATTAGCAGTGAAAATCATATTTTCACTACACTCAATAAGCCAATGAAATTAATTAAGCAGAAATGAAAAAGGTCATCTCCTCACATTGAAAACGCTGCCATCAGCAGAGATTGACAGTCGGCAAAACCAATGAGTCTGCATGACCGACAGCAGAAATTTTTGTTAGACAGATTCATCAGTATTGCGAGCAACTTGCTAATGGACAGGCAGAGTGATTTGCCAGTACGGTGCAATTGCTGGCAGTCTTCATTGTATAAAGCAGCGGTAATGCGACTCTGGGAGTCGCATAGAGTCTTCCGCCAAAAAATATGTTTTTTAACTAACCCTACCCTTAACCCTATCCTATCCCTCCTTTTCCCACAACCTAAACCTAATCTTCCTCTTCTTTAGTCCTAACACTCCATGTTGGCAGCCTAACCCTAACCTTCCCCTTAAACCCTAACCTTATACCTAGATAGATTCCTGTCACCAATAGTAATTCAGCTGGCGGCTGTATCATGTTTGAAATAGGGCCGGCCGGACCAGCAACTGCATTTCATAAAAAATACTTATAGGATGCCCCCTGCTTTACCACATGAATGGCGCCCCTGTCCTGTTTAAGAGGGGATAGGAATCATTGAAGCAAAATTATTCCCCCCCTTCTAACCTGGCATCATTATACTATAATTTTTTATATAAATACATGGGGAATCACTTAGTAATAAGTTAAGCAGGTAGGATATTCTAGATATTTTTCTTAGGAAAAAGTATCCATTATTAGAATCCATTATTAATGGATACTTTTTCCTAAGAAATTGATCAAACACCTGAGGCACATTCAGGTGTTCCTCATTTCTAATTAAACAGTCTATATAAAGGAGACCACCTTTGGACACAGTTACTTACTTTCACTCTGATGAAATCGCGGCAGAGCGATGAAACGCGTAAGGTTCTGCTAGCCACGTGTTTCTAAGACCACGCTTTATCTCTCCTGTTGCTGTCATTGACCGGGACTATCCACCTGATCCCATTCGTGCAACTCACCCCTTGTGTGCCCATCGGAGACTGGAGTATCCAGCCATCACGATTGCAGACCGTGCCTGTTAGCCTCCAAGGCTTTGTGTGCTTGTCTGCAGCGCCTTGTGGTCTGGGTCCGGTCCACTGGCCTTGAGATCATCTACACGGCAGCTGGATCCCCCACAGTCTTCTTTACAACATGGGCTACACCACGGTACACAGTACCTATCCATGCATCATAGCACATAGGATTTCTACTAACCCATGAGTGCCTTCCTATATTGCATCGCTTACAGCCTCCAATCAGGAGAAATTGCTGTTTGTTCCACCATCGGGAGCTCAGAACTTGGAATTGCTTTACAATAGAAATCTCAGTAATTTATTTTATTACAGGATATTTGCACAGTTCTCACTGCTCGCTTACTGCAATAGGAATCTACTTCTACTTCTATCTGCACCTTCAGGATTCATCCCCATTATATCCATCCAGGGTACCCTGTGAGTTTTTAACTTTTTTAGGAACGATTGTTCCCTGGAGATTATATTCGTGGTCATTATAAAATTCGTTTGTAGTGGAACTATCCACTACTGCATGTGGTATGCTAATTCATTTTATTTCATTTTTATGTGTGTTTTACAATAATAAATTGTGATTTATACTGTTACCAAGTATCAAGGAGTCATTTTTATATTTCTGGCGCTGCCTACTTTATATCTTTGCTTTTTTATCCTTATTCATGGGCTCCAGACCCGGTTGTAGGAAAGCAGCCCTAAATATAAACTTTTTAAATTATTATTATTTAATTTTGTTAGTTGTGATTAGGCGCAGATATATCTGTGCAGTGTTTTCATTTGTTTAGGATATTCTAGATTTAAGATTACTAAATTATAAAACTTTAATATCTACCTAAAATGAAAATATCTTTCATAAAATACAAACGCTTAACCTTTTCTTCCACAGTGAAAATTGGCTGGATCCAGACTTAAGTAAGTGCTTGAAATGAGTTACTCCTGGGCTAAACCATGTTGATTTCAGGGGGAGTCAAGTTAATTGTATTCTTTGCATGCAGGGATATATCTTTGAATTGCTTACTGCACACAGATACTGACCAGCTTTACTATCACACTGTTACTTAGACTTGGGATAGGAAACATCACCTCTCATCTCTAATACTGTTTGCAACAGATGATATATGGCGCCCCTGCAATCAACATGGTTTAGCCCAGGAGTAACTTATTTTAAGCACTTACTTAAGTCTGGATCCAGCCCAACTTCTCCAACACATCAAACATGCGATCCTGGCTAGTAGCTAAGTGTTCCTGGCTAGTAGCTATGCACTCCATGCTACTAGCTATGCACTCAAACACAGCCTGCATTCTGCCGTCATGCTCATCCTGACGGCTAAAGTGGTCTTGCAGGATGTCCCGTATACTAGCAAATGTGACTTTTAATTATCCGTTGCTGCATTTCCCTGTTAGATGCAAGAAAAGGGCTCAATACATGCTGGCCATCAGAATTAGGACAGACCCCTAAGGGGTCCTCGACATCAACCCATTCTTCTTCAGTTTAAGATTGTTCATTTTCTGTTGACATCATGTGCTTATATATACAGTAAGTGTGTAAAAATGAAAAGTAAAGGGGTTTATATGTGTCAAGATAAGTGAGAAGTAGACTTTTTACTCACCTGATAAGTCTTCATTAATTGCAGCATATGTAAGATTGGAAGCCTTCAGCCGGCGTAAGGAAGGGGCCATACGCCCGCACAGGGGGAGTGTCGGGCCAGAGCACCGATGTTACGCTGAGCGCTACAGCGCTCAGTGTAACATCGTAGCTCAGGATCAGGCCCAATGAGTGTAAAAATTTAAAATATGCATTCAAATAAATACTTGAAAAACCACCAACCTTTCCATCAGAATTAGATGATGATACCTTAACAACCTTGTTCCTGTTCAGTTTCCTTTTCACCCAGCTTTCAACTTGAACATTGTATTTCATAAAAGTAACATAGGTTAAGTATGCCACGAGGAGCAGGAGGCTTTCCCACCAGAGGATCAGATTGTCCAAAAAAAAGCTTATGAGCATAATCAATCCCAGTATATAAAATGACACATCTCGAAACAGTGGCCACCAGGTGAGGTTTAAAACCTCCTTAGAAAATAAAGCACACATGCCAATCACAAAGAGGATATTGAATACTGCTGATCCAACGATGGTTCCAATACCAACGTTGCTATGAGATATAAATACTCCTATTAACGAAGTAAACAGTTCTGGGGCAGAGCCCCCTGCAGCCATAAATGTAGCCCCTGCCACGTCATCAGAAATCATAAGTTTTTCTGTGATAACAGTTAATGAGGGGACAAAAAATTCATCACAAACTACAGCTAAGGCTATGAACATATAAATCATCCCAAATATATGGAGCACTACAGCACCCCTCTTTCTGTCTTCTAAAGAAAAAATATCTTTAGGGTATTCCCCCTTAGAAACTGATTTATTGTTGCCTGTTTTGAGGTTCATAGAAATTGTAGATCCTGGGGTATCATTCTGGTTTTGTTCTGTATAGTCCATCAGATTTCGTTGATGCCGCTGCAGTAGAGTATGGCTGTATGTTGTACTGGTCATGTCATTGCTGTACAGTTCAGTCTTTAAAAAGGCACCAATTGTAGTGGACAAAGTGCTTATAGCTGTGATGCTAAAGAAAAGACCCAGTATTCGAATAAGTCTCAGTTTCTTGTGAACAAAAGGATGCTTCTGATTGTGGCTAGGCAATGTGTTCACTAAACACCAGCTTTCAATGATTTTACCAGCAGATTTTTTAAGAAGGCCCATTTTGTAATCTTCACGGTAAAAAAAAAAATATTACAAAAATAATATGATCCAGTGTACCGACATGCTTTTCAGTTTTGTTAGTAGCTCTTTAACGGTCTTCATCCATGCTATAAAGCAAAAAAAAAGTGTAAATATGTGTAAGCAATCATACTGCACAGTATTTGTGTTAATATCCATTTGCAAAGTTCACACTTAAGACAAAAGTACAGGAAATATGTATAAATATACTATGAGCAGATGAAATTGTCCATAACACATTTACGAGTTTAATGCTTTTACATATTGAGATAATCCATAATAAATATTTATTTTACTGAGTGCAAGATGAACATTTAGAAATGTAAAATAAAGAGTGGAGTTACCCATAGCACCATCTCCACTCTTCCAAACCTGCATCTTAGTAAATATGGCCCAAAGAATTTGCTATAGCCTACCAAAATTTTATTAGGGTGCCATCAACTAAAAAACACACAAATTGTAGTGCTGGGTAGCAGGCAAGAAAAGAGATATTCCACTTAAGTGGGGTATCACATGGTTTCCAGCAAAAAGATATGTGTCCTCAAGCTTCAAAGAATCATCAAGAGTCTATAGTGCAATTATCTTTGCTAGCAATAGAGAACCATGTTAAACAATCATAACGGTATTTACCAAAAACTATTTGTACAAGTTACATTCATACATTTGTCATATCTTTTGCACATATCTAGGAAGTAGCACAGACACTGGAGGTCAGAACAAGAATCTTAACAGTATCATCAAAAAATGATTGGCACAAGTTACAAAAATACATTTGTCATATCTTTTGTGCATATCTAGTGGGTAGCACAGGCATTAAAACCCAGAACATGAACCATATTAGGTCAAGAGAACTTTGCCTAGGGACCCCAACCCATCAGAAATCTAATCCCATTTTTTATCCATATTGCTGTGGTGTTAGTTTCTCTACTTTCATTTGAATTTAGCTGATTTGAATTGGCTTCTTCAACTGAAGAACTATTCTACACGTTCAAGAAAAAAAGAAGACGGCTATTCAGACTTAACTCTGACAGAGAATTTGGGGTTCTTTTTGACCTAATGTGGTTCATGTTCTGGGTTTTAATGCCTGCTACCCACTATATATGATATGTCTAATGTAATCATGTAACTTGTATCAATACATTTTGGGTGATTCTGTTAAGATTGTTGAACATGGTCCTTTATTGCTAAAAAAGTTCATTGAACTCTCTGTTGGTCTTTGAAGCACAAAGACACACATCTTATTGTGAGGAAGCATGGGATACCCCAATAAAGAGGGATATTCCTTTAAGATGTTCTTGGATTGCTAGCAGACATATTAGTGGCATTTACACTGAAAAAAACTATAGCTTCCAGCATGGTTCAGTTGGGATTAAGAGAGAAGAACAACAAGAAGGCGGAAAGAGGTAACACTCTAGCAACAGCTGCTTAAAGACGTGTCTAGCAACTGTTGGGGAGCTGAGAGAGAAAAGAAAGATGAAACATGTAAGGAGAGCTGTGCTAAGCTAATGGTTACTGAGAAATAGTGAGGAAATGTGAGTGAACACTAGAAACTGAGAGAGACTGGAACAGAGTGAGAAATAACACTGACTTAGAGGCTCTGACTTGCCTGTAAAGCAGGCAAGTCAGGGAGAGAAGCTGAACTATAGCTGCTTGTAAACACTGCCACTGGACCTCAACATGTAGAAAGCATATTTTGAGAATTTATGTGGTTGTCAATATTTTAGTGTGTCTTGTAAGCCCTTGTCTCTCTGCTGTAGCATAGTTGGAGGGAAGAAGCAACAGTGCTTATTCCTAAAGTCACGCTCAACAAGGTACACATAATCTATATAGTCATCCATTATACATTTTACACCTCATTTACACCAGGCTCCACACAGAGATCCATATGCCTAAAAAGTAGGGAATAATGGGATTTTAGGATCCGACCCATAATCTATTAAGATTTAACAGCTCTGTTTGAATAGTACTTTTAGAAAAGTATATTTAGAGGAATTTCACACACAAATGACCTCCACAAATGTTTAAAAGAGTATTTGAGAAGGTTATTAGCAGATAATTTTCATTAACTTGTATTTTAGAATTTATTTTAGGGCATCATAGTATTTATATGGAAAAATAAGCATGGAGTGGGAAATTGGAACTCATTAGAGGAAACAAGGGCATATAGTAATACCACATAAATTGTCTAATGTTACTAATAGTGTATCATAGTTATGTATAAATGTAAGATCCTGGTTTATATATATTCTAAATTAATACATATTTACTAATTTTCATTTTTATATAGCTATGTTTGCATGCAAGTGAACTAAAAACTATGAAGCTATTGAAGGAGCATCACTGCATCTTAAATGGCTGGTAGCAAGAAAAAAAAAAAGCTTATACTGTACTTACATCCAGTTACAGCACATTGCATTGTTCGGTCTAAAAGCAAAGATTGGGATAGGCTGTTCAGGTCTCAAGCTTGCTTATAAGTGGCTGTGTGCCAGGAGACATGAACAACGTTGGTGTCACTGTTAACAGTACCTCAGTTCTTCCTTAGGTAAATGATTTGATAAACAAAACTGTAATGTTACCTAATTCTCTACAACAGGAGTTCTCAGTGGCACACGTAATACTGGTGGCAGAATGCGACTGAGCAAGGCTGTAAAGACATAGAAGCCATACTTGTGTGATACTATATGACAGAAACCATATGTAATAAAATATCTAGGAACTGAATGGCATATGTAGAAAATGTACTAATATGGTACATTACAAAATGTAATAATATAATAGATGGTATGTATCTGCATATTATGCAAAGTGGCACTTGACCTGATTTCATATTGGGTAACTGGTAGTCCCCAAAACAGGTTGAGAACCACTTCTCTACAATATGCAGTAAAGTACTCTGTCTATAAAATCTTACATAATCTTACAATCCTACATCTAATCGCATGTACAAATATTATATAACAATTTTACTTGTCAGTTTTTATAAAAAAAATATAGCACTATCTCTATATCAAAGCAAAACCTTCTCATAATTTGTAGCATTTCAAGTTGGTCTTTACACCATGTTCAGGTGAAAATACACTTGCAATGATCTCAGTGAAGCAATTGTTGCTGTTCATCAGTCTGGAAAGTGCTTGAAGGTCATTTCCACACAATTTGAAGCCTATCATTCTATACCAAGAGAAATGATTTTCAAAAGAAGAACACCTGAAGACAGTTATCCATGTGAACAGGAATAGGCATTCAGCCAAAATTCAAACTGAGGAATATTCTAAAATTCATGAAGAACCAAGAAGCTATTTTATTTCCTGCAGGCCTCTATAGCCATGTTAAATTTCACTATAATAACAAAAAAAAATGGAAGAACTATGGTTTTCAAACCAGTCTAATAAAAATAAAAAATAAAAAGACTGCAAGGTTTGTACATGAACAAAATAGTTCTCGAACAACATCAAGTTTAGTTATTTTGTCTAATTGTTGAATATTATAGACCAGATCCAGACTTCTGCTGCTCCCTCCAGGATCCTAATGTCTTGTTTGCAAGGAGATACCACTCCCCTCACTTGCACATAGGAGCAAGTGACCCCACCTTAATAGTTACACACAGACACATGTAAAATGGGGAAGGTGCAGAAGTATGGAAAGTACATAAGAGCTGAAAGCAGCCTTTACTGTACAATTATCATGCCTCCTCCTCCTCCTCCCCCCTTCAAGATTGCATACACGCTGTATGAATCCCGCCCCACCTAGCCGTTTTTAAACACTTCCATTATGGAAGTATCCAGATCCATATTGAAAGTGCACTGTGTGCACATGCACAAATGCAAAATACAGACAATTTCTGCTCCTATTTTTCTGAGGCCTGGATCCAATCCTATGCTTGCAAAATAAACCTTTGGTTTTGGGGTGGTTTTATAGCTAAAGGATGCCTTGCAATTGTAGTATTCTGGAGAAAAATCTGACACTTGGACAAAATTAAAAATGTTAGCATCAATGTACATATTCAACACCCTGGACAAAGAACACCTGCGGCCAGATTTACTAAGCTACGGGTTTGAAAAAGTGGAGATGTTGCCCATAGCAACCAACCAGATTCTAGATGACATTCTGTAGTATGTAATAGGAAAGTGAGAGCTAGAATCTGATTGGTTGCTTTGGGCAACATCTCTACTTTTCCAAACCCGCAACTTAGTAAATCTGGCCCCTGGTCAATCTTTGCAAGTGTTTTAATTTGCATACACATTGTGGAACACTATTCCTCATGTCAAATGAATGAAATGTATATACTAGAAATGTTACGCTAAGATTGGATTTTTATGATGAACAGTTTTATCTTTGTCATTGATAAGTATGATCCTGGGATAGTAAAAGAGAGAGCATTGTTAGGCACAAAGGGCTTTATTCACAGATGCTTATGAGATAAGTAGTAAGTTTTTGGTCACTCCCCCATGTTCCCCGTTTGTAAAGGAACTTAAGAGTACCATAGAGCTACTTTAAGTGCCTGTGCGTATTTTCCTTCTTAAGAGCCCTTCCCCACATCCTCTCTGGCTCATTTGAATCACTCCCCCCACCCACTCTTCTTAAAAAAGTCACAAGGCTGCCATGGTACACCTCTTTCTTAAAAAACTATGTGCAGTCTTTAAAGTGTTAATCTACGTTCCTAAATGCTACACACATTGTGTAGTCAGCATGGCTACGCATGCGCTGTAGCAAAATTCTTATATATACGCACTTAAGAAGCAAAAGCTTCTTAGGTGTGAATCTGGTTCAAAATACCCATTTTTTTATAGGGAAACCTTAGAACAGAAGCAAGCAACAGTGGTGTTTACATTCTTCCTCTTGTTCTTCTCTTTACCCTATATACACTAGACACTTTGCTGTAAGTGATGGAATCACTGAATCAGAGTTAAAGCATTTCTTACACTGTACTATAAATATTATGGTTTTCCACTGTATGTTTATTGGAAACTTTTAGCTCCTGTGATTATGTTTGTTATTGTCATGTCATCCAGCAATAAATGTCAACTGTACAAGTTTAGCTATGCTTTTTCTTTGAAAAATTACTATTTTAAAAACATATTATTAATCTAATTATATGTGTTTTTCTGTCTATAGTTGTCATCATTCAGCCACAACATGAATGTTCCTTACTAACATGAGTAATTGTGGGCTTCATTTTCTATAAAAGTTCACTGAGTAAATAAGTAAACCAGCTTTTGCAATTTAAGACAGGTTTAATGAAAAATATAATTATCTAAACATTCATTCATAATTCTTGGTAAAGATCTTAATGTGGACCTCCAGTGC
>WWET01000050.1:1219493-1238922 GCA_011038615.1 Limnodynastes dumerilii
GCTGTTTCACAGCAGCCATTTTGGAGACTTTAAGGGGTGTCTCCTAGGTAAGTTGGCTTTCAATTTATAAACATATATATGGGACCCAACATTGGGACTCTCAATTTTAGAGTTAGGACCACCATATACAGAAAGGCCTTGACGGTGGCTGGTGGCTGCTGTAGAATAATCTGTCATAAAGAATTTAACCATGTAAATAATAATTTACTCTGAATAGAATATAGGAATGTAAAAATGCAATCGAAGGACAATATAAATAATAATAATAATTATATATATATATGTGTCTTAAAAAAGATATTCTATTCTATCCCTTAGTCAGGGAGCAATATTAATGGCACATATGAGTTAGTCATATGGTCCACCCACTGCTGCTATTTTGCATGGTTCCTGGAAAGAAGCTGACCTTCTGTTCAATGCATCAGAACTTTCCAACTGTAAACAAGGGTAGAGACTATGGACCATCTTCATACTTACTCTGTAATGCCGTATGGTAGCCTCTGCTGTGGAGGCTATCGTATGGAATTTGTGATTCACAAGCCCACATGTAGGATAGCAGGGCACTCCCCCTTCTCTCCTATGTGCGGATTGTGTATCCGCCTGCAGTACATTAAGTATTCCACGCCCTTACTGTATGGTTAGATTGCCTCTGCCTCTGCCGACCTCCAGCGCGTATCTCCTACGCATGGGGGATGGGCACTTTCCTGTCCGGAGGACTCAGATCTGCACGGAGCGCAGCATGGGTCGTCTGGGCTCTGTTGCTGATATAATGGCACTGTGCATGCATACTTCTGTACGTAACATACAGGTCATTCAATGCCAAATCATCACAGCTTCCAACCTGACTGTCTCAGATTTTCATGAAATTTGGTATGATGGTAGACGAAATATAGTAACTTTCATATGTAAAATTTAAGCCCTCAGTGATACACAGTGTTCACGTAATAGGGTTGCAAACATACAAAAACAGACAAAAAGTGTCAATTAAAGCCATTGAGTGACAGTTGGAAGCTCATGGGCGGAGGGTATGCTGCTGTACTTAACATTCTTTTTACTCCTGTTCCCAAAATAAAACTTATACAAAACAAAGATTGTATTTAACTGCATAACATAGTTTATGGACAAAAAAAACAACTAAACATACTATTTTTTAGATTTTCAAGGTCAAAGGTTACATCATGTGACCTTGAAATGAAAAAGTTATAACATTTTTATGAAAACTATGGTCCCTTAGCTTCAAAATAAGACCAACATGACAGTTCTACCACAATCAAAAGCAAAGTTATGATTCGTTATAGTTGACTATGCAAGCATAAATTAGAAATTTTTTGTCATGTTTGCAGCCCTGTTGTGTGAATACTGTGTATCACTGAGGGCTAAAATTTTACATAGGAAAGTTACATCCTATCACATTTCATGAAAATCTGAGATGGTTGGGTTGAAAAGGTACTTCTTTTGTGATGATTTGGCATGGAATGACCCATACGGAAATCTGCAGGAATTATTTAGCAAGAACACGGACCAATCTGAGCAAAACTCTTTTCATTAATGGGAAAATCAAATAAAATAATGTGTGAAATTATAAAATATATTTCATTTTAGCAATTGTGTATACATTAATTAACAATAACCCACATTTGCAAACATTTGTGTCTTTAAAATATAATCTCAGAACAAAACAAATCTGATTAGCTTCATAGCATACAGTTGGTTTGACATTGAGCAGGCTTAGATTTTTCCCTTTAAGCTGGTGTTTCCCAACCACAGTCCTAATCCCCCTGCCCCCTACAAACAACACAATTTAATCAATAGATACTTATTTTCAAGGTTGCATGCATTGCTATTATTATTGAGTATAGTGAAAATGAGATCTTGGAATACTGAGAAATAAAACTATTTTTGGGTCATGAAATGGTAAAAGTACCCTCTAATATTAACAAAAAACAATATCATTACATAACCTAATCGGGAAAAAAAAACTGTTCTACAGAGCATAACAGCAGACTCAACATTAGAATGATATATTCTGTTGTGGCATATACTGAATTGTAAACTGATTAACATGTTTTCCATTGATTCTGATCCATACAGTATTGGCACCATGTCAAATTAAAATGTACACAGGCAGTGGACAAATATATGTAAATACTGTTGCGCCATCAAGGATGGTATTCGGTTTGGTTCTGACTGGTCAACAATGTGGAATCATACAATGTAATTGTTGGCTACTAAGTGATCAGAGGACCCTGTGTTGACTACATATCTACATTGTAATTAGAATTTTTCCCTCAAAGTGCTTTATGTGTTCATGTAATCAAATGTTGGACTGTGCTGGTAGCCTAAAATTATAAAATTGATATAGGTGAACTTGCTATTTGTTTTTTAACACTGAAACTGCACTGAACAAAGTTGTCAGTGATTTATTCGCTGCTTTTTCTATGTCACTATTCTATTCTCTTCTAATTCTCTTGAATCTTTCTGCTGCTTTTGACACTGTTGACCACTATTTTCTCATATAAATGTTACAATCCCTACATATTTAGGACAGGGCCTTTTCCTGGTTCACTTTCAGTATTTGCATGTCTGGATCCACCTGTCTTGCTCTTCCTTTATCTGTACCAGAAGGCTTATTATTAGGTCCAATGTTTTTGTCTATCTACACCACCTTTGTATGTCTCTGGCCAGAAATGGTTGTTTAGAAATAGATACAGCTGCAAATGAGCGAAAAACAGCCACTTTCCCCCAAAAATTTTGAATGGGCTAGTATCCCGATAGGCATACTTATACTTACTCATTTATTTTTGGAACCCACAATTCACCAGACCCGTTGCACCCACCACCCGCCGCATACCCCACCAGAGAGGTGAGTAACCTCTCCGAAGGCCTTTTAGTGTTAGGGTTAGGCTCTAGGGAAGGGAGGGTTAGGGTCAGCTTGCGGGTAGGGGAGTCTAGATTTGGGCTGCGGAGATGGGAGTCTTAAGTTTAGGCTATGGGAAAGGGAGTCTTAGGGTTAGGCTGCAGAGAATGGAAGGCTAGGGTTAGGCTGGGGGGAGGGGAGGGTTAGGATCATGGAAGGGGAGGGTTAGGGTAAGGATTAGGGTAAGGGTTGGGGTTACATTTATACATACCTTTCAGAGCTCTGTCTTCGGTGCTCTGGGGATCGACTGTAAAAGAAATCGATTTTCCAGCCAAATCGGAACTGGCTGGGAGAGAAGAGCCCTTTTGAAATGCAGCCATTTCAGTGGAGACTTACACCCCTGTACCATTTCCCATGGACAACTAATAACGCCATTTGGATTTCAGTATCATTACTATGCAGATACACAAATTTACCTATCTACTGATCTCTCATCATTTTTATTGCCACGCGTAACTGAATGTCTTTCTGCCATTTCATCTTGGATCTCCCACCATCTCAAACTTATTCTCACAAAAACAGAAGTATAATATTTCCTAACGCCAATAAAAATTACCCGTTGTCTCTAATTCTGTTGACATTGCTACTAGTCAAGCTCATATATCATACACAATACACTGCAAAAAACTCTCATTCACACACTAATCATATCCCACATTAATTATTGCAATGCTCTCCTTATTGAACTCCTACAACATATAATTACAACCTACAGTCTATATTGCACACAGCAGGTAGACGTTATCCCTGCAAAACACTCTTCAAGAGCTCTATCAGTCTCTACATTTGTTGCCTGTATTTTACAGGATCAAATACAAATTTGTTTTGTAGACCTACAAAGCCATCAACAAGTCTGCAAACAGCCTCCTATCTGAGGTGGTTGAGGCCAATACAGTAAAACAATTTAAACATGCTTGGGATAAATATAAGGGTATCCTAAAATGTAAACCAAATTGAGGGTAAATAGGGTCTAGGGTCAGTATAGTTTTGAATAAACAAATGGGCAGACTAGATGGGCCATGTGGCTCTTATCTGCCGTCACTTTCTATGTAACCACATACATATCCTCACTTATCTCAAGATATATCAAGATACTATCTTCTCTAATTCCTGGTTACAGGTTTTCTCCCAGGCTGCACTCACTATGTGGAATCTTTCAAGCACTCCCTTAAAACAAGCTTTTTTTTTGGCTATCTATATCTTCCTATTATATGATTAACAAATTTTTTCTTTCATACTAAAATGAAACTCAGTTTTTATGCTAACACTGCTGGGTAACAGGCATACAAAGTACTAAGCACTCTTACCATACAACCTGTCTGGCCTATTGTTTCCATTATGTATCTAACTCAATGTCCTATAGCTTGTAACCTTGCGAGCAGGGCCTTCTTACCCATACAGTCTGTTAGTTACTACCCAAATTGTAAAATTGTAAAGTTACTAAATATGATGGCGCTGAAAAAGAAAAAAATTGTTAATGCATTTTTTTTAAATGGCTAGCGGATACCTACTTTGAGAGGAGAAGAAAATTACCACCAAAATCCAATTGTAGGTGAAGTGTAAAGTAAATTGTAATATTTGTCCATTAATTCAAAGTGCAAGATGGACAGTCAGACCTCCACAGAGAAAGATAATCCACTCATAATGTACATATGTGAGATATAAGCTCAACAGAATAAAGCACACAGGTGTAGGACTAGTGAGACGTGGATTAAAGTGATATATTGGTCAAATGAATCACCCTTTCCCACAGGGCCAGACAAATGGGAGACAGGCCAATAATTGATGAGACACACACACACACTCACGAACTAACACACACACACACACACCCATTTTGTCGTGATAGCTTGTTTCTAACTATGAATAGATTGTTTTATGTCATAGGGGATACATTAAGTTAGCGTGGTTTATGCACATATATTGCTATGGCAATAAAGGTCAATGCAGGTAGCAAACATACTCGTATTATCACCAGTAATGATACCAGATGGCAGGTTAATAAAATATCTTGGGGGCTGAATGGAATTTATACATGATATGCAAAGTGCATCTGATTCTGAGGTAACTGGTAATCCCCAATAAATGTTAACAAATGCATGGTAGTTATCATAAATGTTTCATTTTGCAGCATTTATTTTTTGATGAAAAAAGCGTCCTTGAGGACTTTACCACTGTGGAAAAATTTTAAAGTAAATACCATTCCCTAATTGTTACCAGTTTTATCATATTAGAAAGCCGGATAAGAATCATTCTGGGCAGATCCAAATTTTGTACACAGTAAGAACAGTAAAATCTGCAGAGAGAAGTAATTTTAAAATGAAAAACAGATTTATATTTGGGAGGTGAAGTTTCTTAGCTAATCTCTTATTTACAAATGAAACATAGCTATGTGAGCTCTATGTGCAAAAAAATGTAAATTAATTTGCACCCTCATACTGCAGTATGGTTTTGCTCGGGTGTACACTTGCACCTGTTTTGCCCTTATTCTCAAAGACCTGATTGAGAGTTTCAGTGCAGTGATTGTGCACACCAACCATTGAAAATGCATACAACCAATCAAGACTTCCGTGAGTAGTAGCTCTGGATAGGTAGTTCAGGGGATGACCATGAAAGATGTTCCCAAAGAATGTACCATGGCACTCTTGGGTGCCTCACAGCACTCACAAGGGTGCTACAAATCCAGAGTCAGCTCACAGCTCACAGGCTTTGGTCCTGTTAATCAGGAAGCCAGTGTGCCTTAAGGAGCTGGGGAAGTCAGCTGTAAGAAAAAAGAGCAAGACACACAAAAGATAAGTAGAAAAACTGGGATCAAGTATGGAGAAACATAGGAGGCCTACATCCACAGAGGATGGATAGTTCTCCATGATGTTTGGAGCAACCTCCTGCCGAGTTCTTTCAAAAACTGTATGCAAGTGTGCCTTAGAAGAATGAATGCTTTTGAAGGCAAAGAGTGGTCACACCAAATATTGATTTGATTTAGATTTTCCTCTGTTCATTCCCTTTGCATTTTGTCAATTGATAAAAAATAAACTATTAACACTTCTATTTTAGAAAGAATTCTAACCTAGCAGCATTTTTTCCACACCTGCCTAAAACTATTGCACAGTATTGTATATAATTATTCTATATTCTATTTATACTCACTTGGCATATAAAACTGCACAGTATGCAGTCATTTATCTGTATCTGCATATTGATATCTGATAACATTTTCTATGTGCTTCGTTTCAAAAATCTCAGATTTTGCAATCTGCACATGTGCAGGACTCCAAGCGACCAAATTAAAAAGCAATCTGCTCGATCATTACAACACTTCAGATGGGTGGGAGGGGTGAAGCATGTTTGTGCTTGCATATGAGAGAGGTTTAGTATTAAAATGTACAGTATTGGCAGGAATTATTATGATCTTATCGTTTTATTGTAGGGTCCTGCTGTCAGAAATCTGTGTGAGCAATGGAAGTGGTTACATGAACGCTAGCAAGGATGTGTGAATAAAGTTGGGACCTGTTATCGGATGCCCACCTATGCTACGAGATCCGACTTCACAATCAGATCACTGTTTATAATGCTTTATGGAACTTAACTATCACGTCTTGTTAAGTATAAGGAGTTTGAATAGGGGAATCTATTCTAATGACAATCTTTATGCTGATTTGCATGCCCCCACAGTGTAGAGGTGGGCAGGAATACAACAATCTAAAGAATATGACATAATTTGAATATTAATTGCATTATGGAAAAATCTACAGGATAATGTAACTGTGTTGATCTTTTGTAGGTAGTTCCCTGCTCAATTGAGAGATTGTGATACTGAAAGCAGGTTACCTATGCAAGTGCCAGTGTATAGGGAGGCAAGCGTTTTCACGTAAATATCCTGCAAAAGCGATGTGGGGAATCCCGTGTCATTAAAAAATTAAATAAATTCCTTTCAAACTACATTTATTTTAAAAGATTTTAGATTTGATTATATTTTGTATTCATTGCAGAAATAGTTGTATCGAATATCAAGTTATGACTATAGACTAAGCAGTATTTAATTAATGTTATTACAGAGACAGTAGCCAAAGGGAGCAGTGTTGGGAGAAACACTTAATTCAACATTCAATATTAATTCAGTAAAGTATTGTTTTTCTCCTTTCCATTTATTTGTGTTAATGTGTACAAGGATTATTACTTTTCACAAATAGGTATATTTAATTGATTCCACGTGGGCCTTGACAGCAAAACCGGATCCTAATCCAGGTTAAGTAGGAGTGTATATAACTGTTATGACATAAAAATATATTATGAGGTATATTCAATGAATGACAAAGACAAAAAATTGACATCCAGTATAGTACTGCAGTCAAAAGTAGCGGAAACATATGAGTTTGGGGTTACCTCACCAAAACCCTCCATAAATAAATTGATCCCTTTTTATTAATTATTAAATTGAATTTCATGAGCATAAATACATGGCTAGCATATTACATAATATAAATTATAGTAACATTGCACTAAATAATACAGAAACATTAAACATTATGACTGAAAAAATCATTTGGTATTTTAACATTACAAAAAAAAAATGTTTATTGTATCATTATGTATGCTACATGTTAGTACAGCAGCTGGGTCTCACTACAGAGCAGCACTGTAAAAAGTAGCAAGCCACTAAAATTGTGCAGGGGTGAGGGAGACTATAAAAAGACAAGCTTTGAAATCTAAAAATTAAAAAAATGGATAAAAAAAATAAATGTTTCTTTTTAATTATGTTTTAATAAAAAAATAACAAATATAAATGACTATATCAGTAATATTATAATAATTAAAATACTGCTTAAAAAATCAAACAAAGAGAAAATCTGTGCTGAGAACTATGGACATGTGTAAAATAGATTTGTTTGAAACTAAAAGCAAAAATAGGTGCACATATAAACCTTGCCAATTCTAACTATACTGAGCTAAAGCTTAACATGAGAGATGATCTGCATTTTAATGTAACAAGTATTTTCCCAAACTTTATTACCACCCATCTCATTGCAACATAGATTGTACAGCTGAGGAAATACACCTATTTTTGTTGTTACACTCCAAATCTGGATAAGCCCTAGAGAGGATTTTAAATGTTAAAACATATACAGTCATACAAGTGAGTTTATATATATTTAAAAAGAATCAGTGTAGATTTAGAATTCAGATTGCAACACAAACACTTCACAGTTGCATATATAGTACATAGAAACTGATATAAGATATTCCAAGGCAACACTCAATTTTTAATGGGTAGTAATTGTTAAATAAAAAAAGCAATCTAACAAAAATTAAATACTTTCCAGTAAGCTAAGATATCAAATAACTGAAAAATATAAGCTGCTGTAATAGTTTATTTTATTTAGCAGTAGAAGAGCTGTAAATATCTACAGATACAGATGCAAAATGTCAGCACAGATTGTCCCAAAGTTTGCACGGGAGGATTTTTGACATGCAGAATTGGACTCTCTCTGATCTCACGTGGACTGCAGGGCAGAGAATCAGTAAGCTACTTATTGACTGCAATCTGTTTAATCTTCATCTGTTTAACTTTTAGCTTGCACAAAGCTTCTCACCATGACAGTATATTTTGACCGTGTACAAACACTGAGTTTGATTCTCAACAAGACAACAAGGCTATTTCATATGATCAATTTGAAAATAATTTTTATTAATCAATGAGAAAAAAATAGAATGCTCTTTACTTACATGTACATGACCAAGATAAACTAATCATATCTTTAGGTTCAAGGGTAAAAAATATTATGAGGTAAGAGATTAAACGATTATAAATTCACTTTAGGTCAGTCAGTTATTGGGCTTGCAGGACAGTGAAATCCTAAGATTCAAAGGTCACATGTGAAAGAAGACAGACACAACATAATACGCTGTAAAAACGCATCAGAGGCAGATGGCTCTACCTAGGTTTAATTTATTAAATAAATATAGGAGCACACTTTTTCCATATAACATACTGCTTTCTGGAAACATTACAAAACACAATTTTGTTTATCTAATGTTCTTCACATATACTGATACACACCTAGCAAAGCTAATTTATATGACTTTTGACTAATTATGAAAGAAAACACATTAACATCACAATGATAAGTAAATTGACAATAAAGTTTACCTGAATTGCTGGTTGTGTAAATTTAGGTGTGTTTTTGTTTATTTTTTTATATTCCAGAATAAACAGTACCTGTAACAGGGAACATGTGAAAGGTCTATGGAAAACAAGAAAACTACTCACCAGGGGTTGATGTCTGTGTTTTGATTTTTAAAGTTACAGCAAAAAGATGTGCCAGGGTTGTGTGTTGATCATCCTTTCCTGCTCATGCACTGATTCCAGCAGGAGAGCTGTCATAGGAAGAGAGAACAGCATCAGCAGCAGCTACATACACAGGGAATCTCTATGAACCACCTCCCTCTGCCACACCCTCTCTGCTTTTTCTGTGTGTCCAGCTCTAAGTCTGAATCACCCACACCTCCCCTCTGCCTGTGACACGCTCTCATCCATTGATCTACATACGGACCAAACTCTGGATGCTCATCCTCTCTCTTCTGCCACAAATTCATGCCACGTAAGGTTTGCCAGTGTCAACAGATTCACTTATATGGATATATTTGTAACAAAGAATTCTGTAATTATACAATACGTAAAAGGAACATTCCCAGGTAACTTTACATCAGCATGCGTTAGGATTCACAGTCTTAATATGTAGAGCATTTCTTTTAATAGCATAGGTTATAGAAAATGATAGCATGTCTAGCCGTTAGTCTATCAGGGTGACCTCGCATTCGTTTTACAGAGGTTATACATGTCTATGAACACTACTGTGATACAGCAAGTGGACTGTGGTCCCCCTCCCTAAATTCCCGCCCATTTCTGTCACACGCCACAAGTCAGGTTCATTACGTAGCACCCATCATGCTTACCACTCAGGGGTTACCTCACACTGCTCTGTCCTTTGCAGCCGCCTCCCTTTGTGGACACAAGGTCACATCACACAGAACCCCGCATTCAGAATTAATAGTGACACTGGCTGAGTTGCTGTTTTCTTCTTTGAAGCTGCATAATAGAATGAAAGCTCATGATATCCCTGGCCACTCTCATTCTCACAGCACACTGCTCCCAATCCTGTAAGGGAGATGATAATGGAGCTGTTGTCATAGTTACAAAGGCGGCATATTTGAATCCAATTCAGATGAACTAATAAGCACTTTAAAATATCTGGTAAAAATTATTTGTGTGCATTTCCTTTGGAATATAAGCAAAATACACGCACGTTTGTGTAAATACATTAATCTGTAAATACAGTAATTAGTCATGCCTTGCCATGTCTATAATATAACACACAGGAAGTGCCTAATGTATATGTTGTACTCTTTCAGTCAACAGTATGTTTGTGGTACATAATTTTTTATTTTTATACATTTTTTTAGAGCAAAATGCTTCTTTGTTTTAAAATGAAAGTAGAGTGGCTAGCTGTCATTTGATGGGTAAATGTGAAGGAGGAGGGAGACGATTACAGTGAAAGAGCAGAACTGGAACATTGAGAGACCAGAGAAGATGATGTTCTGGCATTTGTCCCAGAGGGCCTGATCCAGACTGGAACATGCACTGTTAGCATAGTGAATTTGCAAATTTTGTACTGTGGACGCTTACAACAGAAGCATAGATAGCTGTTATTAATCAGACTAGAATGCACATCAACATAGAAAAATAGAATGTGATGGCAGATAAGAGACATATGGCTAATTCAGACTGCCCAGTTTTTTTTTAAACTATACTGACTCCAGGCCCTATTGAACCCTTAATGTAGTTTCTGATTTATGAAATCATTTTGCTTATCTCAAGCATTTTTTAATTGTTCTGATGTCTAAACCTCTACCACCTCAAATGGGAGGCTATTCCACTTATCAACTACCATTTCAGTGAAGTAATTTTCCCCCATGTTTCCTCTAAATGCACTTCCCAATAGTGTATATGCATGCCTTCATTTTCTGATAAACCTCTTTCTTTAAAAAAAATTCTGGCTGGATCCAGACTTAAGTAAGTGCTTGAAATTAGTCTGGATTAAACCATGTTGAATGCAGGGGGAGTCAAGTTAATTGTAATCTTTTCATGAATGGATATATCTTTGAATTGCTTACTGCACACAGATACTGGCCACCTTTACTATCACATTGTTATTTAGACTTGGGCTAGGAAACATCACCTGTCAACTTTAATACTGTTTGAAACAGATGAAATATGACTCCCCTGCAATCAACATGGTTTAGTCCAGGAGTAACTAATTTCAAGCACTTACTTCTGATTGTGGTAGAACCAGTGCTTATTTTGTCGTCAGACGCACCGAAACAGCGTTCCGACATCTTTTTCATTGCAGCAGAACAGTCCTAATTTCGGGGGACTGTCCCGCTGTCCCGTCCGACTCACAACTTCTCCCAAGAGATCACATTCTATATATGTTACGCTATATATGCGGCAGGGCTTTTAACAGCGCAGTACAAGGTAATACAGATCTCCTACAGGAGCCCTGTTGGATCAAATCTGTTGCTGCGGAGGAAGGGACATCAAAGATAAGTAAGAGAGGACATGGAGGTTGGACATTAAAAGGGGCACACATGGAGGCTGGACATTAGAAGGGGCACACATGGAGGCTGGACATTATAAGGGGCACGCGTGAAGGCTGGACATTACAAGGGGCACACATGGAGGCTGGATATTACAAGGGACACACATGGAGGCTGGACATAACAAGGGACAGATATGGAGGCTGGAAATTACAAGGGGCAGATAATGGAGGCTTGGACATAACAAGGGACAGATATGGAGGCTGGAAATTACAAGGGGCAGATAATGGAGGCTGAACAGACAATGGAGGCTGGACATTGCAAGGGGCACACATGGAGGCTGGTCATTACAAGGGGCAGACATGGAGGCTGGACATTAAAAGGGGGCAGACAATGGAGGCTGGACATTAAAAGGGGCAGACAAAGGAGGCTGGACATTAAAAGGAGCAGACATTGAGGCTGGGTATTACAAGGGGCACACATGGAGGCTGAGCATTACAAGGGGCAGACAATGGAGGCTGGACATTAAAAGGGCAGACAATGGAGGCTGGAATTAAAGGGGGCAGACATGGAGGCTGGACAATACAAGGGTCACAATTACAAAAAATTATAAGGGGCTGTAATAAGGACTGAAACTTATGAGGGGGTTGCAATAAGGGCTGAAAACGTATAGGGGCAGTATTAAGGGCTGATGAGGGGTAAGTTCCTGCAGTTTAGCTTATATTCTTTTTTTATAGACTCTAAATTAAAACACAATCTTACAAATTAGTTAGTGCTTCAAACATTTACATATATATACAATATTTAACAATTTGAATATTAATGTTTTTTTTACAATTTCAAACCACATACATTTTTTTGAAAAGTATTTCTTTTACATTTAAAAAAACAAACAAAAAAATACCTTTGTGTATTTCTGTATCCACCTTTCTTTGAATTAAATGTATGCAGACGGCAATGTGTCCTTACGACTCGCGCCCACACATGCCACTCAATTGATCAATTAGACACTTCCGAGAATGCATAGCCGTATTCCAGATGTGTGCGATTCACGCTTGCACAACCTTGAATAGGCCGTATTTAAATTTGTTTGTGCAATGCCGTCTCGCACACATACGCAACTCTGAATTCGGTCCCTTGTCTCCTCTTGTTACATAAATCAACACGCAATAACAATGATAAAAAGTAACTTAGAATAAAGTAAGAGATAACTCAATTAATGTGCATTAACAATGATAAAGAGTAACTTTGAATAAAGCAATAAATAACCATATACTTAGCTTTGGTTACTCAGTAGATATAGGATAAGCTGTTATAAGTTTCAAGGTGCAAGTAGGTCCACCCTTAAATCTATGGAATCTTAACAATGCCACTTTTTCTATCTGGGATCCATTTTTGTGTACAGATCTCTTATGTATTTGCACAGAGAGTTAACTCCCTTTCTTATTCTCTTTGATTATATAGACTCTGTCAAGGATGATATCCTTAGCACCTTATTTGGTTATAATAAAAAAACAAAAAACATTTGTACTATACATTGCTACATATCAACTTATGCACAGTAGCTGCAAACCAAACTTCCCCTTTTTACTGTATAAAACAGCTACCCAGTACCACCCATGGCCCCCTCAAAGCATCACCTAAAGTTCCACGGTAGCAAGCGGTCACAGTTCTGCAAATGAAGCTGGCTGCTGGCAGCTGAAGATGTTTATTAACAGCACTCAGTGCTGAGCTATTAATATAGTGCAGTAGGTGGCCGCAGCTCTGAAAATGAAGTTGGCAGCTGAAGATGTTTATAAACAGCGCTCAGTGCTGAGCCATTAATATAGTGCAGCAGGCGGCCGCAGTTCTGTAAATGAAACTGGCATCTGAAGATGTTTATAAACAGCGCTCAGTGCTGAGAGCAGTTTACCAATGAATGAATGAATGAATGAATGAAAACTTTGGACCCTGTTCACACTTAATAATGCTTTAGGTTCTTAAATATATGCAAAAAGTAACATGCCGACTCCACTGACACACACTCGGTTTTCAGCTTCTTACGAGTGCCTTAGGGCTACCTTAACTTAAGGTTCATAGTTGTGTGTGTAAGTGACAAAATTAGGTACGTAGTAGGCTGACTGCACCTAGAATTCCCCATTTAAAAGCCTTCCTCCACCCACTCCTTTTTTTGTTCTTAATTCCAGGCACACCCCTTCATTCTTAAGTCACTACAAACCTTGAATAAATATGTTCGTAATGGTGATTCAGAGCCGTCCCATTCATTACTAACATTAAGTTACTATGCATGCGCAGTTTATCGATTCTTAAATATACGCACCTAAAAAGCCACAAATTCTTAATTGTGAATCAAGTTCTTTGTTAGCTTCCGTGCAGGTCTCTGGGGAATTGCTGTACATGGTCTGATCCTGTTTGTCACCTTAATGAATTAAAAACACTGGATCTGATTCAGATCTCTGAACGCACAGATCTTTTAGTCTGTACGGACTACACACCCAGAACCCTACCTTAACTTCTCTGTACAGATCTGTGTCCGTACAGATGCAGATCTGTGCAGAACTGCTGCACTCCACCCCTGGTTCTTCATTACCATGCCTAAAACTGCCTGTGTGGTGGGGTTTCGGCATGCGGATTTGAAGAACCATCCCCTTCTAGGTTCTAAGTTCTTACAACATGTAACATCTGGCATGTGCAACTGACTTGCGTAAGTCCCCTTACACACTTATTTATGAATCTGGCCCACTATGTTTTATCAAACAACCTGTCTACTTTCTCCTAAGTGCTCCACCATTACAAACAACCTTAATATTAAAAGGCAAGAAGCACTACACCTCCACAAATAGATAATCACCCATACAATCTCCATTAAATGTATTGCTTCAAACCCTCCATCAATGCGTAGTGATGTTTTGTAATTACAAAACTGCCGACCAAATAAAAAATTACTCTAATGACGTGTGTCAAAAGCAAAAATGATGCAGAAAAAGCTATTGATAAAAGCCCCCTAGAAAGTTACGTTAGCTTGAATTCAATTCGGCATATGAAACTGTCTTTTTATTTGATGTAAGAATTCTTTTGTTAGCTCTAACTTTAGAACAAGATTGTAGATGCTGCAGTGACATCTTGTAATTGCTTGTGTGCTATCCTGGCAGGTTTTGCACTGCCATTCTTTAATCTCATTTCACTTCCAGGAGTCTTACTCTTGAAGAGGTATGATGTGCCTCTAAGTGACAAGGGAGATGTGGTGATGCGTTTTGTCTCACACTTTTTTTTAAAAACCCTATAATTCTTGCTTTTAGAAAGATATACTAGGTGATTGGTAGCTGCACTTAAAAAGATCTTCAAAGGAAATTGACTGCTGCTAAATCAATGGTCTGATGTGCAAGGTGCTAAATCAAATATTTAAAAAAGAAATGATGTTGATTCATAAAAATCTTATTTAAGATATATGTTCAATAAAGGGTTCACTTCTTTAGAAAGTTAGCTTAGGGTTTTATGTATGTTTCCTTAAACCTAGTGATTATGGACCTGATTCACAGATAAGAAGCTGCTGCTATTTCTGTGCGTATTTTTAAGAACGGTTAAACTGCGCATGCGTAGTACCTTTATTTACGCAAACTACGTAGGTTTTAAGAACGTTGATACCTTAGGAACGATTCACACAGCCGTTCTTAATGAGATAAGTAAGAAATGGCAAGCTAGGAAAAGTTAAGAAGGAAGATAAGAAGAGTAGGCACTTAAATGGGGCAGACAGGGTGTTGTTTTCTATGTACATTCGTTCTTAAGCAACTTAAGAAGATACATACACATGGCAAGATAAGGCTGTCTTTGGTCATTCTTAAATCAGTTATGAACAAGCAAAAACAAGGTAGTTGCCATTTGTATAATTGCAAACCCATTAATTCATATCTCCCTTCTTATCCTTGAATCAGGTCATATATATACCCCATTTGCAAGATCCACACTGTCCTACAAAATGTATAGTACACAAAGTCTTTTCATCGTTATATACTATAAAAATGTGCATTATCACAACAAAAATTCTTATGAAAGAGCCAGTGAGTTAAAGACTCATCAGTGTTTTAAGGCAACTTGCAACAGCTTTTTTTCTGGGTCTTTAAGCAGATCACCAGACCTACCCCTGGCCAACAACAATGTTAATTTCATTCTAAATCAAGAAGGGGGATTTTTATTTTTATTTATAGAAGAGCAAAACCATTGTGTATTTTAAAATCAACAGACATTGTCAACACACATATTCATTATAAAGTATTATGAATTTGAATTTTTTTTAATAAACAATCCAACAAAAAGCAGATAAGATATGCTGCAAACAGAGTGAAATTATAGTTGTATACAGTTGACTGTTCACTTTAACATACCTGATATGCAAACAAACAAGAATTATACTGAGTGAGTGCAATAAACAATAAATTCCATTTAATGTGAATAGGCAGTACTTCCTTATTTTGGGCTATTCATCCTTTTCTTTTTATTATGGACACTTCATTTGATACCATTTGATGCTTTGAAGATATTTTTATGCTCAAAGATTTTCTGTATTCAGATCTATAGGTGTAATATTGAATGTGAATTTTCACTTAATTTTTGCAAGCTATTTAGTTCTTCAGGTTATGTTTACAAATCTTTAGGTTAATGCCAACCAGGGTATCTAAAGTTGTTTTATTATGGTTGTTATGTAGCATTTTGTTTTTTACAGGTTTACATTTTATCATATTTTATAGAAAGTCACCATAACCATTTTCATTAATACCAGCTCTTTTTGAGTACAAAACTATATTCTGTTAGAATGATCAAGTTTGATTGTGTAAGATGGTTCCAAAAGTCTAATAGAGTGTAAATGGTCTTCTAAGGCAAGCAACATGTTGCCATGAAACATGCAGAGGTGAGTGGCTTATTACAATACATCTGTCACAAACAGCGGTACTTACCGCATCAGGGGACGCCTCTCAGCTGCTCTTGCCGGTCGTGCCCATGCTTTCCCTCCGTGGAGGTGCTACTCTCACCCTATGGCAGCCTCCTGTCTTTTTCTGCCATGCTCTCAGGGGTTGGATTCTGGCGCCTGTCAGCATTGTCCTCCTGTGCATGGGTGCTGCCATCTTGGAATTCCCCACATGACTGAAGTTAGCCAACTGGACTTTGCCTCATGCTGGCAGAGCTGGAGCTGGTTATTAAAACCTTTGGTACTGTGCAAACAGTGCCAGAAAAAGTTGTGAACTTTGCATGTTACCTGGCTTCAGCAGTACACTATTGGATTCCTCCAGTGTGCTATATCTGCTGAATTTTGACTCTTGCTTCCAGACTGCAATCACCAAGAACTTCAGTTTGCAGTACCTCCTGCCTTCAGCCTGCAATTTTTCCTCATTAGTTTACTACACCTGCTGCTTGCAGATCAAGCGGAATTTGGATTGTTTTTTTCCCAGCCACGGGTTTTTTTTTCTTTCTGCGGGTTGTGTTTCTTTGCTTTTTTTGTGTTTTTTTTTATTTGTCAGCAGAGTAGCTAGGAGAAGATCAAGCAAAGATAAAGTATATTAGGTGTGAGCTGGAGGGAGGGGAGTTATTAGGATTTGAATAGTATTAATGGGGGTGTGAATGGGGTATGAATGGCGTGTGAATGGTGTGTGAATGAATGCTTACCATAGAAAAGTGTGAATTAGACCAGAGAGAGGGTTAAAACTGTTCCTATAAACCCACTGCTACATGATATGCATGCCCAAATAGATTAATTACAATTGTTAAACTGAAGGTCTGAACATTTGCACCGACATTGGGACATTGCCAATTGCAAAAATGAACCTGTTTAAAAAATGTAATCCCATAATGCAATGCTGTTTCAGACGATTCTACAGTATCATTGGACTGTACACTTTTGTAAGATGTAGGAGCTTTTTGACGGTTATCATGTGATTGGTGCGATAATCTTCAGAAAACCCACCAGTCTTTTAGACCGCATATACGCAATCTACGTATCGAAACGATACGCAGATTACGTACAATAGCTACTACACATGCGCAGTAGCTACTGTTTATTGACCTACGTCCGTCTATGGAAGACAGACGTAGTTCTGGATCCGGCCCCACATTATCTAAACAACATGGGCCTGATTTAATTAGCCTCGCAACCACGTATTTTGCGGTGCGAGGCTAATTCTGCAAAATGAAGTTTTATAAAAATCAGCTACTGTAATAGACAGGAAAATGTCCACCGCAAAAAATTTTTGAGCCTATTGTGGCGCGTATTGCTAATTGAATCAGGCCCTATGTGTCCAGTTCCTCTGATGAAAACTTTGGCTTTCTACCTTTAATTTGGTGCCTCACAGAGACACACACACAGATGTTGGTATTTGTAGGGAAATATGTACCAAAACACATGCTCTCCCATGTTTTATTAGTGTGTTTAAACCTTATGTGTGCACAGTGAAGCCACACAAGTGCAGGAGGTTATCTGCGCAGAAGAGAAATCAACTAATGGGTTGCCAAAAATCTGCAGCACAGCTATGTTAATGCTGAGAGGTCAGAATTTCATTGAACTCAATACTCAACAATGTACTGCTATACTGCCACAACCTAACCTTGATCCCTATCCCTATTCAAACTGTTTGTTTTTATGTGTTTGATTATTATTCTGGAATATATTCATGGGTCTATATTGGACTTTTTTTTGTATTGTGTCACTTTGAAGCCTTTCAATAAACAAATATTTTTTTAAAATACTTATCTAAGTATCTGGTGGTGAGAGCATACATTAAGTACTGTGTAGAGGTGCAATATGGATGTGTACACATAAATCAACTATGCAACGAAGGAAATAAAAAAGGTGGCAGCCATCACAGTGTCATGTCGCAAAAAGATGATGTACCCCTGTGCAGGAGATTGCAAACTTTTGTTGAATCAATTTGTCATGACCATGACCTAACCTGAGGCTTTCGTGACTTATCTAGGACACAAGGGGTTAATCATAACAGTCACCTGATCTGTTCTACATTGACTAATGCCCCTTATCCACCCCAAATATGACTTATTACTAATGAGCTGCCACCACCAAGACGATTCACAGGAGGTCTTAGGTTCTCCTTTGCACAAATCTAACATAATTATGCTTTGTCAGAATTTTTATAAACTCAGAATTATCCCTTCTGTTACCATTAAGTAGCATATAATAACCAAGCTGATCTGACACGTGAATCCGCAAGAACACAGAGACATGAACTTATTATTTGATCTTTAATATAAGAATCACAATGCTTACTTACAAAAGAATAGCAAAATGGACATACAATATGCAAAACAGTTTCTTATAAAATAAGAAGAGGAAAACACAGAAAGTCTTACGCAAAGCTCTTCCCTGCCTGGGATTAGCAGAATACTTATAAGGAACACTTCCTTCCTTCAAAGATCCCATGAAGTGAACAAAATTACTGTATTTCCCCATGTACAAGACGCACCCCTGTATAAGACGCACCTTAATTTTGGGGTCCCAAAATTAAAAGTACATCTTGTACATGGGGAAAAGCTCTCTCCCCGCTTTCAGGTTTCTTACCTTTGCGGATCATCCACCGAGCAGGACTGCGGCCACAATATGAAGTCCTGCGGTAGCTGAGACATATCCCAGTCCTGGCCACCGTGGGACTTCATATTGTGGACGCAGTCCTGCTCGGTGAATGATCCGCAAAGGTAAGAAAGCTTTGGAGGAGAGGGAGCTGCAGCCTAGACATCCAGATGTTAAAATGGTAACACCCCTGTATAAGATGCACCCTGTTTTTAAAGGTGCGTCTTATACATGGGGAAATACGGTATGTATTTTTTTAAAGGCAGAACCAACAGCCCCCACCTTTGTAAAAAGTGACAAGTTTGTTTTTGGAGAGACTCTCCTAAGAGATCTGGCTTTTATGACCC
>WWET01000050.1:1238955-1258796 GCA_011038615.1 Limnodynastes dumerilii
CCCAATATCCTCATCAATATACGACAGGAGCCTTAATTTATTCTGCCCCAATACCTTCAAGCTAGTGCCATAAAACAAAACCAGATCCTGGCCAAATGAAGGTCACTCTATATCCTGATATTAATTTATACACAAGATATTTTACTATATCCTGACAACCTAAAAATCAGGTTTTGTGTGGGGGAAGGCTTCAAACACCATTTTGAGATAGAGGACCAGATTCAGAGAGAAAATAATTGAAGTTACACCTGGGCAAAACCATGTTGATTTCAGGGGGAGTGTCACGAACCTGGGCCACCTACATCAGAATCTCCGACTTTGAAACCCAAACTTACTTTTACATGTGGGCCTAGCACATTAAATCCACATTAATATTCTATCACCACCCACCTCTATTATGGTATATCTTTATATTTACACCAAATATTCCGTCTGCCACCACATGTTTTTAAACGTTAACCTTTCAACAAAGTTATACCGCACTTAACAGGAACTATCACCCCGTGACCATATTTCTACAATCCCCTAGGATTAATAACCGCAGTTATTGATATTATCACCTCGTTATCCCCAGTTATTACCCTTGTGAGTTACAGTAGCCAAAAAGCAGTCAAGTTTCTTCAGAGGGTAGGTCTTTCAGAGCAAATATATATAAGGTAAAATAAACATAAAATTTATTCTACAAAAAGGTACAGTGCTTATTACATAAAAAAGATATTTAATAATACAAGGTTACAAGACTAAAACAGAATAAATAGACATACAAGCAATTTAAAAGAAAAAGGGAGAAATAACAAAAAATAATCACCCTTGTGGAAATTACTTATTTGCTAGAGTCTTAGCAGAAAAAAAACGATGGATAATTCTCCCAGACTATCAATCTGAACCTCACATGGAACCCTCCTGAGCCTTTGGCTAATTCCATATTTAAAGACACCTTATCCAACTATCTCTCCTCCCCCTGGCAAGGAGAGGTGATTGGTCAGCAGGCTGTGACCAGTCAGGAGCAAGGGTAAGGCTTAGAGTACTGCCTATCCAGTCCTGGTGGTTTACATTTATGAATTCATATTTCTTCCCCTGACTAGTTGTGCCACCCTTGGTTATCTAATATTTATACCACTGGCATTATTAGCTGCAGCTGGCCATCAAATACGATATCATTGGCATGTGTGTAAAGCTAGTTCCTTCATAATGATGTTTTCCGGGGTGACACTGTCTTCCAAAATGCAAGTATTGCGCATTTGCTTGAACTTAACATCCCTGAGAAATTAGAATTTTCCATGAGTATTGGAAATATCAGTATTGTTCAAATATAATATTTTGCTTTGTTTCTAAGGTCAGATACAGGTCAGATCTCTGGGTTTTCTAGAGACCATTATAGTCACAGGTCCCCTGCGGGTTTGCAGTCGACCAGGTCTTTTGAAGCTCCCCTCACGTTTGAACGTTATCTAGCCAACTTCTTTTCCTGTGACTAAATTATACAGACCCCTGGGTGAGAAGACAAATGTCCTCAGTAAGGGCTCTATTTACTAAGAACGTATGAACATAGCTCAGGCAAGTTCGAATTGGCTCTCGTTGAACTTGTGAGCTTCATACTATTTACTAATACTCACCCTCTGCTGGCTGTCCCGCGATGACATCTGAGCTTTCTTCAGTGATTGCGGGCTTTCTTCGTGTGACCGGAAGGTCTGCACATGCGCAGTTGCTCTCTGCTGGGACTTTGTAAAAAAATAAAGCCCCAGCATGAGAAGCACTGCGCATGTGCAGGCTCACCATGTTGGGACCGACAACTTCATAAATGAACTTTTTAAAGCTTTGTAAATAGAGCCCTAAGTGTCTTCTTTTGTGCCCAGCAATAATTTACAAGCGTGTAGTGAAATATTGTATATTGTATATATTGTATATTTCAGGTATTAATCATACCTGTTTCTGGTTGAATTGGTACCTTTTAGGCCCAATATACAAAAATGGCATGCATATTGTCTTGTCCAGGGAGCACTGCATGTTAAATATCAGACATATTGTGTGGCAAAGATTCAACACTGATAATCAAATCTGTACTGGGGGCAGTCTGACTTGCTTTAATGATTCCATAGGCAAATTTGGTGATATAGAAACATAGAAAGTGGCAGATAAGAGCCACATGGCCCATCTAGTCTGCCCATTTGTTTATTGAAAACTATACTGACCCTAGACCCTATTTAGCCTCAATTTAGTTTACAATTTAGGATATCCTTATATTTATCCCAAGCATGTTTAAATTGTTCTACTGTATTGGCCTCAGCCAACCAATTAATAATAATTATTACTATTATTAACCATGCTCACCTAACCTCAGCAAGCCTTTCATTTGATTTGTATGAAGTAATTTTAACTATTACTTTTTTGAGCTGTTTTACAGTTTATATTTTTATTTAATAAATAAATAAATAAATAAATATATTTATATGCAAAATGCTTGTTTTTAACTCTTAGGGGTTGATTTGTATGAAGTAATTTTAACTATTACTTTTTTGAGCTGTTTTACAGTTTATATTTTTATTTAATAAATAAATAAATATATTTATATGCAAAATGCTTGTTTTTAACTCTTAGGGGTTGGATACAAAGTTATGGGTAGACAGAACATTATTGAATTTCAGTAGTGTATATAAATAAGAATGTATGAGAAAATACCATTTTAATATTACTGATACAAATATAATATATGAAAACATAGTTAGCGGCAGGGGCATACTCCCTTACGTTCTCCTATTTTGAGATCCACTCCATTGTCCCACCACCTCGATTTCCTTTGCCACTACAACCCCCAGCCTTGGTTTTTCAAAATTATACACTGGAGCATATTTTATGCCTTCGAGAACTTTCTCCACTTTAATTTCATCCTCCTCATTCAGCTTTGTCCTCTCCCTAGCCACACAATCATTCATCAAGGCTTTTATATCATCCCAGTAATCCAAACCCCATCACCTCTTTGCAACCTTCAATTCATTACCACAACGAATAATGAATATCAATGTACCTCCAACCCTTATCATAATTTTTACCCTAACCCTCCCTTTCCTTTACCCTAACCCTCCCTTCCCCGCAGCCTGACCGCAAAACTTCCCTCCCCGCAGCCTAACTATGAGACTCCCCAACCCACAGCCTGACCTTAAAACTCCCCACCCTACAGCCTGACCCTATAACTCCCTTCCCCACAGCCTGACCCTTGTACTCACCTCTGGTCCGGAACGGCAGGTCTGGTGTGTGGCTGTGATTTCTGAATGAATGAATGGGTAAGTGCCCATGTTTACCCATTTATCCATAAAAAATATTGCAATAGTAGTATTTTTGAAATAGAGGCAGCCAAAAATGAGCATTCAGCTGCCTGTAATTATGTATGCCTCCCTAATTATGTCCTCTCCTCCCTCATCCTGTCCCTCAGATCCCATTCCCTCCCATCTCCTAAGATCTCTTTCTCCAACAGTCTGGTTCCATCCAAGAAAAATGTATGGTCCAATGCCAGATCCTAACACCGGTGGGGGGAGGTCATTTCCCTCACTTGCACGGTGGATACACTAGGCAGACCACACCTTAACATTTCTGCATTGTCCCAATGTAAAATGGGGGCAGTTCAGAAGTGTGGATTGTGCATAAGGCTGTCTTTGCTGTACAATTTACATCCCTCACCCTTCCCACAGTGCAGAAGCTTCTGCTTCCAGCTCCGTTCCACCCCATCAACGTAATACATACCAGGACCAACTTGGATCTAGAATTCTGTCCTGCAATAGCGCTGGCTACCAAAAGGTGCTGTGTTCTGATCCTTCTGAAGGTAAAACTCTCACTTTGAGGAAATTAGGATTTGATGCAATGATATGACACAGATGCCAATATTATTCTTCACAATGATGTCAGTGCCTAAATAAATCCAAGATGAATTACAAGTGGAAATTATACTTTTGAATAAATAACAAGTACATTGAAACTTTTATGGCTGCATTGGCCAGATTGTACATTTATTCTGTACACTGCTAAATTTGCAATTGTCTAATGATCATCACCAGAGACATGATGTGATTTTATTGTTCACTGTGCACAAATATATTAGGCTAAGTGCCAAGATGAACATAAGTGCAGATACTTTATTGTCTTGCCTAAATTAGTCTAGTAGAAATATTTTCCTTTTAAAAATTATGTAAATAATATGGATAATTATAAATTGTATAAAATGCCCAAATGATAAAATAGAAAAAACAATTCTAATTAAATTTTAATTAAATTATTGTTTCTTGATTGATATTTGTTCGTGGCATATTAAAATAAGAATGGCTCAAGGGTAATGTTCAAGTAATGGAATATCACCTCAAATGTATGGTGAATGGTAGACAAATGTATATTGTCTATTATTTAATCACATTCCCACTCCACATATATATTTATTCTATGTTTTTGTGTTGATTTTGGCTGAATATTTTATACATGATATTCAGTCTCCAGCATATTTTATTAAATGTATCTACTGTTACTTATTATAGCTAATGGTTAAAATACAAACACTTCTGGAAGCTTTAACTCTTTACAAACCTGCTCAGTTAGCATATTTCCATAGTGGTTCACATACCAGCACCAGAGGGTTGAAGCTTTATTTTCCTGTTTAAACCTATTTACTATATTTTATCACATTATTAATTTGTTTTTGACTCAAATCTTTTTCTTTAAGTACACAAAATAGTTTTCAGGGCTACCAGGATTTTCCAGATTTTTTTCAGAATGGCACTTTTAGGGAAAACTTAATACTTCATTGCAGGTATATTAATATTTATGATCTGTTTTTTACCTACTTTGTATATATTGCCCATTCCATTGTAGAAAGTTTATTTAGACTTACTGTCCCAATACCATATTTCCAAGATTACGAAGGTATAACTGGGGGAAAATGTCCAGCAGAGTAAGCTTTCACTATACAGGTTACTAAATTATTGAAGACTGTAAAGAAAAATATTGTACAACCATACTCCCCATACTAAAATTGTCCAAAATTATACTTACAATGAAAGTGCTATGATGAACTTAAGAACCTTGGCCCAGATCCAGAGCTACATCCGCTAGCAGGTTAAGGCAGGGTTTGGCAAGTGTAAAACGGCTAGGGTGCCTAGGGGAAAACAAGGGGAGTGCCCAAGGGAGTGCATAGTAATTATGATAGTGTAAATACGCTACGCATTGAAATGTAAAGGGAATGTAGCTCTGGATCTACCCCCTTAATAGCAAATATATTAACAATAGTCAATATACCTTTAAATATATAAAATAAGTCAACTTTTTTTATTTAACAGCTGGTCAAATTAGAAGAATATGAGTGACCAATTTTTTCCTAAGTCAGAACTGCCTTCAACTGTGCTTAAGACTCCTTATTTAGGTGTCCAGTCCAAGACTGAGGTGTATATGGTATTATTTATCCATCACATCTGCATCCTATTGCTGGACCTCTCAGACTATACTGACTTGTAAGTGTTGTATGTTAAGCTAGACAATACTGAAGGCAAATGTTGTGTCAGATATTAACTAGGAGTTCCTGTGCGTCAACTAACTGCCATGCTTACAAATTTCCATCACTGTGTTTTGTGGAGACGAGCAATGTAAATAGTACTCTACCAGTACTAGTTTACATTAAAAAACATTATAAACTAAGCATCTCATACAGATATATTTATATTTGAAAAGCCTGTTCATATATTCCTACTTATTTTGAATACACTTTTCCTCATTGTTTATTTTTTTTATTTTACGTTTTGAATTATTTTGTCCTTTTTATTGCTAAGCAACATCAATTTTAATACAAATAAAATGTAATGCTTCTAAATGACATAGAAAGAAAGTATACAATTTACACTGACCTAAACTAATTTTTTTACATGTTTCCCCCCGGTGTGTCTTCACCCCACATGTCATTGTCATCACCATGATGGGTTTTTAATAAATAGGAAGAGTCACACCAAAAAACAAACAAAAAACCTCTCCATGACTCAAGTGACTTATTCCCAAATTATTTTTGTTATGTCACCTAAAACATTTGCTTTGCTTGTCTTTCCCAACGAAACATTCTTTAAAGCTCAATATATCTTTGCATTGGTGTAATTAAGTTCTTCCTATATTGGAAATGTAGAACTGAACACTACATGCACAGAGAAGTGGATGTCAATTCTGTCTGATTGAGTAAATCTTTACAAAAATGTAAATGACCACCTTTTAATATACTGCACAAGTGTTTGGCCACGTTTGGTCCTGGACATGCATTGGGTGTCTGACTTTAGAGTACCAGAGTCACTTAAAAAGAAAACTAGCATTGACTTTACATTAATATAAAATTGTAGAAGCATAGTAACATGTGTGAGTTGAGCTTCCTAATTCAATATGTATTGAGTATACTTTAGAATTGCATGTAGTAATAAATGGCTTTTTTTTTTTTAATAATAGTTATAAAAAAAAATGGATAGTGGGGGTTGTGGCTTATGTTTAGATTGCCCTGTGCATTGCTTAAGCTCCAGTCTGCAGCAATAAACATCAGAGAGGTCACTGTCCCCTAGGGGCAGATCCAGAGCCATGCCGGGCGGCAGCGTAAGAACGGCAGAGTTACGGATGGGGGGGCGGGCAGCTCCGTAACTACGCTGTAGGGAGGGAGGGTAATTAGGACGGGAGGGCGGGGGTGGGATGTTATGCTCCTGTGTGAGCATAGTTAGACACAGTTACGCTGGCTGAAGTTAGGGTAGACTTCAGCCCGCGTAACTGTGTCTAACTACGCTGACACAGGGGGTAACAGGGGCAGTGCACCAGAGCTACGCTGGCCATACTTACGGCCAGCGTAGCTCTGGATCTGGCCCCTAGACTCTACTTGCCATCCCCTCACATCTGTGGAGCTTATGCCATCCCCTCACATCTGTGGAGCTTAGTTACATTGCTTATGCCTGCAGTGTGCTGTTTAAAGTCTCCAATATACTCCTGGCACTTCGGCCTTGCCAGGGTTCCATTTGTACCTCTGTCAGCTGGTCATCCAGGGCCTCTGCACACATTCACACCCAATTCAATCACATGTGCAGCTCCAGCTATGCTTACTTGTGTTCTGAAAGACATGTTTTGGGAGGGAATTGGTGGAAGCAGCTAGTCAATGGACAGTAAGAGCATGATCTTGCAATTGTGGGCGATCAAGAACTGTTTACGTCAGGGGTGGCCAAACTCGGGCCTCATGATCTACCAATAGTCCATGTTTTCCAGGTCTCCTCAGATAGTCTGAGCTGAGATAATCACTACCACCTGTAGATCTTTGAGAATGTATCAGTCAGTAATAAATACACTTATGCTCCAACAAGGAGACCCGGAAGACATGGACCATTGATAGAGCACAAGAACTGGGTTTGGCCACCCATGGTTTACGTCATTACATTTATGTTACATTACATTTGCTCCAGATACAATTAGGGAGCTGCCATTCTACAACATATTTCGGACCCTTGGATTAGAGTTTCATACTTCTAACGCAATACAAAATGTATTAAATTTCTGCTGGAACATTATGTAGGTATAACATATTTTATATAAACATTATTAAAATTTCATAATTTGTTTTTGTCTAGATTAATTCTTTGATATTGTTTTAGCGCATTTGCATTGTGACAGAGCACTTGCATAACTTCATAACTTCCATTAACAATATGCGTTATTGTGTACTACCCTGCACTTGCACAACATAAATGGTCACTGAGTAGCGGCATTGGGCTTGGCTGCTTTGTATCCATACACCATATAATGTAATTGCATAGGCAATCAGTGGTATCACCTTTGGGGATCAGCCCAATAAAGTGTATCCCAGGACAGCATAATACCTGCATCTCAGTACAGGCGCTGATCAACACTGGCTCACATTGGTGAGTTCTGACGGAATTGGCAGCCCTCAGATTTTTTAGGAGGAAAGTACTAGGAGTCCCGAGCTTTCAATGTTTCAGTTTTAATGGCAAAACTTTTGTCACTAAAACTGAAACGTTGGAAGCCCTGGACTCCTTGGACCATGTTCACACCTAAGAAGCTCCTGCTTCTTGGTGCGGATTCTTAAGAATGAACTTACTACGCATGTGTATTGTTTATATACGCAATTTATGTATCAGTTAGGTAAGTAGATTGACTATGAAGTTTATTAGGTAGGAAGAGGCGTGCCTAGACAGCCTCGGGGAGTTTTTAAGTGTGGGTGGGGTAGGTATTAAAGGAGTGGTGGGGGGAGGGTGGGATAGGGAAAAGAAGGAAAATATGCACAGGGAGTTAGGGAAGCCCCAGGGCACTCTTAAGTGTCCAAGGTCTGTAAAATGAGGGGGAGGTGGGGTGGGAGGAAGCTTTAAGTTATCTCCTTTGGACCTGTGAATCAGGTCCCTAGTACTTTATTTGCCACCAATTCTGTCAGAACACTGCAAAATTTTATATCAAATCTTCATTTATTAATTTCCACTTAGATTATAAAGGAGAAGGGAAGCATGCAGTGATTCAATATATACCAGCATATATTAACCAGCACTTTATTCTGAATCTACAGACTGTATTTCTATGATTTACACTTTGATCTTCATCAAGTACTAATCTTTGGCATATTCCATGAAGCTGCGATGTAGATGTGTTTGAATGAGATTACCAATTTTGGGATTTTTTTTTAATCTAAAGCAGGAATTGTTACCTGGATGCAATTATTTCAGCTGAGTTTTGGTCTATATGAATTATTTTACCCTATGTATGTTTTTTGCACTTCATGCACTTTGTGTGGTTTTCTTTAAAATTTTCTGCAGTGGTTCTCATGGGTGTCATGTTTTTTGTACTCTATGGACCGTATTTAGAGAACCGTCCGCGAAAAGTTCGCAAATATTCACACGGACGTAGCAAGGTAACACCCATGACACTCCCCTCACACGGACAGGGCACAGTGACTTACGATTGCCTCGACCCGTACATTTAAGTGTGCAGTTCTGTGCGTATTTTGCTGCCGTACGTGCGTATCTAACTAACCACACCTTCACCTTGCCCTCAAATGGTCATTTAAATGCCTTCCCCCACCCACTTACACGCATCTTTTTCCAGACGGAATATAAACACCCCCCTCCGTACGGACCTTCACACGTGCGATTCACAAGTCCGTGCCTAATGGACCTCCGTGCGTAAATTCTAAATAGCGTAAATTTAGTTACTACATGTTACGAGCCGCCACACTCTCACGGCGGCTCGCGCTGTATGATCCCGGCGCTCTCCTAGCACCGGGATCCACGTGTCTATGATGGCAGCGGCATTGCGTCCTGGTTGCTAGGCAGCCAGGACGCCTTTTCATTCCTCGCGCCCGCTGCAGCGCTTCTCATTGGCTCTACGGTTCTCATGTCCTGGCTGCTAGGCAGCCAGGACGCTTTATCTTTCTCCCGCCTGTCTTAGCCCTCAGCTGCAATCACTCTACGGCTGATTCCCCTGTTGGGAACAGCCGCCTATCAGGACATGGGGCTGGTCCAATCCTTCAGCCCTGATTGGCCAGTTCCCCTGTAAATAGCCAGCACTGCCTTCCTTAAGTGCTGGTTATAACGTTCTTCACGTGCCCAGTTTTTCTGCCTTGTGCTTCTTCTCTCTTTTGCCCTTTTGATCTTGTCTCTTGTCCCTTAGCCTTTGCTCTTTGTCCCTAGTTCTCAGCTCCTCGCTCTTGGTCCTTTGCTCTGCCTCTTTGCGTTCTTGAGTGCCTTTCCAGCCCTGCCTTGTTCCTAGTCATTAACCCCTTGTGTACCAGTTCCCTCTTTTATCTCTCTCCCTGGTGTAATTACCTAGTGCGTAACCCTAGCTTTCTCCTGTGTTTCTGTATTTGTTACCCCTTCGGGGGTACCGCTGTTCGACTGTGTGAGTAGGTGTCCCGTTGAGTCTTGTTTGTCCTGTCAGTCTTGTATCTTCCACCTTGGTCCGTTGCCTTGTTTATGTGTTCTTTGTAGTTCTCCACTAGTCAGTCCCTTTTGACTAGTCTGTTCCCGCTTACTGCTCGTTCTGTACTTTTGTCCCTCTTTACGTATTTTCCCTCTTCTATGAGTCTGGTTCCATGGATCGTGACCTGACGTTGGGGCGCAGCCAATTCCAACCCCACCATCAGGGGCAATGGTGACCACCACCTGATGACAAAGATTCCGCACCCAGGTAACCGTTCTCGTAATTTCTCTGTTTCCTCTTACACTACGCATGCACAGTTGAAAGGTCCCAAAAATACGCACGTAATTGTGAACGTATGGGCCATTCACGTATGTGTCACGTAAATACTTACGTGTGGGCGTGCCAATTTTACGTTACAACAAAATACGTCTGAAATACGTGAAGTAGGTGGGGGGTTGTATTTAAAGTGTACAGTATTGGCGTGCTTAGCTGCGTAAATTCGTCTAGCCCATACGTACGTGTGCGTATGACTGCGGTTACGTTGGAAAAAGTTAAGGTAGGATTTGGAAAGCGTATCTTGACAAAATACGTTCATGCAAGGGATGCGCCGAGGGGAGTGTAACGAATTTGCGCGCGCGAAAATACGCTACGTGAATAAACGTACGGCAAACGTAGTTCTGGATCTACCCCACTGGACAGAATTGGTTGTTCCTTTCATATTATATTTATCTTCTTGCAGTCAGGCACCAGTCTCTTATATATTATTTTCTAATTAAGTAGGGGCACTATATATATATATATAGAGAGAGAGAGAGAGAAACAACAAAGGAACATGCACTCATCAGACGTTCTTTGAAGCAACAAGGATTTATTCTAACACCAACGTTTCAGAGTGCACCGCCTCTTTCATCAGGGTAAGTACACAAAGAGATGTAAGCATTTAAATACCCCTAGCATAAGAAAAAATAACCCTCACCTGATCCAGAAGCCGGAAGAGACAGGTGCTGTCCGTGTGAGTGGGAGAAAGCGTCGCAGACACGGTGACATCATCAAATTGTCAAGGCAACCAAACGCTAGATGCGTGTATTAACATCGCAACATGCCGAATGAGGAAGCGGCGCTGACCCGGATCACTGACAGCCCCTGTTCAACCCCCTGGTCTGGAAATAAATAGACAGAAAGTGAAAAAAACAATAAACACAACCTGTAGGGCAATAATATTAAACACCCCATGTGCAATTAAAAGTAGAAAACACACCGAGACCCCAAAGAAAAATGTAGAAAAAATGTAGAATAAATAAATTGCAAGGATAAAGAAACAATGAGCACAACCTATAGAACATATCTGTTAAACACCCAGTGCACAATAGGGAATAACATTTTTTTCTTATTCTAGGGGTATTTAAATGCTTGCATCTCTTTGTGTACTTACCCTGATGAAAGAGGCTGTGCCCTCTGAAACGTTGGTGTAAGAATAAATCTTTGTTGCTTCGAAGAACATCTGATGAGTGCTTGTTTCTCCGTTGTCTCTACTTAACTCCCTGATTGCACCTCAGCAAGTATTGCCTTTTTTGTGAAGTGCCTTGTCCCAAGTATTTTGTTTATTGGAAGGATTATTGCAGTTCTTCCTCTCCTATGGCACCGCTACTTATTAGCTGTTTTTGAATGTTTTTTGCAAGCATATATCTACAAGTCTAAGAATTATATCTTCACCTAGTCTCCACAATGTCTTCTCATGAGGGCTCTGAGTCTGAACTTTCTCAGAACCATATACCTATTGGAGAGACACTGTCTTTCTCTGACTCTGACGCTGAAGCAATCCTGTTTATAGACTGCACTGATACAGATGCTAGTATCCGTTCATGTACTGATAACTACTATGAATTATGGAAATTGAGGAAAAGAGAGATTGAATACTTTATGCATGGCTACACCTTGTCTGACTATTACAGACAGAAGAAAATTCCTTGCGGATTCTGCATTTCCAACATCTCCACGATTGGCCGCTTTAACCAGGAATTCTGTCGTATGTGGGCAGCCATACTAAACAAGTGCAGTTTCGACCTAATATTGCTTGTAGTGGAAGAATCAAATCGTATTTTACAGAAGACTTGTGGTGAAATTGACAGCTTCCTAACAGATCACAAGAACACACTGTTGACTGATACCAACACTGATTGGTTTAAGAAACTCCAGAAGCAAATCAATCAATTCAAACAGGACATTACTAAATTTAAACGAGATAAATTATCTAAAGTCAACTTGGATTATGAACAAAATCGGGTCTATCCCTGGTTATCGGTGACTCAACCAGACAGACCCAGGTTCCCTCAATGCCGCAGTAGACCCCGGACAAGGACCAATATTCCAGACACCTCTAGTGGTGACAGCTCTATGGGTACTGATAGCGAAGGATCTAATTTTTAATCTTTCCCAGCGGACCCTCACACAGACTGATGTTAGTGTGCTGAGTAAGGGCCTTTCCTTTGTGCCTTCAAACGACTATGATCCATTTAAATGGAAAATTGAGCACTATAAATTAAATCGTGCCCTGAAGCTCAAATAATTTTTTCAAGACCGCCCACAAAAGCCCACACTTCAACCTGTTGTTTACAACCGCTTTAAAGAAAAATCCTCTTTTGATCCACCTTCTGTGAATTCATCCATTAAAACATTCACAAAGCTCTTGGATGATTCTGTTAATAAAACAGCATTGGCCCTACCGAGGATGAGTTACAACCTGCCACTTGAAGAACGCAAAGCTCTACATGATCTTTCCACATACAAGGACATTGTGATCCGCCCCATTGATAAAGGGGGTGGGATCATCATCCAGGACCTTTCTGATTATTGCGATGAGATACGCCGCCAACTAAGCGACACGAACACATATCGCAAGCTGCAATATAATCCCACTCTACAATTTAAAGCAGAACTTGATGGCATTTTATTTGATGCGGTGGATAATGAGTTGCTACCCGAAACAGTCTCTAAGGCTTTGATTACCAAAGCACCAGTAGCACCCATTTTATACACCTTGCCCAAGGTGCACAAGCGCCTCCAGTCTCCCCCTGGTCGTCCGATAATTTTGGCGAGGGGTTCCATTTTTCAACCAGTATCAGCCTTCCTAGATGTGTTCCTACAGCCATGTATCCAGAATCTCTCAACATATCTTCGAGACACAAGTCATCTTCTGGTGAAATTTCAACAACTCACATCGTTACCCAAAGATCTACTGCTATGTACAATTGACGTAGTCAGTTTGTACACTAGCATCTCTCAGGAAGAAGGCCTTGATGCTGTGAGACGCTTGATTACAGATAACCCTCATTATGTTGGACCCTCCATCCCTCTGTTCATGAAACTGCTACAACTTACCCTTAAGAATAACTATTTTCTTTTTGATGGTGAGTTCTTCATGCAGACGGCTGGATGTGCAATGGGGTCGGCCGTAGAGCCCTCAGTTTGAAGAAAGGGTATACAACCACAACGCTCTATTGTCCATCAAAGAAGAGTGAGAAAGATTCCAAGAACACACATCTTGGCTCAAAAACGGAAAACTACCATGGGTAGAAACCTATGATGTTATGAGCCACAATTCTAAAAAGGCGGCCAAACAGATGAGGCCCATCATTACCACAGATCCGGATTTACAACACATTAAAGATACTTAACCGATGCCCATAACCTGCAGATATCTATCATCCAGCAACATGTTTACACATCCTCATACAAAAAAAAATACCAGATCAGACATTTTGTAACCTTTTCAACTACTCGTGTAGTTTGCATAATAATATAATCTTGTGGATTATATTATGTGGGGAAACGATCCGACAGTTTAAGGAACAGATTGCTCTCCACCGTTCCGCCATCAGGACAGCCCTGAACGGCAATGACTCGGACCAACCAGTCGCTAGACATTTTGCCATTCATAAACACAGCATGGCTACATTCAGATACAAGATTATTGACCACGTACCGCCATTACCAAGAGGAGGCAATTGGGATCGCTTACTATTGCAAAAAGAGACAAAAAGAGTGGATATATTGGGCCTGATCCAGAGCAACGCTCGCAAGCGAGCGTACGCTCATCGTATGCGAATTTTCGGCAAAAAATTCGCAATGCGCATGCCCAGTATGACAGGTTCCGGTCGCCCGAGCGTCATGAGCGAATAGCGGGCGTATCGTTAGCGTATTTTTCGCTCGCTGGGCGTATTTTTTTTACGATGGTCGGCTGGGCGCCCGTTTTACTACTGGGAGGCGGGGATAGCCATTTAAATTGTACAGTATGGGCGTGCTAAGCGTATTTTCTCAGCGTATTTTCTGCGAATTTTCGTACGGCCGACGGTCGTACCCAGTGTAGGGTATAGCCGCCGTAAGCAGGGACTTTACTATGGGAGTGCTAGGGGCGTGTAGGTTGATACGACGAGCGTACGTTCGCATTCGCCCGTCGTGCGAATTTTCGTAGCGCTGGATCAGGCCCAATTGTCTCAACACCATAGCCCCCTTGGGACTTAATGAGATACTCAATTTATCATGATTCCTTTAGAGAGCAGATTCCATGGTACTCTTTTGCAGGACTCTTACTGCCCCAATCCCCCATGGATTGCCCACTTTGGATATTCACCACTAAATATACTGATATTTGGAAATATGGACTCCCTACAAATACTGTTAAATAGCTATTAAAAGTTGACAACCCTGATATAGAGCAGGTGCTGCAAGGTAAGAGGAATTCACACGGATACAGAAAAGGCACCCAGCAGTCTTGCAATTAACCAGCAACAAACCATGACATTCTATCTTTAAAATAAGAGTCAGAGAATTTGTTACATACATTTGCAAATATATGATAAGCCATCAGCCACTTATAAGGCTTCTCTGTTTTGGTGGTCCTAACTCTATAACTGTCAGATTCCTGTGACACGCTGCAAGAGGAAGTTTCTCTCACAGTGTTGATGAGTCATTCTGGATGCAGCAATAAAAACTAAAGACTTAAATGCTTCTCTCTGCAGAGTAAAGAGTGCTTGTGAATTCTGAGGCGTCATAGACGCCCAAACAGGCAGTTAATAGTAAATCAGATGCTGGTGACACTCAGGTTAGATATACAATGCTGCTCATAGGCAAATCAGAAATGTCAATCAGTAACAATTAGAAAGCTAGAGAGATAGGGATGGGGGAGATTAGAGGTAATGCAGAGAGAGGGCACTGGGATACAGAAGGGATACAGGGATAGGAGAATCAAGAGAATGTGAATGTATTTTGTGGATAGATAGTTATGTGTATTTGTGTGTGAGACAATAGTTATGTGTATTTGTGTGTGTGTGTGACAATATATGTATTTGTATGTGTGACAGTAGTTATGTGTATTTGTGTGTGTGACAGTTATTTGTAGTTGTGGGAGTGTGTGTGTCAGTGTCAGTCATGGTCTGTGCTTCTCTTCTGTATTGTATAATGCAGGGGAATTGCGCTTTCGCAGGATTGCAGACCAGAAGCGTTAGGAGAAGGAAATAAGTCCATCAAAATCCAGTGTAAGGTAGGTTCGTAGTTTCATTTATGTATATAATTAATGTATTTTGCGTTACACTGTGCGTGTGTATATGTATATGGAGTGCACTGTGTGTGTATACGTATATGGAGTGCATTGTGTGTGTATACGTATATGGAGTGCACTGTGTGTGTATATGTATATGGAGTGCACTGTGTATGTATATGGAGTGCACTGTGAGTGTATATGTATATGGAGTGCACTGTGAGTGTATATGTATATGGGGTGCACTGTGTGTGTATATGTATATGGAGTGCACTGTGTATGTATATGGAGTGCACTGTGAGTGTATATGTATATGGAGTGCACTGTGAGTGTATATGTATATGGGGTGCACTGTGTATGTTTATGTATGTGGGGTGCACTGTGAGTGTGAGAGAGATATATTATAGAAAAAACTAGTAAGCGCTATATTAGACACCAAATATAAAATGTAGTGCACAAATTAAATAATCAAAGTTGCCCAAGTTATTACAATGTGATAATATATCTTTAGTAAATTAAATCATAATACCATAAAACATATACACTCACAAAACATCGACAGTCCTGTACTATATAGAAACACTCAATTTGTAGATGGAAAGACAAACAGTTGAAGGATAAACTCACATAATGCTCCAGTAAAGGTGGTCTCACATAAATTGTATACACTCACTGGTATCCCACACTCTCGGTACCTTCAATACAAGATCTAGTTAACAGTTTACCTACAAATACTTGGGGTGCTGCCTGTTGGATGTTTAACAATTTATAGTTTAGGGCAGGGACTAAGGAACTAATATAACTGTGCTTGCCCCGCCTACTTTCTGGTTAGTCACTCCTAGAGTTTATTTAGTCCCGCCCACAGGAGGCGTCTTCCAGAATTTTTTCCAGAGCCACTTTATTTTCCCAATCCGCCCTTGAATCTCCCTCCCAGTTGTGTTAAAAGTGGGATTTGTGTAAAAAAAATACACATATTAATTTGAATTCTCATAGTGTCTGAAACGCTCAGAGAGGGTGTAGTTCGCCACTTCTATGATCTGTCTTTAGACAGATTACTTTGCTGCACTACATCAATGATTTTTCTGCAGTTTACCATAAGTCAATGTTGCTCCTGTGACTATTGTCTTTACGAAAGCTCCAACAGCAACAGGTAAATTTAATTAATTCAATCCCTAACCATCCCCATGCCACAACCTAACCTTAACCCTCATCTAACCCTTACCTTAACCATCCCCTCTTTACAGCCTAACCATAACCCTTCCTGTCCCGTGGCCTAACCCTAACCCTCCTCTAACCCTAATCATCCTCATCCCACAGCCTAAGCCAAACCTTCCCTCTCTCACAGCCAAACCTTACCCTAACCAGTATAGTAATTGTCAAAAATAAGACCATTAGACACATTACCCATTCCAGGATTGAAATTTTCAGCATTTAAAAGGTTTGGGCAATGATACAGACGCAATTAAGCTTTCGGCTGTATCATTGTCGAAAACGAGGAGTTGCAGCGGCAAAGCAACTACATGCTGCTCTGAGAAGCAACTGAACTTACATATTGACTTTACCTCAGTTCCTGAGAGACCTCATAAGTTTTGGGCCTCTTAATCCAAGTTTTCTTGGTGTTTTTGTGGGCATAATCTATCATATTTCTTGGTCTTGTCCTGTGATTAAACCTGTTTGGCAAGAAACCTTGGTTTTACGAAATTGCGTTGTCTAATTTTATATCTGACACAACTTTACCTTGCCCACTCTACTTTTATTTAAACGGCCACCAAAACGGCCTTAGCACAGAACCAGAAATCCCATCATCCCCATTATCACCATAGTCAAAGATAAGGGGCCAGATTTACTTTGCTGCGGGTTTGGAAAAGTGGAGCTGTTGCCCATAGCAACCAAATAGAGTATGTAATAGGAAAGTGAGAGCTAGAATCTGAATAGTATATGAAATGATTTTCTTCAGAATAGCTCGGTGTAAAAAGCTAACCTCAAAAAACACAAATAATTATATTGACTGGGTGTGCAGTCTAAACAGACTACTATCACTTTAATATCCAGTAGTGAACTTTCTCTTTAAAAAGGGTCCAGTGATGAACTGTCTCTTTAAGATAGGTGCAGCTTCATTGGTACATTCTCTCTCCAAAAGTTCATGTGTTAAAAGATGAAAAAATGGAAAGAACAAAGTAAAAAATCTAACATTTATTAACACAGATGTGACATAAACTCAAAAATAAATAAAATCAGGGATATAGCGACAAAACCTTCTGACTACATAAAAGACCGTTCCTCCATGTAGATGGGTATCGTACCCGTCGTAGGCACTGTGGAGGTGAAAATACTGATACAGTCACTGGTGGACGAAGGAGGGCCCGGGATCCGTCCGATATGTTGCAACCAAGTGAAGATCAGAGAGCCAGAGACGTCGGGAACCGAGAGCCACACTGGAGAGTCCGGAATCACCACTGACGCGTTTCGAGGATGAAGCCTCTTTCTCAAAGTGGGGATGGTGAGTGTAAAGGGACCTCTATTTAAAGGCCACTGATAGGTAAGTTTGTAAGACTGCACACCTGCCCAATTATTGAGCGGTAGCCAGCTAAAAACACGTGGGCTAAAATAAGTCCATAAATTCTACATAATTATTAAAACTGAGATTAAAGACCATGGTGATGCCTCAATATGCATATAGGATAGAAAAATATACATATAAAAAAAAAAGGCCAGATATCGTACAGACATAGTGTACATCAAGACAATACAAAATCATATAAATCAAAGAAAATCGATTAGATTGGGTGAGATATCTTAAATATACACATACAAACAATGCCCAAATGAATAGAAGCAAAATAAATAAAAGATATAAATACAGAAAACATAATTATAAACCAAGGTGTCACGGGATTCAAATTTCTACATACTTATTTAGCATATGAATCAAAGCAGTATATAAATAAATCAATAGATCTACATACCAAAAAAATTGAATAAACAAGTGACTGTAATGACTGCGAAGTGATATGGTATTATCCATGTGAAACAAAAACTTTAATATATATTTGTATTTATTTGTTAATTTTTATTTAAATAATTAGTAATACATTTTTTTTTTCTTTTTCGTGTCATGGAATACTATTTACTATTGATTACAGCTAGAATCTGATTGGTTACTAAGGGCAACATCTCCACTTTTCCAAACCCGCAGCTTAGTAATTTGGCCCAAGGTGTCTTTCAACCACCTATTCTAACTCCTCCTCATATCTCTCTAAGAGATATCTAACATGGGATCTTGAGTCCGTTTCAGCCCTACCTCTTTCATCTATCACTTCCTCCTAGTGAATTCCCGACAGTGTCAGTCCTATTTTGACCTTCCTGCTCTGTTATATAGCTTGTCATATCTCTGTAGTCTTTTTTGCTCTGAATTATTCCTTTTTTTCCTGGGTATATGCAGTTTTTCCTAGAGTATTTGTTCATTATACTATTTTCTTTATTTCACTTCTAATTTGTCTATTTTACTGTGTGTTTTTTGTCAGTTGCTATAAACTGACAAAGAGGGAACACGTGCTTCAATCTTAACCCAGATCCTTGCTAGGAAGTGTTATTGCTCTTAAGGTCAGATTTCCACTGGTCTGATGTCTGCTGCCTTTTATTACTTGGCTCAAGTCTATTCATGTAATAGCTCTCCTCAGTTTCTTTACATAAATCCTACCACAGAGGGAAGATTCATATATATGCAATCTGTTTGTATTACTCTATTTTATTTCCACAGACTAACTGACCTTAATTTCTTTAAGTAATGGTGGAATGCTGTACATTTCCCTTTCTAAGAAAAAAATATATAACTGCAGCACCACCTTCTGGACAATGGGTTCTTTACATATGGGATACTAATTGTATTACTATAATGGGCACATAATGAATATATCACTCATAAAGCATTCACAGCAGTCTGGTATGCATATTTAAAAACTGTATGTTGCCAGTTCCTAAAAAATATCAAGTAATACAGATTGATTAGTACAATTTAGACAAAAACATAAAATATTTTATATAGCGATAGAAACTAGGGCAAGGTAATTGATGGTTATGTCTAGGTTTCTATCATTTGTATTTTAGAACTCAGGTCTTTTGGCTATTCAGGCTGGAGACAGACTGATTAGAAGCACACCTGTGTGTGGTGCTTAAGGGTCTGTGAGTTCTTCACAGGTGTCTCCTATCTTAAGTCAGTGAAGCAAGTGTCCTCTGGGGAGACCACACAGACCAGAAATAGCCAGAGAGGCTGTGAGCATTATTGTGTGTTTGTGAGCTGGATACAAGGTCCACTCAGTAGACAGGAATTGTCAATTTGAATGTGCTCCTGGAGCAGGCATCTTTATTATAGTGGTGTTCCAGTTTACTTTGGATCTAT
>WWET01000050.1:1261067-1272321 GCA_011038615.1 Limnodynastes dumerilii
TTCCCTACATTACCACTAGATGTCACTGTCTACATATTCAAATTCATTTCAGGCATGCATATTTATCAAATCAGCATAATCCAACTTGGAAATACAAATACACACTAATTAATACAAAATGTGTTCTGCGGAGTAAATATAATAATAAGCAGAATGTATCCGATAACCAAATTGTGGACCGTGTTCACATTTAAAAGCAAAAATGCAAACTTACCTAGATAAACACAGGTGAAAAATCTGCAATAAAGATTCAGGGAAAATAATGAACTGGATTAACCACTCCCCCTGTGTTGGGACTGCTATGAAGGATGTAGGTCTACTGTATATATTTAGGAACGTGCGGACTTAATTAGCTGTGAATCGGCCGTGCATTTAGGTGCTTAAAAGTGGTTGTAATTTAAAGATAAGTAACTAAATTCACTGATTATGATTTTGAAATGAAAACATTTTTATTGTTTTAAAAACAGCAAGTACTCTCATTAACATATGTAAACAAAAGTAGCATTAAAAATACAACTTTAAATATAAAAACCATGACATACTTAACAGAACACATAAATGCATACTGCATAAAGTTATAAATACAGTGATCCAATACATATAGAAAGTTTCATAATCCGTTTAAAAATTTAAATAGGATAAACAACATAAACAACCAATACAGTTAAATAAATAAATCTAATGGTGTTTGGCTACAAAATTTAAATGAAAAAAAAAAATTAAAACAAAAAATGGCTACCTTTACAAGGTTAAGGTCTTGCACAAAATGTAAAATCAGCATAGGATTTTAAAAAGGAGCCTTTATTATTTTCTCAAAAGAACGCATCTATTGATTAAAAACACGTAGCAGGTGTGGCCTCAAATAAGTAAGTGCTGACGCATGGCCTCACAACAAATAATATGGTTCATCAACTTAACAGTAATCAAGGGCTACCTTAACTTTTCTCGAGCGTGTGTTAGTTTATGCAAGGTACTTGTGAATCAGTCCCAATTCTTTCGTAATGCCCATACTGTACATTAGTATCCCATGTGCAGCTCATTTGCATTAAGAGTCTTGCCCCTCTAGCCTTGCATGTGTGACTCATTCCTTGCTGATTCGTGCATCAGTCCTAAGTCAGACCATGAGTCAGTCGGCCATGATTTCCGTGCATATATTAGTTGTTAATATGGCAAGCACGTATTGTATATACTTTCATGGTGGCCACATACATTTTTTTTAAATTGGAATAGAAGCGCTAAGAAACAGAGGAGAATGGGATGTGAGCAAGGGTGCTGTTGGTATCTCGTTTAAAAGTACCCCAAGTGTACTTTGGGTAATTATAGATTCTCAAAAGGGTGAAAACGAGATGAGTAGCGCAACCCTGTTGGTGTGGGGGTGATTTATGGGATGAAATGGGTATGGAAGGAAATAGGTCCTGATCTGGAATATGTGGGATTTACAGTATGTCAGAGGATGTGGTGAGTTCTTGAGCAGTCTTATGGATAGGTCAGTAAAGTTAAGCTTTGAAGATCCACTTACTTCCTTAGGTGTTTGCAGAGTAAGTTCCAGCAGGAAGGGTGAGGGAAGACAAAAAGGCAGAGCTAGTGCATTACTGTTGGCTAAGTGAAAAAAGGAAAAGCAGATGCACTCACCCTTCAGGTGTCTTGATGGTGTGCGTGTAGCAGGGTCTTTAGGAGGCTGTTGGCATTCCGTTGGGTGCTAGGTGGTCCGTGGTTATGTTGGCCAGCATTTTGAAAGGAATGCAGCGGAGAAGGTTTTGCGAGACCTGTGGCAGTTCTGGTATGTAGCTGGTTCCTGTGGCGCTTGCTGGTGAAGTGTGGTCTGTAATGTAGCTGGGGAAACACAAGGTGCGGCGTGCACCTAGTGCATTTACCAGGTTGACTGTGGAGGGGAGCGGGGGAAGCTGTGCACTCACCTGGCAGACGTCTTGAAGAGTATGCGGTGGAGAGGCACTGTTCTGTCTGCTAGAGGATCCCGGTGTGTGATCCGGCTGGCTTCTTTGGCGCTTGTTGATGATGTCTCATCAGAGACTCGTCGGAGGTACCCAGGAGGCGCCGCAGCGTCCCCGTGGTATCATGAGATTCCATGCTTGTTTGTGGGAAACAGCAGCGTTGATCCAAGCAAGAAGGCTGACTGGACAGTGGGGAGGCTAATAATCTCTTTATGTGATACACTTAATAAACTTCGTTCAAAATGTTCCAATGCGTTTCGTCAATTTTGAGTTGACTTCATCAGGGATGAAGTGGACAGTGTGATGTGGGATATATATAGGAAAGGGGGCAGGGGAGGGGGAGGTGGTGGAGTCAGGAAATACCATGTTATTGGCAATATGGAGGGGGAATGTCAACGGTATTGATGGCCACTAGATGGCTTCATAATGAAAAAGAGATGGTGCTGATAATGATTATGATATATGACAGGGAAAAGGTAGTATAAATATAATGGTAGAGGAAGGTGTGGAGATAGTGAATATAGTGAACCAGGGTTACTACAGGAGGGGGGGTTGGATTTGTTTGTAAGGGGGAGAGATAAAAGGCCTGTGCTAGATATGTAGTGGTATCAGGTTAAGACAGGCATCAGGTCAGTGTCTATATTGAGACCCTTGGGCTGGCTTGTCTTTAGCTCAAAAATCCATTTAAGTTTTATATTTATCTGTTTAATTTTATCCCCCCCTCTCCAGTCCTGGTTTAGTTTCTCAATGCCAATGAAGCGTAATCCCTTGGGGTCCTGTTGGTGGAACTTAAGAAAATGATCGGAGACGCTGTGTGCTGTGTACCCTTTGCGTATGTTGTGAATGTGTTCTCTTAGTCTGTCTTTTAGGCTGCGAATGGTCCTTCCTACGTATTGTAGGTTACATGGGCATGTGAGTAAATAAATGACATGTTTGGAATGGCAGGTAATTGAACTTTGGACTTTGTAGATTTTTTGTGTGGAATTTGAGGTGAAAGAAATGGTGAGTTTAGTATTGTGATAATTGCTGTTCTTGCAGGCAAGGCAGCTTCCACAATGGTAGAAGCCATTGTCTGTCGAAAGCCACGTGGCTGTTGTGGCTTTTTTGATATGGTTGCGGATGAGTTGTTGGTGAAGGTTGGGGGCTTTTCTGAAGATTATATCAGGATGTGGACCGAGTATGGTGGATAATGTTTCATCTTTCTGTAGGATGTCCCAGTGTCTGTTGAGAATGTGTCTCGTTTATTATATTGGGTGATGAAGTATATTTTATCTGAGGATGTGAGGGGGATTTGTTTCTCTTTGTACTGGAGGAGATCCTGCCTGTTCATGTTGGCAGCTGAGGTCAGAGCGGATTGGATAGTGGGTCCAGAATAACCTTTTTCCCTGAATTGGTGTGCTAGGTTAGCACTAGTGGAATGCTCTTTAACCAGTTAGGGTGATGATTGCTGGATGATAAGATGTAGCTATTGACGTCGACTGGTTTTTGAAAGGTGGAGGTTTCTATTTTATTGTCTTGTATGTATATGTTGAGGTCCAGGACTCCTCTCCGTACCAGAAGTAGTTGTGTTTGAGGATAAACCGTATACCTTGGATAATGAAATCTGTCTGTCTGGGATCGAGTTGTGGGTCATGTTCTAAGAAGTATTTGATGCTATTGAGTCCTTGTTCGTGATCAATGATGTGTATAATGATGTGACGTAACATGTGACTAGCCACATGTTTTCCTCCCATTGTGTGTTCTCGAGTGTTTGAAAGATCTCTGTTGTGTCTTTGAGGTGTAAGCGTTGTGAGATGACGTATTGTTGAAGAAACAAATCTATATACTGGGATAGGTTGGAGGTAATGGAATTGATGCCCGAAATGATGGGTCTACCTGGGGGGTGTGTTCTGTTTTTATGAATTTTAGGCAAGAAGTGAAATACGGGGATTTTTGGATGTGAAATGTTTAAATAATCATGTTCCTTACTGGTGAGAATGCCTGTATCGAGTCCAGATTTGAGTAGTGATAGTAAATTGTCCCTAAATGTCGTTGTTGGGTCTGAGGGAAGTCTTTCATATGTGGTGTGGTCATTCAGAATCCTGAGTGATTTTGAATGGTAGTGATCAAAGTCCATGATGACTATGCCCCCCCTTTGTCCGCCGGTTTGATGATATTGGGGTTGTGTCGTAATGTCTTGAGGGCGAGTTTTTCTGCATGGGTAAGGTTCAGAGGGCGATTAGTGAATCTGCGTGTCTTGTCTAGCTTGCCAAGATCTTCAATGATGAGTTTTTCAAATGTCTGGTTGTAATTGCCTTTGATGTGACTGGGGTTGAACTTGGAAGAGGGTCTTAGGTCCGAATGTTTGAAGGGGTCAGGGGGAAGATCAGTGGTGCTTTCAGCTGGGGATCTAACAAAGTATTTTTAAGGGTTAATTTCCTGATGTATCTGTGGAAATAAATGTCAAACTTGTTTGGTTTATTGTCTGGTGCAAACTTGAGACCTTTGTTAAGAAGTGATATTTCAGCCTGGTTAAGGGGGTATTTGCTTAGGTTAAAAATGCCCTTGGATTCTGTCATGGATTGGTTGGGGTGGTGTTGTGTAATGATACTGCTAGTTGTCATATTTTCTTTACTTTGTTGTCCTCCTCGTCTACCTCGTCTAGTTTTTCTCATTTTCTTTTTTGTGTGGATGTTGTTGCTAGTATGAGGGGGGGGATGCGGGTCCGGCTTGCTTGGTTCTAAAAAAGCAGCACATGTTTTTATATCCTGGATGATAGGTGTGAGGGTGGGTTCAACCGTAATGATGTTATGTGGTTGAATGGTGGTTGGGGTCACTAAAGAAATGGAGATGTCTGTTGGATCTGTAATGTGGTTGGAGGTATCTGATAAGTTGATGGAGATATTCAAGGTGTTTCCTAGTGTGTTTGCTTGTAACAGCTGACTAAGATCTAAGTCTAGCCAGTCTCTCTCAAAGGACTCTCGAATCTTATTTGTGTAGTTGTTCTCTTCCTCAGAATCGTAGTAGGATATAGAGGCTAATGTGTCCTCTGTAGCTGAACTTGTATTTAGGTCGGGGGTGGGTGTAGTTGTCTTTGGATTCAAAAGGTGTGAGGTTATGGTATCCTCAGCACTATGGAGTTTTGACATGAACTGCTGGTAGGTAAATCCCAATTTTTGATAGTCTATATACTTAGTCTTTGTGTGCCAGGGATGTTTAGAAGTTGGTACAGTGAGGGTAGAAGTGTTTGAAACCGTATGTACGGTGGGGTTGATCTGGTGTCGAGTTTTGGCTTGGAGAATCGGATGTTTATTGTTTGATTATTTTTTGGTAGATTTGGTAGAGGGCTTGTGGTTTTTGCTGTTTGGAGGGTCTCCCTAGCTTATCCCTAAGGGCTTTTCTTTTTTTAATGTCAATTATCTTATTTTCTGCCTTTTGCAATTTATTTCTGGTTATTTGGCATAGTCGTTTATAATTATCGTCTTCTTGGAATGATGCTAATAATAGTTCAGTGTTGTTTATATGATTTTCAAGGGTGGACAGAGTTTGGTGATTGTAATTAACTATCAGTTGAATGAGTTCAGTGGAGCAATCATCTAGGATATGTTGCCATTAATCAGTGAAAGAAGCATCCTCCTGGTGGATAATTGGTCGTTTTTTGATCTTAAGACCTTTAGGAATGGTGTTTTGAGCAATGTACCACTCTAGAGTGTGTGTCCCACCATAGTTTGGCTTCTTTCTTAAAGGAGTTTTTCTAATTTAATGAAGGTGTCACAGACATTTAGACCATTGGTTGAAATGTCTACTGTGGGCAAGGGTGTTCCTGGTATTTCGTTTAAAAGTACCCTAAGTATACTTTGGGTAATTATAGATTCTCAAAAGGGTGAAAACAAGATGAGTAGCGCAACCCTGTTGGTGTGGGGGTGATGTATGGGATGAAATGGATAAGGAAGGAAATAGGTCCTGATCTGGAATATGTGGGATTTACAGTGTCAGAGGATGTGGTGAGTTCTTGAGCAGTCTTATGGGTAAATTTTAACACTATGCACTTTTGCCTTATATATTTTTCAAGATTGGTGTTTTTGGGGGTAAGTGCAATATATTTTCTATTGGTGGACTTTAGGACCATGAAGAATATTAAGATTCCCATACCTACGTTGTGTTTTTTCTCCATTCTGTTTTATCAGTGATAATTTTCTCAGTGAATTGTTATGTTTTACTTAACGGAACATCCCTGCAGTATGAACATGTCGTTAATTATCGGAATTCATGTTGTTTGTATGTTTTTATGTGTTTTTGTCGGAAAAAGTAAATTCGATACTAAGTTGCACTTTGAAGAACAGATTAATATATAAGGAGTTGGACTCGCCTAGTAACATACAACGCTTACTACACAAGAGAATTTAAATGTGAGTGGATTTGATGTTTTATTATATTTTGGAGTTTCAAAGTTTTTACACTATTAGCCTCTCCTTCTCGTTTCCCTGTGCATCTCTGCTTGAGATGTTACATAGTTACATAGTTGATGAGGTTGAAAAAAGACAACAGTCCATCAAGTTCAACCTATTTTGGATCTCCTGCGATCCCTATCTTTATATTTGAAGTTAATCCATATGAAGCAACCTCCAAACTGTTGCAATCATAATAAATAAATAAATACATTTCTCCCTGGCTCCACTACTCTCCTTTATTAAATTAGCGGTCCTGGTAACCCTGGATGTCCTTTTCTGCTCATGTAAGGGAGAATACTACACTTAGAAGCGGATGAAAAACTTAATCTCTGGCTGATGTATGTGAATGCATTGGAGAGATTGGAGAATGAAGAAGCACGTGGAGAGGTGTACCTTCTAGAGAAATATTTAACAAGAGAATCTAAATGTGAGTGTATCTGTCATTCATTATATCGTTATTTGGTTTCGAAGGTCTTACACTATTAATCTCTCTTATCTTTTCTTGTATATTTGGTCGGATCTACTATTGGGAGAAAAAGTGGTAAGATACGACACTTAAGAGAGAACGGGAGACAAACAGCTGCCAGGACTCAAAGGTTTATTGTTTACTTTATTGGAAATTCTAAACAAGATAATCATAAAAAGACCTGAGAAAATCATTGAATTATAATCTTGACTTTATTGAAAACTATATAAGAGCTTAATTCTATTGTTCCATCACATATTCAGCGCTGATTTGGTGAATCTGTCTTATTGTTAATTACTCAATATTTACGTTAGGCGATAAATTAAAATCTGTCTTAGAAGACACCCCAAAAATAATTTTAAAAAAAAGCAAAAAACAAAGGATTATCTTGTGCATAGTCATTTCTCAAATAAAATAAAGATCGAAATGAACCCTTCTTGGCTTCCAATGAAACCCAATGGTTTCTTTCAGTGTGGACAAAACAGATGCTCTACTTGTGATTTTGGGGAGAATAAAAGTAAACAATTTATGTCCTCAGATGGCAAAGAAATATTTCCGATAAAGAACTTTATTAATTGTAAGACAACATATGTTGTTTATCAGATCACATGCAAATGTGGGGTGCAATATATTGGACGTACAACGAGACATTTGTCCGTTAGATTTTATGAACATAGAAGAAATATTGTAAAGAAGAATAGCTGTCATTCCCTCTCAAGACATGGGAATTTGTGTCATAATGGTGATGTGAATGTCAAGTATTCACAAGGTATCAAGTGGATTCCAAATACCAGTAGGGAGGGGGATAGGTTCTCTAGGCCTACTGGATATTCAGGCTAAATACCATGTATCCAGTAGGCCTCAATGATTGTATAGAATTGAACTGTTTCTCTTGATGCTGTCTACAAGTCTTTTGTAAATAAAAACCCGGAAAGGGCATCTATGGTTAAAGGATAAAACTCCAATACACAGTTTCTCCTGTTGCCAATATGTATATCTAATTCATTTTTTATTAATTTTTAATTTTACTTATTATTTTTTATTCATTTATTATATATTATTATTTTTCATTTATTATTATTTTTCTTGTAATATTATTATTTTTTACTCTTCTTTTTTTTAAGAAGTGTAGCTTGGCACTGTCTGTTGGCTAATAGTTTTTAATATGTTTGAGTCTGACTTTTTAGAAGGTGTATGCCAAAACACCTATGAGATTTATATTATGTATAAAAATGTTTTAGTTTCCCATCAGTAGCAATTGTCTTGGCCACTATATATATTGAACTAATCTTGCAATATAATACTTGTTTGTCTGAGGACTATGTGCAACAGGTGTTAATTAGAAGAACAAAAGACTGATTGGCCAAGCGCTGCTTAAAAGGAGTTACCGTGACTAATTCATCACACGGAAATCGCTTTGACAGCGAAAAAACACGTTAGAGTGTGGTGTGCCTCTCAATATAGAGATCCAACTGTTCCAGTTATTGTCTGCCTCCTAAGATTGCTAAAGAACTGTTTATCAGCATATACCAGTGTTCGAGAGCTGAAATCTATGCACAGCTGATCAGAAGTTGATGACCGGCATTGGTCGCTATACAGAGACCGAGAAAACACGTGGTGCCTGCTGGACTGTATTGCACATCTATCTACATTATTTACCACATAGTGGACGCTATTGGCGAAAGGTGATACTTTAAGCCCGCCGCTTGAGTGAGACACCGCGTTTTCGGAGGGCAGGCCACTATTCCACTATCACAGCTATGTGTTCCAGTCTGCAGTCGGTACACCGGTTGGGTGAGCAAGCGTTGATAAACACTGTTTCTACTATATGTGGACGGATTCTTTTTCATCTCTCCAGCAAATATTGGAGTAATGGATTCCTTCTTAATGCAACATAGTTGCTTCAGCTAATCCTGGGAGACAGCTATTTATATAACAAATATTGGACCTGATCCAGAACTACGCCTTGGAGCGAATTTACGCGTGGTAGAGACGTAAATTCGCTGTTTTGTACGCACTGCGTATGCGAACCATGGAAAATACGCACATTAACGTAGCGTAATTGTGAACGTATGGGCTATTCACGTATGTGTCATGTAAATACTTACGTGTGGGCGTGCCAATTTTACGTTACTCCAAATTACGTGTGAAATACGTAAAGTATGCGGGGGTTGTATTTAAAGTGTACAGCATGGGCGTGCTTAGCTGCGTAAATTCGTTCAGCCCATACGTACGTGTGCGTATGACTGCGGTTACGTTGGAAAAAGTTAAGGTAGGGTTTGGAAAGCGTATCTTGACAAAATACGTCCGTGCAAGGGGTGTGCCGAGGGGAGTGTAGCGAATTTACGCGCATGAAAATACGCTCCGCGAATAAACGTATGGCAAACGTAGTTCTGGATCTACCCCATTGACTTTATACTGTGGCAAATTGGAAATTAATTGTCTAATATATGAATCAATTTTATTCTATGATATATGGATTGATGTTATTTCATGATATTTGATGCTCAGGTGTCATAAGAGGCCACCTTTTTATTGGTTTGTTTTAATAAAATAAAATTTAATTTTTTTTAGCTCTCCTGTTTGCTGTATAATTTGTTTTTGTATATAGAGGCAGGTTCCTCTATCAGGTAGCAGCTGTAACACTGCGTTATTTGGATGGGAATTTGTTAGCGCCATTGAGACTATTGTTTTGTTGCATCAAAAAGTACCCAGGTGGGGATAGTCATGAGATGTAACACTTTGTAAATAATAATAAAAAATGTTGTTTATTTCAATTTGTGTTTATTATATATCTACGCCTTCAGTCCTCCTCTGTATGCTTCCTATACTTCTTTCTCTGCCTGTATTTATCTTATGAAACTGCTCTTCCTCTCCATGGGCCTGATCCAGATTAACGCTCGCAAGCGAGCGTACGACGAGCGTATGCGAATTTTCGTCAAAAAATTCGCAATGCGCATGCCCAGTATGACAGCTTCCGGTCGCCCGAGCATCATGAGCGAATAGCGGGCGGATCGTTAGTGTATTTTTCGCTCGCTGGGCGTATTTTTTTTACGATGGTCGGCTGGGCGCCAGTTTTACTACAGGGAGGCGGGGATAGCCATTTAAATTGTACAGTATGGGCGTGCTAAGCGTATTTTCTCAGCGTATTCTCTGCGAATTTTCGTACGGCCGACGGTCGTACCCAGTGTAGGGTATAGCCGCCGTAAGCAGGGACTTTACTATGGGAGTGCTAGGGGCGTGTAGGTTGATACGACGAGCGTACGTTCGCATTCGCCCGTCGTGCGAATTTTCGTAGCGCTGGATCAGGCCCCATGTTACTATCCTAAGTCACACCAGAGTCATCTGATCTGTCGCTGAAATAACGAAACATATACCATGCCTGGACCGCAGCAGTTCAGGCACTTTGTATGTGCCATGACTGCACTTGTAATACAAAAAACGGTAATCCTGAACTATGGTCAGTAAAAAACCCAGCTAAAACCATCTTGGAGAACACTGGTATTATAGAATGCAGTGTATGTTCGTGTGCATTGTAGGGTGCAGTGTGTGTCTGTGTGTATTATAGGGTGCAGAGGGTGTCTGCATGTGCATGTATTATGGCGTGCAGTGTGTGTTTGTGCATATATGTATTATGGAGTGCATTGTGTGTGTTTGTTTGTAATATAAGTGTATTATATTTATATTTAATATTTATATTAAAGTGTACAGTGTGTGTATATATGTCTCATGGAGTGCAGTGTGTATTATGGGTTAGTGTGTGCATATATTATGGGGTCATTGTATGTATATACTATGGGATGGTGTGTGTGGATGTATGTATGCAGGGGCGTAGTTAAAGGTTCATGGGTCCACGTGCAAAAGGTCAGCTTGGGCCCCCACCTACAACAAAAATAAAATTTCAATCTGTTTACTCCATAACGTAGTGGAGCGCAGCACACCTCAAACAGGCTGTATGATTAGGTCCACTGAAGACAGGCGAGTGACAGGCTGGTGCGCTGCAGGGTTACAGGGTGCAGGGTGACAGCTTCCGGTGTGCGCACCTCACACTGCGGTGGGTGGGATGGCACACTGCAATGGGCGGCATACTGCTCGCTGGACTCAGAATGAGCGTGGCACTATTGCATACCTCCCAACGTTTGAGAATTCGAAAGAGGGACAAAATTTTGGTAGAGGGGTGTGTCTTGTACCTCCCAGTGGGCGTGTCTAAGAAAGTGGGTGTCTGCCATTCATATGCCAGACCCTTATTATATGTCCAGGATTCATATGTCCAGTCTCCATATCTGCCTCTTTATATGTCCAACCTCCATGTCTGGCCATTAATAATAATAATAATAATTATTATAATATAATATGTCCATCGTCCATATGTCTCCCCCCTGTTTATTTGTCCAGTCTCCATGTCT
>WWET01000050.1:1283147-1302455 GCA_011038615.1 Limnodynastes dumerilii
CAGCGGTAAAAAAATAATTGAATGGGCGAATTTTTATCGCTCAATTGCCGGCGAAGGCGTCGTATTTTTACAGACGCAAAGTTTTTGAAAACTTCGCCGGCAATTGAATCGGGCCCTGAGATGTCTAAATAGGCTATATTTATACATTGCAGGTACATGGTTAGTTAAAGCCATTTAACCTTGCGGGCTTTCATACTTGCAAATTTAGAAACAAATCTTCAATCTGCAACTGCTTACCCACATCACGCTCAATAGGAATTATTGATAGGTTTACCAGTCTCTCTTGGTAAATGCTTGAGCGCAAATAATTTTTGATTAATTTCAATCTTGAAAAAGACCTTTCTCCACTTGCTACAGTAACGGGAAGTGTCAGTAGTATTCTCAATGCAATTTTTAAATTTGGGAATTCCAATTCATTTGAATGAATAAACTGCATAACTTGCAAAGGATTTGTAAAGTTCTCCAATTCTGTTGCAAATACATCCCTGAAGGCGCACAGTTCATCAAATAATTCAATTCCATCGATGTCTTTGTTATTTTCGTCTGATAAGTGCGTTTCCAAATAAATGCATTGCTGTTGCAAAATATCTTTGTCTTGTTGAGTGACATTTTCTAAATCATATAAAAAATTGAAACTGTCACTATGTTGTTTTAATTGCTCAAACCTTTCATTGAGAGATGACATCACAACATCTAAAATGGTGTAGAAAAAATTTACCCGGAAGATATCTTTGGGTGTTTGAGGGGATTCATCTTCATGCTCATATGCAAACAGTTTAGACTTTCTTCTTCGATGAACTGCTTGTTCAGATTTGAATTGAGGAATCCCATCCAGATCTTCACATAACTGTCTAGAAGTTGTAAGTAAGGACTCATAACTTGCATCAGAGCGGTAGTTGGAAACAAAAGCTCTTATATCATTGATGGCTGAGAAAGCAACAGAAACATTTTCACCAACATTTTGAAGCAGCTTACTGACTGGATTAATATGATTTAGCAAGTCATGCCACAGCACAAGGGAGCACAAGAATTGGAAATCCCTAAGTTTATTGCATAGATTTTTTGCACGAGATCTGCAATCTTGATCAAATTTGGTGTCTGTACTCATTTCGTATAAGGCATCGTATATTTCTCCTGTTTGAAATCTGAGGGGCCGCAGAGCATCAATGCGACTTTCCCACTTAGTGTCACAAATTGGCTTTAGTGTCAATGATGAAATATGCCTCTTAAGAACTGCCCAACGCTTAACAGATCCTGAGAATAAGTTATACAATTCTTGAACAATAGCAAAAAAAGAACATATCTCATGACTAGCTTTTGCAGCATCATTTATAACTAAATTTAGGCTGTGAGCAGCACATGGAACAAAGAAGGCACGTGGCTTTTTGTTTAAAATTAATTTTTGTAAGCCAGCATTTTTTCCTTTCATGTTGGCACCATTGTCGTAGCCTTGTCCTCTGATATTCTCAATTTCCAGATTCCAGGAGAATTTACTCAGAATGGTCTCACACAAGGCTTTGCCATTTGAATCTTCCACTTCAAGGAAACCTAAAAAGTGTTCTTCTGTGACAACAATATTTTTCTTGCATGAAACAAAACTGAGGACAACAGTCATTTGCTCCATGTTGCTAATGTCTTGTGTGCAATCCAGGATGATGGAGAAATATTTGGCCTCACGGATGGAAGAAATGGATCGGATTATTTTGTTTATATGGGCTGCTATAACAGAGTCAAATTTTCCAAAAAGTTCTACTAGCTTCAAAAAGCTCCCATTTTTATCCTCAAAGAGCTTATCAGTTGAACCCCTTAGGGCTAAACATTGACAAGCAAGATATTTAATAATTTCAATAATCCTTGTTATAACATCTTTCCAATGTTTCAGTTCCATTTCGATCAACTCTTGATTTTGATAATCTACTGTGGTCTTATTCTTCAGACTATTTCTTAAGTTGTACCACATCTTAAAATGCTTTAGGTGACTCACACTTTTCTCATGAGCATGAAGACTTTTTGATAAATTTTGCCATCGATTGTAGCCTGTAGATACAAAGGTAGAAGCATCACTTGTATCAGATGATGCAAATATTTTGCAGCAAAAGCAAAATACACAATCTTTAGATAATGAATAGAGTAACCAAGGCCTTGGCATTTTTTCTCCATTTTGCAATTTACGATTGTAATATGCATTGCTGAACTTACGCCTGTTTGAATCCATAGGGTAAGCAATGTGTTTCTTTTGTACTGGTCCAGATTCTATAAGAATTAATCTTATTTTATCTGTGATTTTTGGCCATTTTGCAGGATCCTCTAATTCATGAGCTAGTGAGCTTGATTGCGATAATGATATGGTCACATTTGTTTGTTCAAGTTCTTCATTTTTGTCTCCTGTGCATACATCATCTGCTGCTATTATGCAAAGATCTTGGCTATTGTCAGATGTATTTTCTTCCAGTTGTTGGTACTGACTGATAGATAGCTTGATAGGCTTTCTTCTATTTGTGAAAACTCAGCTGTAGAGCTACTTTCCGTGTCCCGTTCTAGCTGGGGGTTCTCACTTGTAGAAGGACCAGGTTGAACATCTTCCAGTGTCTTCTCAGTAGTAGTTTTTGACTTTTTAATATAATTATAAAGTGCTCCAGCTTGTTTTTGGAGGGCTTCCTCTTTTGCTCCCCTTCTTTTCTTGTTTTGCCAGCCTGATAATTTTTTTTTTTCCCAAACATTGTAAGATCTATGAAAAAATACAGAAATATATCGATTTCACTCCTTATACAATTATAAAATTGTCATTCAGTTTACAGTATTTTACGCAACTCACCAAGAAACTATTATTAAAACAGAAGCTATGATACAAGCAGTTTAGACATACCTGGGCAACAGTGCATAAACTCCCTTTACCCATCATAACATTATACAACACCAACTGTATCCTTGTTACTGCCACACAATACACACTGTGGGCCGGATTAACAACAGCATTTTAATTTTCATACGTCTTTAAATGCTGCATGCACACAATCTACATAACAAAAAGCTACGTACATAGCGTATAATACTATGCATGCATAGTAGCTACATTTTGTAAATTACAGATGTAAAAAATAAAACGCTGTTGTGAATCCAGCCTTGCATCCCAATGACCAATATACAATACAGACTCAATGAAATCGCCACTATACAATACACACTACATTCTATTGAGCACCATAGTCTGCATTCTTGTGAGCACCATACAAAACACACAGCATTACAGTGCTCTCCATAACATTGCATCCTAGTGCATACAATACTATATACAAATACATTATTTATTCTTATGACTCACAAAGTAAGTATATAAAGTAACCACAATACAAATAGCGCAGTCTTGTGAGCATGTTAACAGTGCAAAAAAAATTTATCTGATTGCCACACATCACTTTCAACATCACAAATGCACTCAATCTAAAAAATAATGCCCTTACAAAATCATTATTTTATTATATCCAAAAACTGTTACTATTGTCACATAATAAATTGCATTTCATTGGCACTTGAACACCATTTCATATTTAATGGTTTTCAATACTAATATTGAGAATTTGCCAAATGATTTTTAAAACCAAGGCCCTGATTCACACTTAAGAATAAGCTGAATCCCCATGCCTATTTTTTGGATCAGATAAACTGTGCATACCCAAAACCCAAATTTACGCATGGTATCCAGCTGTTAGGCAGTAAACTCCATCTTTTGATAGCTAAGCAAGAAGGGCCATGTCAGTCCTTGATAAGAATGAAGTTAAGAGGAATGGGTGGTGGGGATTTAAATAGGGCATTAAGGGCGCAGTTTACTAATTACACATGTTATTATTTACAGACATATGCACATAGAGTTGACCTAGGCCTACGGATATGGTTGTCAGCTAAAATGGGAGTTGTCCTGTAAATTTGTTGCATATTTTTGTGAAAACCGTCTGTACTTTTTTCATTTTTATGTGTGAATCCGGTCCCATGTGACAATACTAGTATATCACTCAATCTTACAACCCCTACCATACATATAGTCTCCTTTATTAAATATAAATATGTTAACATAGACAAGAAAAAAAAACAATATACAACATATTTTTATATAAATAAGGCAATCACCCCCACAACACTAGATTTGCCTGCATAACTGAAAGGCGGCATTTCAGACATGCAGACACATTAGTATTTGAAGAGAAATAACAGTCAGAGACAAAAATAATTTAGCTCACAAGTTCACAGAACAAGCTAAGTGAATATATGTCTTAAGCAGTTATGGGGTAGGGAGAACCTGTTAGAAAAACACTAAGGGACAGATATACTAACTTGCGGGTTTGGAATAGTGGAGATGTTGCCCATAGCAACAATCAGATTTTAGCTGACATTCTCTAATATGTATAGTATGTAAAAAGAAAGTGAGCGCTAGAATGTGGCTGCTATAGGCAACATCTCCATATTTACAAACCCGCAGCTTTGTCAATCTGGACCTAATACTTATAGGTTGCAGAGTTTTGACTTCTAACTATATCACAAAAACATATACATAGCCAAAATTTCGGTAATATTAAAATATTGCTTGCATTAATTAGAATGCAAATAAGAGTTCCTTTTATGGCCACAAATGAAGCAACCATAAATGTATACTATATCACTGGTTCTCAAACATTCATACTAGTATCACTTTGCATACTAATTAGACACAAACAATATATATATTTGCAGGTCTTTTTTGTTGTTAACATATTTTTGCAGTGATTTTAAGGTGCTTTTTCTAAATTTTCCATTTAGCACCCAAGATATTTTACTATTAGCACTACAGTCACCCCTTCCTCTCATCTATGTAAATCATAGGGCCGGATCCAGAACTACAGCCGTCTTCCACAGACATCCGTAATTCAGTGAATAGCTAAAAGACGGCATATACGCAATCTACGTATCGAAAAGATACGCAGATTACGTACAATAGCTACTACGCATGCACAGTAGCTATAGTTAACTAAATTACGGCTGTCTGTGGAAGACGGCCGTAGTTCTGGATCTGGCCCATAGTCACTAGTGACTGAGAAATATATGAAGAGAGGCAGGTGCTGCCCAACTCTTGTGAAATGGATACCTGTTCAAGATTACCAATCAGTGTTGTGTAGTCTACCTCAGCAGCACTTATATATAGGGTCATGGTGGATGGACTCCATTCACAGTGACTCTCTATAGCAGCACTGCGGAGATAGATTACACAGCACTGCTTACCAAACAGCCAGTGGCAGCTCCTGGTCTAATGATGGTGTGGTGCAGTGGGTTGGTTGCTTGGCTGGATGACTTCCTAAGCCACTGGGCACCATAGCAATCGCACCCATTGCACCTACTATAGCTATGCCTATGTATACATTTCCTACCATATAAACAATGAATGTAGTTTAAAAAAAAACATGAAACTTACCCTACTTTCACTCTGTTCAGCCTGTCTGGTAGCAGTGAACTGGGTGTGGATATACAGGGTGTATGTCAAAGTCAGGGATGTTGTTCAGCACTGAGAAGTTCAGATTTATTGCCAAAACTCCTACAATGTACAAATGTATATGTTAATATTTAATAATTTTAGCATCCTAACAGAAATTAATAATTAATAAAAACTAGAGATGTTCACTGACGCCTGTGTTTTGGTTTTGGTTTTGGTTTTGGATCTGTATTAACTTTGTGTTTTGGTTTTGGTTTTGCCAAAACCGCCCCCACATGTTTTCCCCACCTAATCTAAATCTCTCCTCTTACCACTTCTACCTAAACACTTCCCTAGGCTGCTTAAGGCCACCTCTCCTAAACTAAACTACCCAGACCGCACAAAGACAATCTACTCACCTGATACGTAGATAGTGTAAATGACCTACTACCAGAGGTGTAGCTAGCTGCCATGGTGCCCGGAGCAAGTACATGTTGCAGCACCCCAGTGTTGTATTAGGGGCGTGGCCAACATGGGGGGCATGTTGCATTTAAAAGGATAAAAAGAGGAAATTTCTAAATTGGTGAGAGTCCATTCTATTGTATTAATCATAACTGAAGAAAGTGAGGTGCTGTAGTTGAAATTGACTCAATAAAATGCGTGAACAGTTGTTTAGAATATTTTTTTACACAACGCTAAAAACAAAGACCTGTGTACCATATATACCACCTCTATACCATCATCATCTCCGCTTCTCCATTCACTTTATCATCTCCCCCTCCCCATTATCACTATCTCCCCCTCCCTATTCTCTGTCATTTCAATATCCCCTTCATCATCCTCCTCCTCTTTATTATGTCCCCCTCCCCATTCATCTCCACTTTCTCATCTCCCCCTCTCAGTTAATCACCCCATTCTCATCCATCACCTCCCCCTCTCCATTTTCTTTATCATTTCTCTAGCCGCTTCACCATTTACCCCCCTCCTGTTCATCACTCCCCCTCTCCACTCATTTCTCCATTTTCATCACCCCTCCCCCTTCTCTTTATCATTTCTCAATTCAAGTCATTTCCCACTCCTCTTCATCAGCCCCGCTCCCCATTCTCATCACCTCCCCCTCCTTTTTATTATTTCAATATCCCCATCATCCTTTTTTCCCCTCATCATCTCCCCCCTGTGTTGGCCTCCCCCCGTCATCACTATGCTGCTTAAAAATACAACAAAAAACTTAGCTGTTTTACTCTGCAGCATTCTTCTTCTCCCCGCCGCGGCTCTTCTACTCATGCCTGTGACGTGTGACCAAACAACATTAGATTTATTTATTTATTTAACTATATTGTTTGTTTGTTTGTTTGTGTTGTTTATCCTGTTTAAGTTTTATTTTTAAAATGTTTATGAAACTTTTTATATGTAGTGGATCATTGTATTTATAACTTCATGAAGTATGCATTTAAAGTTGTATTTTTAATGCTACTTTAGTTTACATATGCTATTTTTGTGATATTTTTATACTTATATTGTATTTTAATATGTACTACGCTGTCCATCCCTATCCTATATGTCTTTACTGTATTTTGTTGTTGTATTTTGTACGGCGCTGCGGACACCTTGTGTTAATGAGAATACTTGCTGTTTTTAAAGCAATAATATATTTACTTTTTAAAATCATAATCACTGCGTTTAGTTATGTATCTTTGAATCATAACCAATTTTAAGCAACCCAACACACATCCGATTCACAGCTAATTAAGTCCACGTACCTAAATATACGCAGCATAGAGCTACGTCCTTACGTAGCACTCCCAACACAGGGGGAGTGCCTAATCAGGGTTTTTATATCCTCTGAATCGGTATTGCAGATTTTTCATGTGCGTATATTTAGGTAAGTTCGCAATTCTACTCTTAACTGTGAATCAGGGCCTATAACAGTATATATTTTCACTTTGATATAAGGACACAGTAAAAAAAAGGTTTATACCATGACATGTGGAGTGATTATACTCCTATCATGAACATATCATCATGTGGGTCAATGGCTCTCAGCGCAGAGTGTCCATAAATGTTTAAAAAAAAGAAAGAGGAAGATGTGGAGAGTGATGTGAGTTGTCTATAGAGAAAGGCAGGTCATGGCACAAAATAGAATGTTCTAAAAGCAGATGCAGATCAGTATATCCATCCCCATAAAAACTTCAGAATAGTCAGCTATCAGGATGGAGGGAATTTTGCCCACCCACGTTTTACAACTTAGATTAAAAGAAGTTATTCTACAACCTATTCAGGTTTTATTGGGAGTCCAAAGGAAATTCTCTGTCAGCCTTTATTTCTTTTCCTATAGATTTTTTGGGGGTATTTTTTTAGCCACATTACAAATAATAGCCAAGAAAATCTGACTACAAAAGAAATTTTTCGCAATCTTTTATTCACCAGTTTGTCATCCTCTGTGCCAACTTTAAATTATTTTTTTTTAGCATTAAATATATAATCAGAATGGGATTTAGGAAGACAAAAAAAGCAACAGCTAAATTACTAAGCAATGTGGTACAATAGTATGATTATAGTTAGTAGTATTACACATTTATCATCATGTACGGTATCATCATGTAAATACCAACTTTCTCTTGACTACACCCAGTGCTCTCTGCTAATTATACACTTTGAATCATATACTTATTGCTAGAAGAATGTGTTTATTGCAATACCTAAAACATTTATACGTGTCTATGGGCCAGATCCAGACCTAGGGTCGCCTTACGAGCGCCCGTGGTCATTACGGCCGGCATCGTAGCGGGGAGTGCATGCCCCATGCACTCCCTGCTAAAGGTAGTCAAACTTACGTGTCCAGATTCCTACCTTAGCATTTACGATTTGGTCTTTTGTTGTAATGGGGCTTCCCCCACCCGCAATTTTAATGTTTATCTCCACCTATATGGCAGAGATACGGCAAGCATAAAAGGGGGGACAGCCAGCGTACGTAATGTATGTTACATATACCGGGCGTAGGAACATGGGAACATGCATGCGCACAACCTTCTTGACAGGGGAATTACGCAATCACCATGCGTAATTCCCCTGTCGGACGCAGCCCAGGATCTGGGCCTATGTCATGTACGGCATTCTAAAACATATTTGCAGGTAACAAGATGTACTAAAACACACATTTTATATTTTATTTTGATCTGCTGTGCTTACTAATTATTAATTGCCCTTATATTTTATGACTATTTTTTAAAATAAGTTTTACTTTAAAGACTGTAAAGTTATCCTTTTTCTTACTTAACTAGTAATCATAGGAATTCCTGTTACTTTATAACTTTATACACATACTGTATATACACTGAAACTAAATGAAAGTCTCTTGATGCTGCCCAGTTGCTGACTTGTTGCATAAGAGGGTGTTAACACAAATGTGAAATTTGTTGGTACACATAAGTACACCAAGATATACTGAAGCTACCTAACATCAGTCTCTGTTAAAATAATTGAAATAATGATTCTTGTCTTCATGCTGAATTGGACATACCTCTACCAGTCTTTATGTCTCTTTGTAGCATGCAATCGGCTTTGTATAGAGGTGGCATATAATATTTTGTATTTATAATTCCATAAGTGTTATCTGCGCAGGTGATTTTGTATATATAGTTAGTAAAACTGAACTGGATCCAGACTTCTGATGGCACTGCATTTGGAGCCCTGTGTGCAGTAGCAGCGAGGATCCAGTCTTCAGTGCAGATGAAGATAGGTCACTCACTCATACGGCCATACCATCTGTGGATCCTACCTTAAAACTTTTGCACTGACCTCACTGAACTATTACCATAATCCCCCCCCCCCCACAAAGTGGAATCATTTTCTGCTTCCCGTTATAGGAAATGATGTTACTCTGGATCCAGATCTATTTTGAAAATGCGCAATTGCACATGTGCCATAGCAAAATGAGGGCAGGAATGGAACGATTGCTGGTCTGTGACAGGTTGTGGTACCCGATGTTCCCCTCTAGCTCAACTAACAATAACAAGGCACACAAAAGACAGACAGGATTCACTGACACTGAACACATAAAAGTTCGTAGAACAGCAGGAAGGGAGCAACCCCACAGTGCTATCACTTATCACAGACAGAAACTGAGCTGATCAGAGTGAACTGACCAGGTTTAGAACAGGAGAACCACGGAACCATCTGTTCAGAAGGACTACCAAAAAATAGGGAGGAGTGAAGAGTGCATTACACAGGGGAGCATGGTTAAAGGAAATGGAGTAACCCAACAACAATGGAAATTACTTTAACAGCATATAATTGGATTTCTATTTATTATTATTATTATTATTATACGGAGCAGCTGTGTGGTTAGACAGTGCAGCCATGTGTAGTACTTGTTATACAAAGCAACTGTGTTTAACACTGGTTAGCTGCCCACCTCTCAACTTGCTCAATGGACTAGTATTCTGGCTGTTGGCTAACAGCAGGGATGCAATGTATATTCACTTGCCACCATACTGGCACGTTCTTGTTGGATAAGTCTCAGCTGTCTCCAAAGAAGCCAAGGTCTGTCCTGTCACTCACTGGAGGCTCAACTTGGGCCATTTCCTGATTGATCGTTCTCCTCCTTTCATACCTGGCGGCCCCAGTGTCTCATTGTGGATTATAGCATCATGTACTCTTTACTTCATAGACAGCTCCTGTATCTCATTTACTACCTCAGTTGTCTTACTTACCTTGCCTCTCTTGTCTAATGCTTCCCTGTTGGTCTCCTCCTGGCTTGCCCTGGTTCCTGGTGGTTCTGCTCTCCCTTACTTTCCCTTGCTCCATCTTCTGTGGTTTCTCCATAATACTCCCAATCCCCTGGACTCACTCTCCTTGTCTTTTCTCTTTAGAAACATAAATGTATTAAAAGATTTGAAATTAAGGACATAGGACTGAATCCACACCCCCGCATATTTTCCGTATGTGCAGGGGTGTTTCATTTCACACGGAAGAGGGAAATGAACTGCCCCTGCTGCTCCCCTCTCTTTTGGGGATTTTATGGCAAATATGTTGCCATAAGGCTGCCTTAAATTAAATGGTCGGATCAGCGGTCAGTCTGACCACTGATCTGCGCATAACTACAAATCCCACCCCATACTGTATAATTAACATCCCTCCGCCCACTTTGCGTAGTTTTCTTAAAAAGGAAAATATGCACGGAGTTTACTTCCCCATGCCCTCCCGACTCATTTATTAAATCCCTCCCACCACTCATTCTTCTTTAAAATGGCCCGAGGCTGCTGTGGCATGTTTCTGTTTACTCAAATAACTATGTGTGATCTTTAAAGAGACCTGGGTGGTACGTAGATTGCATAATTTATCTACTATGCATGCATAGTAGGTTAATTCTTAAATTTATGCACCTAAAAGCCAGAGCTTCTTAGGTGTAAATACGGTCCTAAGATACATACAATAGGAGATACACACGTAAAACAAGCTTAAAATCTGGAGGATGCCCTCCCATCCAGATACCCCACTTATGCTCTTTGCATTTGTAGGTGAGGTGACGTTATTAAGTTAGGATCCAGTCCATAGTTTGCAGTGTCTACTGACACTCCATAAGTTTCAAATAAATTATAGAACATGGATGCAGTGATTGATTTGCATGTATTTAACCACTAGAACATTAGTTGGGTCAGTCACCAGTGTTAGACAATAAGACTTGGCTCACTCCAAAATGGCATGCCATTTTTGATTAATTAAATTTCAGATCACCATTGGATCCAGCCTTTCGTTCAAGCGCATGTTAGGCTGCTTCACTGGATATTTATTCGATCTCGTACTTAAATTATGGCGCATGATTCTAGTGATTGGAAGTCACCCTCTTATTAGAAGCCTGGTTATGGTCCACTATTACTCCGCCGCTCTGCAATGCTCTTTCTGTATGCAAAAGGTACCGTACTCTGCTAATGTTATAAAGTAATAAAATTGTTCCATTGTCATAAAACAACAGTCCATAGTCATGCTCTCAGTTTATTAAATGCCCCAGTACTGTGCTCCAGTCCTATTTTTGCCCATCTGAAGCACCAATACAAAATGCGGTCCCACCACAGTGGTAAAAAGTTGGTAATACTAAGTACACACAAAAAAAGCACTGTTCCTACATCATTTTTACAACTGGCAGTACAAATGTGATCAGGAAAAGTTAGACAAACAAACACATAACCTAGACACACTAGGTCAAATAATACCACTTAATAAGTGAAATAAATAAATTCAATATATATAGGAATTATGTCCCAAACAGTTTAAGAATCTATTTCATTTTATTAGATAATGCAAATCAATAGTGAACTGGTAAACGAAAATATTACTGTAAAAACTTCCAGCACTCATATTCCCATAAAGCTGTATACAATGTAAATATTAGTCAGAAGCAAACAATAGTAGCATATAATGGAAACATTGTAGCAGCAAAAAATATCAGCAGACATAATATCCACCATAATTACCGCAATACATGCTGAGGAAAAGTACATGCAGGAGCAGAGACATATCAGCAATTGAGTCCGTAAAGACAAAGCCACCTATTCTGAAAAACAGGAACCTGTCCCTACTAGCAACTAGCGACCTCACGGTTGCACTTCACCCTTTCCGGGTCTGTATCTGCTCCTACACTGCACTTACAACGTGGCTGTCTCCAGGATGAAGAGTAGATGAGGCTGGAAGTAACAAAGGCGACATGATTGACTCCCATGACTTAGTTTACAACGAAACGCGCATCAGGAAACTGACCACAACGGCCCGGTGCACAGGACCATCGCCTTTGTTACTTCCAGCCTCATCTACCCTTCATCCTGGAGACAGCCACGTTGTAAGTGTAGTGTAGGAGCAGATACAGACCCGGAAAGGGTGAAGTGCGACCGCGAAGTCGCTAGTTGCTAGTAGGGACAAGTGGATCACCGTCCAGAACCTCTTCCAATACCTCCAGACCCTTAGAGTGGGGTATGGAGGTATATAGCGCCTGGAAGTCTACCGTACATAGTTGGTAAGACGGGTGCCATTTAAACTTCTCAAGGTCTCTCCGGACCTGAGTGGAATCTTTAAGAAATGACTTCAACTTTGGAACATATTGTTTTATGTTGAGGTCAAGATATTCAGATACACGAGAAGTGACAGACCCAATCCCCGAGACGATAGGACGTCCTGGGGGATTGAGTCTGTCTTTGTGTATCTTAGGAAGGTGATAGAATGTTGCTACACGGGGAGTAGGATTACGAAGGTAAGCACACTCTTCCTGTGACAAGCAATTGGACTCTAAACCTTCCTCTAAAATAGATTCCAATACACGTACAAAGTGGTCTGTTGGATCAGTATCAAGTTTTTTATAAAAATAGGTGTCGTCCAATTGGCGCAATGCCTCAACTTCATATTTTATCCTGTCCATTAGTACCACCCCACCACCTTTATCGGCCTGTTTAATAATAATATTTTTATCTTCAACCAATTTCTTTAATGCAGATTTTTCGGATCTAGATAAATTTAAATTTATTTAGGCCTTACCAAACTGCAATTTAGAAAAGTCATCCTTAACTAGTGTGGAGAACAAGTCAACATGGCTTCCCCGTGACGCTACTGGGTAGAATCTTGATTTTGGTTTCAAGCATGTTTCATTAGGCACTTGTCTAGGGTTATCCGCTTCCAAGGTGGGGTTTCTTGATTTATTCTCCTGTTTTAAGAAGTGCCTTTTTAGTGTTAATGATCGTACATACTTAGATAAATCTATCACTAAATTAAAATAATTAGGAGGGCAACTAGGTGCAAACGTAAGGCCTCGTTGCAACAATTGGAGTTCTCCATCGCTAAGTGCAAGGTTACTTAAATTGAAAATACCTTTATTCAAGTTAAGTTTCTCTTTTTTGAGGCACTTGCGGGCTCTTCTGCCCCTTCTATGTCCAGATTTCTTCTTTTTTGTGCTTTGCCCAGGGGCACTGGAGGCATACTCTCTGCCTGGGATCTGACTAAAAAAGGACAGGGGATTGGATTAGAGCCTTCCTTAGGTCTAGTATCACCTGATGTACTAGGTCTTATATTATATTTTATATACTCAGTTCCCTGTGTATTCTCTATTGGTGCTAAAATTTCAAAGCGATTCTCTAAGGGGAGGGATCCTGATTGATCGTTAGTTGGTCTTATCATTGGGATTGACTGTCTGCTTTTATTTTTATTATTAGTTACTTGATTAAGAGGATTCTTATTTCTACCTTTATTATTGTTAGTTCTTAAGTTGCTGTCATATCTCGGTGTATTTTTGCCCATAGGTTTATTTTGCAATGGGACTTTCACCCAATTAGATTGGTTATTAGAGTTCCTTAAATTAGGTGTCTGAGGTAAACTGATGTTTTCCCTTTTAGGTTTATTGGGAAAGTGTTTTTTCTTATTTTGACCCCAGTCTCTGACTTTTCCTGTTAGGTAGTCATTCTTGTCTCTACGGAACTTATCTACTTTAGTTTCCATAATAGTATTTTCAATTTTAGCTACTTTCTGTTCGATACTATTTCTGGTATTGATAAAATCAACATCTTTGGTTTTAGATTCAAATTTCTTGCCCAAAGAATTAAGGTTTTGTTCAGTGGCAAGTAGTTGTACCTTTTTTTCTTCAATCAGCATTTTCATCAAGCTGAATGAACACTCATCTATTACTTTATACCAAAAGGATAAAAATTCAGGACTAGTAAAAGTACAAGCTGGAAATTTCTTTATCCTTAAACCTTTTGGTATTCGTGCATTAGCAATATAATTTTCAAGGGTATTAATATCCCAATAAAGCTTACACTCTTGAATGAGTGCTTTTTCCAGCAGACGCAAATCATCCTGAGGGTCCTCAGTACGGACTAGTATAGGGATTTGTAGGGATGAAATTTCTTCATTAAAAAGTTCTTTACAACGGGCTGATCTAGTTTCAGCCAAATTAGAATTTCTAAACAACAGAATTGAACCAGGTGAGAATCAGATACAAATAGCAAATGCAAAAGTATTCTTACCACGGGGGCGGCAACCTAATAACAAAGAAAAATATATATATATACACAGTATATTTATTTTTATATATTGTATTCATATTCTAAGATACAATAAAAAATATTTATAACTTAAACACCACAGAAGAGAATCTGGTTATAGTATTCTAAATGTAGTCAGAATAGCAATTAATCATAATTAAAAACAGAACAATTAAAAAATATATATTTTAGTCTCATAAACATTTATACTACTGTAGAAATTTGACTATTATTTAATTAAAATGTTATTAATCAGGGGCAGGCTAGCATCATCATCACACCCAGCAACTGAGGATTTGCAGAGAACCCGACTGTCACGTGAATGGCAGCAGCTGGAGAGCGGGAGATCTTATGCAGAGCAGGAGACATAGGGAAGACACCCGCATGGGTGAGTACAGTGGCCACATTCTGCCTGACTGCCTAGGATTTATAGTGTGCTGTAGAAGAAAATGTGTGAGACATTTGCCAGGCATCAATATTATGAGACACCAATAATACTACTACTAATACTGTTGGTGATGTAAAGGAGAACCATTTAATTAAACATGAAGAATTCAGTGTAGAAATCATAAAAAGGAGCTGCTGGAAACCACAACAGGTGTGTCCTTTCTCAGCTTGGGGTATGGGGTGTGCATAGTGATAGTAATTTCTCTATAACTCACCCACATGACATGTACACATTGTGATTACTCATTGTTAACCTGTTTACTCAAGACACATCTGGTGCTGAAATTTCCATACCCCCACTTCTAAATTTTCACTTTGAGCACTGGTTTGGGTGTGATGTTGACATTGCAGACATTCTATTGCTAGAGATGGCATTGCCATGATTTTGAGCCCACCTCAAAATCGCTATACACTTCAATGAAATTTTTTTAAATACATTTAATAAAACTTAAAATACACCCTTCTATTGCTGCACTACAGGGGCTAAAAGTGGTAAGCTGTAGTGCACCAATTCCAGGGAGTATTTGGCTATTTTTATATTTGTTTCTTGGAGTATTGGGTTATTTCTTTATTAATTTATATGTATTTTTTTATTAGGTCTTCGTGGCTATATTACATGCTTCATATCACCCACATAGCAATGGCCCTGTTTACCACGTATGTAAGTGATAAAAGATTTCTAATAGAATAGGTGATTTTTGCAGGACCTATTAGGCATGATGGCTTTGATGTTCCCCTTACGCCTCATGGTTTAGGTACATTGATGATGTGATATTTTTTTGGAAGGGGGATCAAGACAGTTTAGACTCTTTTTGCAGTTTTCTTAATGATAATGATTGGAATATTAATCTAACTTTTCAGTATAGCAAAACCACTATTAACTTTCTTGATCTGACCATTTATATTATGGATAATGAAATACATACCTGTACCTATAAGAAAAATACTGACTCAAATTCTTTTATAGACTTTTCCAGCTCTCATAATCCACAATGGTTGAAGAACGTCCCTATAGGACAGTTTAGAAAGGTTAAAAGGAATTGTAGTGAAGTACAAGTACTCAACCAACAATTGGAAGAAATGAATCGGAGATTTGTTTAGAAAAAGTATGACATTGACTTTTTTTTGATGCCACTACCTCCTCCATTTTAGTCTCCAAGTGATCGGTGCGTGTACCCAACTCAGAGATATCGCGGTGCAGATCAGATAGCGATGCCTTGAACTCTGTAAAGAAGTCCTCCCGGAGGGACGTAAACAGTTGGTGTAAGGTACGTATGGTAACCGGTGCATCGGAAGAAGGGTTAAATTCTGGATTGAGCTCCGAGGAGGTAGCTGAGGAGGTACTCTGAGTGGCCGGGGGGGAGGGGGAAGCTGGGCTCCCCTGGGAAGGCAGGGAGTTGTCTACTCCAGTTTTCTGAGGCCGAAATTTCAGCGGAGGAGCTAGTGTAGTGAGTCTCTGCTTCTTAGGAGGCATTTTAGTAAATGTACAACACCCAGAAGGATAGCAGTAACTTCGAGGCAGGCGGTATTGATAACAAATAGGCAGCACACAGAAAGAGAACAGACATCCTAAAAATTTTGGCGGACAGTTTAACCCATTGTTGTGGTGAAATCGTAATGCCCAAATCCCTCTCCCACTGAAGGTGAGGAGGGGCCTTGTTCGCTGGGGGATCTCCGGAAATTATAAGCTGATACCAAAAAGAGATGGCCCCCGCACCCCTACCCGCAGACAGACGCTGCTGAATGTGGTCCGGGGGGAGTTGCATGACATTGACTTTTTAAATAGTGTACAAAATCAAGTGGAAGGAATAGAAAGATATAATATCCTGAAAGGTAAAACAAAGAAAGAAAAAGAATATAATAAATGGTATTTTTGTACTAAATATAATACTAACCATAAAAAAATTGAGAAAGTGTTTGTCAAACATTGGGGTATTTTAAAGAAGGACCCTATCATTGGACTGTCCTTACCAGACAGACCTTCTTTTATATACAGAAGAGCTGGTAATGTAAAAAATATATTAGTTAAAAGTTCACTCCCTATATTAAATAAAGAGAACAATATACGTACCACAGGGTTCCACAGATGTGGATTATGTAATGCCTGTAGAACCATAAAGATGGATAAATCAAAGTTTACAAATTTCTCTGTTAAAGGCAAAATATATTATATAAAAAGTTTTATCACTTGTAACACGAGTAATGTTGTTTATCTTTTACAATGTAAATGTAATATGTTTTATGTAGGCCGAACCTCACGCCCTCTCAAGGCTAGGCTTTCTGAGCACTTGCGAAATATTGGAAAAGGTGTCGAGACTCACTCAGTCTCAGCACATTTAAAAAAAATGCCACAATTGCTCCCTTGCTGATTTAGTTAGTTTTTGGGGAATACAGGTTATCACTAGCACCTGGAAAAATAGAGATATTGCCAAAAATTTGGCAGTTTCTGAAATGCAGTGGTTTTTTATTTAAACACTTTACAACCTTTTGGTTTAAATATTGATTTTGAACTTAAGTGGTTTTTGACTTAGGTACAATTTTATTTTCATTTATTTTTTTACAGTTTTTCCCATTCTCATTTATTTATTTATGTATTCACTCTTTACATTACTCTCTTGTACTTATGTATTACCAGTGGTCTCCATCTATGACTATGCTTATAATTATTGACAACATGTATCGAATTATTGACAACATATTGGGCTATGTATTGTTACATTTCTTAATTATTAATGGTATATTTGATTGTCTTAATCAGTTCCAATTTGTATAAGGGCGATGTATCTATATTCTGGTTGTTTTATATGGGCGCCTTTTTATGGTAACAATTGTCTGTATTTATTATAAAGAAAATGTGAGGACTGTTTATTCTTTTTAATTATGTTGTTGTTATTTAATATGTATTTTTATACTTTTTGTACAACCATGTTTTGTTGCCTGAATTGTAATGGCTTTATAACTGAACATTGGCATTCTATTTATGTGTGTAAGTGCCATTTGTATGGCACTATGCCTTTAAGAATAGTCTGGTACACCTAAGCTTTTGTCAGTATCTTATCACCTTGAGAAAGGCCGGAGTGTCTGGCTGAAATGCGTCGGTGTGGGGGCTGTACGAGCTTTGGAGCAGAAGCGGTGTCTCTTTTCCCAGCGTCTGGCCATCGGATACCTATCCTGGGACCCACTTACCATCATTGATCTTTTTTTCAGACGCTCCCGCTAGGTATAGAGCCCTTGCTGTTTTCCTTTGCTCCCTTTGCCTCATTCTAATTGTTCTGTTTATTTTAATAACTTTTTACTGACCCTTTATTATATGTTCTTTCGTTTTTATGGTTACATCTGAATGGGAGACCTATTAGGTGGGATGTTCCTTTCCATGAAAAAACGTATCCGTTTCAAAAGGATTTTATGAATGTCACCATTCTAAGGACTGCTTGATGTACAGATTTTAAGGCAGCACTACCACAGTTATTACTATTCCTTGTTTTGTATTCTATTGCAAGAGTTAAAGCCAACTTCGCACACAAACAAATTTCCTATGCCATTGCCATGATTTTGAGCCCACCTCAAAATCGCTTAAATTAAATTTTTTTTAAATAAATTTAATAAAACTTAAAATACACCCTTCTATTGCTGCACTACAGGTGCTACAAGTGGTAACCTGTAGTTTACCAATTCTAGGGAGTATTTTGCTATTTTTAATGTTTCTTGGAGCATTGGGTTATTTCTTTATTAATTTATATGTATTTTTTTTATTAGGTCTTCGTGGCTATATTACATGCTTCATATCACCCACATAGCACTGGCCCTGTTTACCACGCTATGTGAGTGATAAAAGATTTCTAATAGAATAGGTGATTTTTGCAGGACCTATTAGGCATGATGGCTTTGATGTTCCCATTACGCCTAATAAGTCCCACATATCGCAAGGAATAGAATTTGGCTATTGAAGGAGCAAGAAACTTGCATCATGAATGGCGACAGTTTTGGGGAAATAAAAGTTGACCTTTCTTGTTATCTGCCCTCCATTATGTATGATCTTCCTATAAATAATATAATATTATTTAAAATAAGAATATAATATCATATACTAATATAATAATAATAATAATATAGGGCAGATAATGTTGTGGAGGGCAGATAACTGGAAAGGTCCAGAAAAATTGTATAAAATAAAATAAAGCCACTCTCTAGCGTGCACACACACACAAACACACACACACACACACAGTACCTGATGTCACAGATTTAGCATCTCTCTCTCTCTCTATCTCTCTCACACACATAGAAACATAGAAAGTGACGGCAGATAAGAGCCACATGGCCCATCTAGTCTGCCCATTTGTTTATTGAAAACTATACTGACCCTAGACCCTATTTACACTCCATTGGGGTTGCAATTTA
>WWET01000050.1:1303569-1314897 GCA_011038615.1 Limnodynastes dumerilii
TCTCTGACACACACACACATATATATATATATATATATATATATATATATATAGATATATATATAGATATATAGATATACACACACACACACACATAGTACCTGATGTGCAGCAGTAGCAGGGAGAACAGAAAGTGAATGTGGAGACTGGTCACATGTCCGCATCCCACAGGTCCTGCAGCTTAGATTTACATTTCACCTCAGCTGCAGTGCAGAGGCTGTGTCCCACTGAATGGCTCCCAAGCGTAGGAAGCCATTCAGTGGGACATAGCCTCTGCACTGCAGCTGAGCAGTACCCACTAACTGGGCAACACTAGACCACCAGGAAGATGGCTCTAAAACATACAATGGTAGTGTGGCCCGTACATATTGTACATATATTTTGATGCAACAGGCTCTTATGAGCAGGTCCTCCTCTCTCCTGTCATCGCCCCTCTACCTTGTCCTCATTAATTCCCACCTTTTCTCTCTACTTTTTATCTGTCTCCTTATTCATCTGCTCATAAACACACATCCTGCATCTCTATTTTCCATACATATTGTTCTGCTATTTTTGTACTGTATTTTATTAAGAATAAAATTAATGAACTAAAATCAATAAGAAAATACCAGTGGAGCTTGTTATGGATACATAAAAAAATTCAATTTAATTAGGAATCAAGCCTACAAGGGTTCTTTAATTCATCATATAAGATAATGGAATAGGGAGAATTAAACAGCCTACCGGGTTCTGGAGCAGAGAGTTAATTGTAAAGAGCAGCTTAAGGTCGGTGAAAGGCTGGGTATTACCCGATCTCCGGGAGTTGGAAGAAGCGCCCGAGTACTCTTATAATCACGTCCCAAAATCCAGCTACTGCAGTTGGTAAAAGGGTGGCCACACACTCCTCCGTACCTCCGATGCCGTCTCCGGTATATGCTGTATCTCCCACAATTGCCAATACGAAATTGTCCAATGCAAAGTGCTGTAGTGCAAATAGCAGCTCCACGTGGATATCAACTGAATTAGCTTACGCGTTTCGTTCGTACCAGCAAACTTTATCAAAGCAGTATATCCTTTCACAACAGGTTGCCGAATATATAGAGGGAACACAGGTGCTGCATAATTAATTTGATGACATCATTCAACGAGATCCTCCTCCTTCCACGCACCATGAGTCCTCATTTATAGTATAAAGATTTGCATTATCCCAAAATCACAAGATTCCTCAATTCATGAGGAGTATTTGGAAAGAGGTTTACTACAAGTAGAAAAATAGTATAGAGTGCATAGAAAATATACAATAATCAATCGTAACAGTATATTTACAAATTCACAAGTGATTGCCGTTCCGATGTTACATTAGTTAGTAATCAAAATATACACAGATACACCCATTAATCCATGATCGAACTGCAAAGTAAGCATTCACAGTAAATAGGGATCAATAACAATAACTGCAATAAATTTAATTGCACCATACACCACCACAATAATCATCCAACCCAAATACATATAGAGAGAAATCCCACATACATATTTGACCATGAAAAGACAAACGTCACCCAAGAGTCGTTATTTAAACCAGGTTCCAAATCTCTAAGATATTATTCACAGTACACATTTCTTTCTGTTATTTGTATTTTTATTTATTATTATGCTACCCCATTTTCATGTGACCCCATCGAATAGAAAAATGGCAACACAGCCACAACACATTTACAACCTGCTGTGTCAACCATGTGACGCCAACCTTTAAACAATCGTTCAGTACAGTATAATTTAATTAAATACTATCAGACTTCTACAAAACACATCACAGTAAATCCATATTGACCATTAATGTAAATAATTGTATAAACCACCTCTGATGTATATATGTCTAACCAACCAAATATTCCAACAAGAGGAAAATAATTATTTTCCTCTTGTATTCCTTATTTATGAACTTGTACCCTGTCTGTTAATTGTGTTGTATATATAGCTATTGCCTTTGTACGGTTTGATACCGTGTGGCCCCTTAAAAATAAACCTTAATAATAATAATAATAATAATAATAATAATAAAATACATGTTCTATGTTGCTCTTAATATTCAGAGAAACCAAAATTACTGTCTAAATGTCGGACCACTTGATGTAACTGTTATACCGCCAGTTCCATTGTGTGACTTGAAATGACATGTACAATAGTTTACAGCCCTTTCTGTCTTTTTCAATGTCCTCCCACATACTTTGTCATTCCTTAGCCATGAGATGTTTGTTGGTTTGGTGCAGTTTTCCATTACAAACTGCATCAAGACCTCCATATCTTTGCTGACAATATTGTGGGGTCAGGGCTGGGAGCTGTTTCTCTCCATCTTATTTGGATATTATTCTTTGCCTAGTTGGTTTGGTATACAACTTACCAGGCCAAATCATTCTAATTTGTGTTATTTAGCATTGTGCTTTATAAAGTGGACTTATGAAAAAAACTTGTGGGCTAGTGCTGTTTGTTGCCAGCACTGTGTTTGTAACAGTAAAACAATGTATATATAAAATTTAAATCAGGTATGTCTATTAATAGGGACGTGATCTGCGCAAAGAAAATTTTATTTTTGAAATACAATTGAAAGCTCATTTTCGTCTGTCTCTATTGCAAATTTATTTTTCAGCATACTTACCGATTCATTATATCTGAAACTGCCACCGCAGACTTGTTGAACCACCACAGACCCGCCGCACCAGACGGGAATAGTGATTGTACCAGGAGAGTCTATGGGGAGTATTGGGGTTAGGCTGTGGGGAAGGAAGTCTTAGGGTTAGGGTAATTGAAGGGGAGGGTTAGGGTTATGATTAGAATAAGGGTTGGGGTTAGATAAATACTTACTTTTCGCTGCTGTGACTTCGTCCTGGGGATGATCGATTGCTTCTCCTTGGCACGGCAGAAGCAATCAAATAGAGAGCCAGTTCGAAACTAACTGTTATAAAACAGCCCTTTCGATGAATACGATGAATAATTCCCCCAGACTAGAAATCTGGACCCCACATGGAACCATCCTGAGCCTTTGGCTAATTCCATATTTAAAGACACCTTATCAGTTTATCTATCCTCCCCTGGCAAGGAGAGGGAATGGTTAGCAGGCTGTGACCTCAGTATGGGGCTGGTCTGAGATTCTGGAACCTGCCCCTTTGATTTTGATAGCTGAACCATGAAACCGTATTTCTACCTCTGAGTGGTTGTACCACTGATACAAGTATAATATTCAAATCCCTGGCTTTATGATTGACGTCTAGCTACCAAACAATCCCTAGGTAGGATGCACGCATGCACTGTGGCTTCTTAAGGCCCCTTCCAAACATGCCACCGACTCCAAAATTGGAAGTAGTACCAACTGGAGCAAGTGTCATACTTACCTAAAGTTTGGGGTTTCCACAAATATGAGAAAGTATGAATTTCCCCAAAATATGAGCACTGCTTTGATCCTAGGGTTAGTTATTGGCCAATTCTCTGTATCCCTTCTGGAGGCCACTGCGATGCATCCCCCCTGGGGTGACGGAGTCTCTTGTCTGTACTGTTTCTTTTTGAAGCCAGGTAACGTGTGAATAGTATCAGACCATTTCCTTTCTTTGCCTGACTCCTAGAGGGACATTTGGCTATTCAGCCAGACTCCTTGAAGTGACAAATGTCCTTCAGTAAGTGTCTTTGTTTTGTTACCAACAATAATTAACAAGTATGTAGTGAAATATTGTATATTTCAGATAGTAATCATACCTATTCCTGACATATTTAGATACCTGACATTGGGAGTTAAAAGAAACAGCAAGTTTAAGAGGATTGTTTTTGCTAACAATTTAGCTTTAGTTTTATAATTCAATATATAAAATGATTAATAATATATGTATTTCTTTGCTACCAATATTTTCAGCATAAAAAGTGAAGGAAAGTCTACAAGAAACACCTGTGTCTTATTATGCAATAAACATTGATGTGATGACTTGATATTAGATAAAAGGTTTTTAATGGGTATAATTACCCTTTATCTCTGCTTTACTAAGAACATGGCAAAAACATAAATAATAATTCCTTCAATTACCCAGGATGGTCTTACATTGAATAATTATATATACATCTGCCTGGAGATACATTGGAGGGACTTGAAAGGATTGGCCTTACATAGCATGCAAACAGTTTACATTTCCAGTAAGATGGAATGTCTTTGATGACAGTGGCCTCTCTGAGCTTTCTAGAAAGCCAAAGTAACCCCCTCTCTTGCCGCATAGAGAAGATTATTAACAGAAGACTAATTTTTATTCATGTAATGAAAACCATCAAATAAGGGAAGCAAAGTTTACCTTACATCAAATAAAGGCAATGCATTTTTAAAAAGGCATTTCAAAAGAATGTTAATATGTTTTATAAAGCACTGTCTGCATCATGTAACATATAAACATATATGGATGCTGATCATTTAAAATCACTCAAACAGCCTTTTTATTTCTTTAGTGATACTTCTCTGTGAGTAGATTGTTCCTTTAGAACAATTTTTTGAAAAACTATAAACAATTTTTTATTTCAGCAATTGTTAGTGGGAAAATAACACTAGTTTTATTTGTGAACCCTAGATGTACTATTTTATATGCTTCTACTGTTATTACAGGGATGTTGCAACGGTAAAGTAGTTAGGTGTTTCATTCTTAGAAAAGGAAACCCCACATTTAATCTATAGTTAATCACTGATATTTCTAATATTCTAATATTATCATTAATTTGTAAATAAGCCAGAACGTGCTGGTACACATGTTGGCATGTGTGCCGGGGCTTTCTGGCTTATTTACAAATTAATGATTTATCGCAACATTATACCTATTTAACAGAATAGATTGACCCAATATTACATAGTACATATGAAAACTCCTTTTCCATCCTTATAGGATATGAATAAATCTATGGTAATTATAACTTCACTCTCACTTTCTATTAATCTCCAGGTAGTGCAGAGCTTACTCATTGGTTAATCTATCTTTAAAAGTCACTGCTGTTGGATTTGCCTGCACACTTCCCCCTTGATAAAGTAAGCGAAACGCGCGTCGGGAGAATGAATGCTGCGGTTCCTGTGTGCACCGTGATGCCGCCGGATCTCTCGTATATGTGAGCAATGTTGGATGAATGGGTATAGTGCAGTATAGGGTTAGATACACGCCCAGCAGTTGGTGAAGTACAGCCGTAAGACTGTTAGTCTCCTATAGGGTCAGCCGTCAGACTTAGATTAGGCTTACTGTTACATTTATCTACATTACTGCTTGTTATGTTTACGTTGTTATTCACATTTGATTCATCATTCCTTGAAAACTTTCTATGAATTGCACTTTAGGGAGATACTAATTTGTATATTTTTGCTGTGTTTGTTTTGTGAGGGTTTTTATCTGGAGTTTTGTTTTTTATAAATATATAATATTTTATTGATTGTGATAATATAATATATTGAATGATATAACATAACAAGACTATTTTGCTGTTCACCATATAAAAGTTCTGCTTGTTTGTCCCTCTGGACATAATTTATGTTTTGAACTTAGTTGGTTGCACGCCCTAATTTTTTGGGGAATTATTCACCTGTGCAGCTCATATCTTTGGAGTTGTGATTACACTAAGAATACATTTTATGACTGGGGCAATAAATTGGGTAAACTGCTATCCTATATCCTACAGCCAGCAAATGAAAATCTCCAATACTTGTTATTCAAGATCAAAGTAATGATCCACGACTCACCAGAACAGAGGCCACCCATTATACCACATATGTGGTAAATGATTTCTCACCAGAAGACTGGATAAATGATTTAGATAGGACAGAACCCAGAAATCGTATATCCTCCCACTACAATATGCTGAGATCAGCAATGAACTCCCAACAACCCCAAGACAACTTTAAGTGCAAACACAGAATGGAAGTTGCTCAATCAATTTATAGGTAAATGTAAACAGGTGCATGAAAGGCAGGGGTTAATCTGCTAGCCACAGAAACAAAGGGAAAAATAGCCCCAGCAATACTACCATAAACCAATAATAGACTATACTGTTCTATCTGTAAAATAAAACACAGAAATGTCCGTTACAAATATTTGCGCAAATATGTGATAAGCCACTAGCCACCGTCAAGGCCTTTCTGCATATGGTGATCCTAACTCTAACAATGAGAGTCCCAATATTGGGTCACATATATATGTTTTTAAATTGAGAGCCAAATTTAGGAGACACCCCTTACAGTCTCCAAAATGGCCGCTGTGGAATAACTCCCTCTCACGGCTGCTCCCAGACATGCCCACAAACAGTACAAACACAGAAGGGAAGTTGCTCAATCAATTTATAGGTAAATGTAAACAGGTTTCTAAACTTTATTAAGTGGGAAGAGATCTTCCCAGATCTTAACCTAGCCCAACTCCTTAAACTATTCAATTACTCTTGCTATTTGCTAAAGGCGAATACAGATAAAAAAATGTAGTGGCTACTATTCCCTAAATAGATGTCACATAGCTGGCATAACTGATACCAATCTCTGCCCTAAATGCAACTAACCAGGTGTCTGTTTTGTTTATTGCATGTGTGAGTGTCCTAGAATTAAAACCTTCTGGAGTCGAGTTAAAATATATATCACAAAATATCTGCTTAACTATGTACCACTGAATCCAAAGTGGGCCAATCTAAGTATGGTGGATCCTGCCATTAAATGTACTAAAGAAATTAGACAGCTTCTTTTGATATTGTCAGCGGTGGGACATATTTTATATAATAAATTGATATCTTGGGGGCTAAATGGCTTATGTATAAAATGCACTTTAAAATCACTGAGAAAATATGTAAACAAAAACAGCAGAAACCTTGAAAATACATATATGGGTATGTGTATACATGATATGCAAAGTGGTACAAGGCACTGAGGGCAATAAATACCACTGGTGATAAAAACAATGGTGAGTAGTAGGGATTCTAACTTAATAAGGCAAAGGTAATTGGCTACAAACACACAAACTAGATAATGTAATCAAAGATAAGACAAATAAAGTGCAATGGTGTATGAACACAACTATGAAAAATCTTCAAAATGAACAGAAAGTGCAAATAACTTAGTGAACAAACTTATATTTAATCCTATGAGTGAAGGGGAGGGAGAAGGGATGCGATGCTCCTTATAACAATGTCTTAATAAATCACATAAATAAATAAATAGTTCAACATATGAATGAGTGTGATCTAATAGTAATAGTTCAGAATAATAACAGTTCTAAGAGCGGTATAGGTATTTTAAACATAAATTCTTCTCTCCAGATATTGATGAACTATTTTAAAGGAACTTAGAGAGACCTGGATAAAGAGATAAAATCAAACTTTTACTTCATATAAATAAAGTAACAATTAAAAACAAAAAAAATATATAGCCGGAAACTTCCCTTAGAATCAAATGCCAGCAGGTGAAAAAGTCTCTGAGGCAGGGCTGAAGCACTTTGAATAGCCTGGGCAGCGCTGGATGCCAGAAAAGTCACGTCCGGACAGCAGGCAGATGAGAAGGAGGGGAGTCCTAACTATCAATAGAGCCACACGAGGCATTTCAGGTGACTTCTCTTTTTCGAGTGATGCTCCATAGTGAGAGGGATCGGGGTTTTAAACCGCTGCGATGACCAGCTTATTGAGGATGACGTCACTCATTACCTTCGTCTTTAAGCAAGATGTTAAAAATCAACCTTATGCCTCTCTTGTACAGAATGTATGTGCTCAGAAAAAAAAAATCGAAATAAAAATAAACATTACAAAAGATCCCTAGTTTAAAGTGCTGACAGGATCCGATTCTTCTTAAGTGCTCAATTGTTCTTAAAGTGCCATGTCAATATAAATCCATTTGCCTTAAAGTGTCTAATAATTACTCTTGGGCTAAAATTAAATGAAATATAAATAATCTGCTAAAGCTGATTGTTACAGCTGCCGTCTAACGGCAAGCTGTATGTGCCGGCTCCCCGTCCCTCGTTGCCCGCTTACCTTAGTACCGGCAGTGCGCGTCTGGGGATTCCCCTGCCGACATCCTGCGTAGTTACAGCGTCCTTAGTTACCTCCACATGTGCTGCTTCCCTGTTCAGCCGTGCGCTCTGCAGTCTCTTCCTTTATGCATTTTCCCTCTTGCTGGTGTCATTTCCTCTGCTGGGGGAAATGGGTTGGCTGGCCAATCACTGTTTAGCAGACACTATTTAATCTCCTTCTGACCACACTCCTGCGCCGGTTATAGAGTCTGATCCTCAGTTCTGTGACCTGCTACTTACCTTGTGTGCCTAGTGCTTCTAGCCTAGTGAATTGACCGTTGTTTGACCCACTTACCTGCCTTAACTCCTGCCTTGTTACCCTGTGTATCCAGCCCTGGTTCTCATCCCTGTTGTACCTACCTTCCTTGCAGTACCTACCTTAACCGGGAGTGTCTGTTCATGTTACCTCTTCGGAGGCTCCGCTGTGTGATTGAGTGTGTGCCAGCCCTAGTGCGCACTGTATTGTCCTGTGAACGTCCTTCTGTCCTACGTGCCGAGTTCAGTGTTACTTGTTGTCTGTCGCAGTCCGGTCCCTTCTGGACTACTACTTCTTCTACTTACCTACTACTCCCATCCCTCCTGTCGGGCGTTCACTCCGAGTGTTCATTTCCTTTCCACGGGTTTGGTTCAGCGGGGCCCGTCCAGTCTATCAGGCCGCTGCCAAATCCATCCCCACCATCAGGGGCCCTGGTGAAGACCCGCTGGATAGTAAAGTCTCCCATCATGTCCTGCACCCATCAGCCCCCATCATGTCCAGCACCCATCATGTCCAGCACCCATCGTAGGTGGATGGAGGGTTATTGGAGGAATCACTTCACCTCAAACTCCTGGTTTAATCCAGAAGATTGAAGTGAATTAAAGGTGAAGATGGACTTCATTTGAGCCCTGGCCAATGAGGAACCCTTATCATAAATCCTCCAATTGTCTGGAGCTTTTTTGATACCACAGACCCTTTTAATGTGGCCAATATCACATTGGTGATGGGTTCTAAAAAGGGGTGCCAAAGGAAGTAAATCTAGACCTTTTTTATATTGTAAATATGCTCATTCCATCTCACTTTTAAAGGCCTAGAAGTCCATCTAATATATTGCAGATTACAGGAGCACTCTATAAGGTACACGTAATTTTTAGTATTACACTTTATAAAGTCCTCTATCTTTTCTTTATGAGTATTGGCTGTGGAGGTTAATTCTGTAATCTTAGAGGGCCAACTTACATTTTTGCACATGTTGCATGACCCACATCTATAAAACCCTTTTGATCTGTTGTATTTTCCCTTCTCTTTATGTTTAAAAACACTCTTTACTAAACAATTTTTGAGATTTGGGGATCTTCAGTAAGTGAATTTGGGTATATCGCTTATAAATGGATGGAGTTCAGAGTCCCCTTGAAGAATATGCCAATGTTTTTGTATAATCTTTTCTTCCTTCTTGTAGTGACAATTGTATTGTGAAATAAATGGAATGTGTGGTTTCTCAACATTGGTCACTTTTTTGGGTTCAAGAAGTGTTTGTCTATCAAAGGCTTGGAAAATCCTCTGAATAACCCTTTTCCAAAAATTGTTTCTTCATAAGTAGGGAATGTGAACCAAAAGTATGGAGGTCTGAACTATTTCTCCTGACAGGTATAAACTAGCCTTTGGGCACATTGTTTAGCCATCTTTTATGGTGATTGCTAGAAATGGGGATAAAAGTTTTTAAAAAAAGTTTATTCAAAAGCTTATGCTAAAAAATTTTAGGCCCATATGTCTGAGACATATAAAAGGAAATTATATTGAAACCTTTGAGAACTAAGTTAAAAAAGATCTTCAAAACATAAATCCCAATCATAAGAAATGGACACAAAACATCACTAAGAAAGAACACATGGCCATTATGAGTTTAAAGAAAAACAATGATATTGTAATCAAACCTGCTGATAAGGGGGGTGAGATTGTTATATTATCAAAAAGCGGTAGAACGTTTGCTCAATGACCCCCTTACAAATATAAAACTCCAAGGAGACCCCACTAGTAAATTAGCAAAATCCTTAGAAGATATGATTAGGAAATTATGAAAAAAGGGACTATCACAGAGAAATTAAATGTAGGAACCCTCTAACCTGTATTATATGCTCTACCTAAAATTCGTAAAGATTCCCCCCACCATCCAGGCCGCCCTATAGTAGTGGGCACTGGGTCTATTATGGCCAATTTGTCCCAGTATATGGATTTTCAGTTACAACCTTTAATAAAACACATTCCTTCATACATAAAAAAAACACTATGGATGTTTTGAATAAGTTGCAAAATTTAGAATGGCATTAGAATTATTTATTGATAACAGCAGATATTTCATCATTATACACTATCAACACTGAGTAGAAGCTGTGAGGTATTCTTTATTTCTCTGATTTTAGTTCTGATTTTAAAGAGTATTTAGTCAAAGGGATCTTATTCATTTTACAAAATAACTATTTTTGTTTTAATGAGGATTTTTATCTCCAGATTTGCGGAACGGCAATGGGGACCAGGTTCACCCGAAGCTATCCAAATGTAATCATGGTATTCTGGGAGAAAGGGGCAGTCTCCCAGGGAGGGACGAACCTGGTCTTATGGTATGGATACATCGATGACATCTTATTTATTTGGAAGGGTCCTAGAGATTAGAGAATTTTTGTCAATCTTTAAATTCAAATAATAAGGGACCGTATTAAGAACGTCTGGTAATTTACGCACACAAAATGCGTAAGTGGAGTGATTTCTATTCAGGGCGCATGTGCAGACCATGGAGATACGAAGCGTAATTGGAATGATGCGTAAGTAATTTTCGTTCGTCTAAAAATGCGTACGAACATAAAAGATCGGACGGATTATTAATAAGTAGGCGTCAATCGGAATGTAAATAGCAAAAAAATAGGCGTGGTAATGCAGTAGATGTGCGGTTGTATTTGCGAACGTTTAATTTCCATCACATATACGCACGCTAATGATAAGGTTGCTTTCACAACACGGAAGTGTTCTGAAATGTATTAATTTAGCAAAACGTACTTATTTTGTACGTACGGATCTATTACAAACACACGGAAAATCTTCTTAAATCTGAATCCGGTCCAAGAACATTAGACTTAATTTCTATCAGCCCCACAGAAGTTAATTACGTAGACCTCAAAATTTTTGTAGACAACAAAATATTAAAAACACAGAATTATATTAAGGATACAGACTCTAATTCATATATCCCCATTTTAAGCAATCATCATAATAGATGGCTAATAGATGGGAGAATTTGTGCAGACCCCCATACTTTTGGTTCACTTTCCC
>WWET01000050.1:1371154-1393103 GCA_011038615.1 Limnodynastes dumerilii
AGGGGCAGCAGATGAAGGGGGACAGTATGTGATGAAGGGGCAGCAGCTGAAGGGGGACAGTATGTTATGAAGGGGCAACAGATGAAGAGGGACAGTATGTGATGATGGGGCAGCAGGGTATATAGGTGGCACAGTATGTGATGCAGGGGCAGTGTATGGTAAAGGTGGCACAGTGTATGATGAAGGGTATGATGATGCTCTTGTATTAAAAATCAAGCAACATTATTTTTCCAAAATCTGAAGTTTTGAAGTTGAATTAAAATAATTAATAATATAGGATTTCCTTCATTTCAAATCAAAGGGGTAACGTTGGTGAATCTAAATATATTTTGGGGTAAAAGATAAAAAAAAGTTCCCTGACCTCTGCTCTAGAGACACACATGGGGGGAGATTGGATGGCTTTAGAGACGCACAAGAGGGCAAGAAAGGCTGGATGCAGGTATATTTAATATGTGTAGATTTCTATATTTTATTAGTTAATTCCTCATGTAGTTTTACTTTCAGAAATTTGCTTTAATTGAATGTAATCCAGTAAATTGTTTTGTGTATTTGTATGTGTATTGTATAGCAAAAACTAGGTTGAAATGTGTATTATATGATGATAACTAGGATGCAATGTGTATTGTTGAAACAGTCTGTGGGTGTAACAGATTATACGCAGATAATTTTATTTGTTTCATTGATACAGCCATCCTCCGGCAATGACTTTTTGACGACACCCATTGACTTAGTGGTGGGCCCCCGTAAAAATTAGTAGATGTCCCGTTTTGAGGGGAAAAAAAATGGTCACGTTAAGCATACAGAAGTCTGTTAGAGGTATTAGTTCTGATTCCAAGCTAATGTTTGGTAAATGTGAGATGTAGTTTTGTCCATTTATGGCATAAATGAGGCCTCTCCTCAAATGTCTGCTGTAGTAAGAACCATTATGAGCTATGTCATCGAATGACAAAGATAAAACAATCTTTTACAGCTGTTAATACAGCTGTTTCTTTGAAAAGGCTTTCACAGGGTGGTAGGGTAAAGGTGATTGGAACACCCTTTTAGACTAGATGAAAGTCTGATGGGGAATTGTGATCAGCCTGTTTATAGCTTATATTTGAAAAATAGAATAATAGAGAAATAAGTCAATACACAGTCAGTAATTTTAATAATAATAAATGGTAAATTTTATGTTTAAAGATATTGTTATAAGGCAATTTTGTCTACAAATGTCCTGAAAAAAAAGGTCTAATTTTTTTCATTAAGAGAAAGTTCTGGAATATGGATCTCTGGCTTCAAAACATAGAATGATGCTAAGTTATCTGTGCTTAGTATTCATAGATACTGAATTAGTGTATATACTGTGTTATGCACTGCTTTATGTATGCCAGCAAAATTGTACATACACTGGTGCTAATAGAGCAGACCTTCCAACTCTACCCTTTTGGCCAGTACAAAACAATTTTTTAACAGTCTGTACAAGCAAAAAGGGCCACACTGGCTTGTTCACTATATATTCCCCCCGAATCTCTATTGCAGGGCTGTGGGGACAGAATCCCATGGTGCTGTTATAATGACAGATAACTCCTCTAGGCAATGATGCTGAGAGCCACAATGATGACTGCTGGGGGGAAATAAGCCACAATGGAAAGGCACGACATGCTTCCTCTACCTCTAGCTGACGTGTCCCTGGGTGTGTACCACATTTTAGTCATGAAATTTGGAGAGTATGATAGAGCAGCTTGGTATCCTCTTCTACATTTATCTAGATTACTGTGTTGTGCTGGCCCTGAGCTTACTTTAAATATCACATATGGGATATTATTTAATGTTTATATACTATGAAACACCTTGAGGTATATCAAACAAAGTCTCTAAAAAAAAAAAAAGTTGAGGCATTGGCAACCAAAACGATAGTTTGAATTTTATTGGTTGCTATTGACAAAATCCCCTTATTTATTTTAAATTATCATTAAATATACCTCTTTGACTCCCTTGAAAAAAAATCATTGTGTTATTGCTTCCTTGACTAAAAAAAGAATAACCAGTTAGAACTCTCTGCTCTCTCTATAGCTGTTTCCTTTCCTGTCCTCACCACAACCTACCTCATATCATGTGACTTTCTGCTATTCCCTTCGGCGCTTCTTCATTAACTCTCTTGCTCTTTCTCTTTCAATGGTCCAATTAGCTAAAAATAGGAGGTAGGAGACAGTGCAAAAAGAAAAAAAATCTTGTCAGGCTTCCCTTTCTTTTATGTGCATTTAAGTAAAGTAAAGAATATGCTAGAAAAGAACATCTGCTTGCCAGTTTGTGAGTTCACCAGATCTTCACAGGCAAGCCACACATCACTGACTAAACAGAAACAGTGAGAAAATGGAAGAAATGAGTTAACCAGACCAATATTCTAATCTTTGGGAAATCACCAGGCTAAATTTATGTATAACAAGTCGGCAGAGTTTTGTTATGAGTGATTTCTCTTTTTTTTAATTCCTTTCTTTTTACTTTGCAATGTGTTTTTTTAGTAAGCTGCTTCAAACCGAGGACATAGGGTTCTCTCACGCCTCAGCGAGCTTCTGGGAAATATCAGCAAAACTAAAGTTCTGTGTGCAGCAGTCATGGCACAAACTAATATCAAAGAGATTACGTTTTTTCATCACAATGTGTTGTATAAGCTTTTCTTGTGTGATTCAGATGGAGGCAGAAGGAGAACCCAATAACTGTGTACATGTATTATTTACCTAATGATGTTAAACCCCTTATGTTAGAAAACCCTATATTCTAATTTGGTTTATTCTCTTTGATGTTAGTTTGCTCTTGTTCTTTATCTTTAACTTGAAGCAGACTAATTATTATTCAGACTGGGTTGGATGCCATCTGAGAGCGTTTACTACCACAGACAATGACAATACAGTAGGAAAACATCTTTATAAAATATAAGTGTATATTTATTTGGCAATAGGAACAGTAGGAATATGTAGCTTCATATATTGAATGAATAGAGATAACATAAGCAAAGGTAAACACCTACCAGAGACAACAGAGATAATCCTAGGTTAACCCACTATTTCATGGCTTAAATCAAAGTCATAACTGGGTATTTTTTAGAGCCGGTGTAATACCCCATTAAGATCACCACTAAAAATCTGAAAAGTCTGATGACCTGGCACTCAGTCACCGGAAAAAATAAGATTTTTTTCCCATGTCCAACCATGGTAAGTGATGATGTAAAAGGTGTTGACCCAGGTTTTTCAACAGCAAACAGGCTATGCAACAGTAACCAGTCCCTCTCCGGAAGTTGCGCATAGCCCCTTCACAAAAATTCAACAACATTTTCCAGGTCTACCCTGCTGGACATAACAGGGGTTTTTGTTAAAAAAATAACATGGCAATAAGTCGGGCTGACAAGAGTTGAGGTGTGAAAGCAGTATGAGAGAAAAATATATATTTTTTTTTTGGGTCCTCGCAGGAGGGGAAAGCAGGGCCGGATTAAGGTCTGTGGGGGCCATTGGGCAACTAAATCGTGGGGGGCCCCTGCTTCACATTAACATACAGCGAATGTAATTAAGTAAATACACACGTGCACACATAAAATGGTAGTCACAGAGGGCACTTAATGTTACTTAAAAAAATTTTTTAAATAAATATATAGATATATATTATCCTTTATTAGTTCATTTACCATTATATTAACCCTTGCTGTCCTTTACTTCTACCATCCATCCCACCTAATAGCTTCTTTCTATATTTCCAATCACCCATATTGTTCTCTCCTTCTGTGGACAGTCAGCCTTAATGTTAACCCCGTTTGTCCAACCAGTCTTATAACCCCTCCTTCTGTGTCCAGTCAGCTTTATCCCCCCCCCCCCCCGTCTGTGTTTTCAACCAGCCGTATTGCCCATTCCTTCTGTTTCCAACCAGTATTATTGCCCCCTCTTTGTATCCAGCCAATCTTATTTCCACCTCTTTATGTGTGTCCATCCTTATTGCCTCTGCTTCTGTGTCCCCTCTGTATTAGTGGGGCACAATGTGTGTGTGTGCATGATGAAGGGGGCACAATGTGTGTGTGTGCATGATGAAGGGGGCACAATGTGTGTGTGTGCATGATGAAGGGGGCACAATGTGTGTGTGTGCATGATGAAGGGGGCACAATGTGTGTGTGTGCATGATGAAGGGGGCACAATGTGTGTGTGTGCATGATGAAGGGGGCACAATGTGTGTGTGTGCATGATGAAGGGGGCACAATGTGTGTGTGTGCATGATGAAGGGGGCACAATGTGTGTGTGTGCATGATGAAGGGGGCACAATGTGTGTGTGTGCATGATGAAGGGGGCACAATGTGTGTGTGTGCATGATGAAGGGGGCACAATGTGTGTGTGTGCATGATGAAGGGGGCACAATGTGTGTGTGTGCATGATGAAGGGGGCACAATGTGTGTGTGTGCATGATGAAGGGGGCACAATGTGTGTGTGTGCATGATGAAGGGGGCACAATGTGTGTGTGTGCATGATGAAGGGGGCACAATGTGTGTGTGTGCATGATGAAGGGGGCACAATGTGTGTGTGTGCATGATGAAGGGGGCACAATGTGTGTGTGTGCATGATGAAGGGGGCACAATGTGTGTGTGTGCATGATGAAGGGGGCACAATGTGTGTGTGTGCATGATGAAGGGGGCACAATGTGTGTGTGTGCATGATGAAGGGGGCACAATGTGTGTGTGTGCATGATGAAGGGGGCACAATGTGTGTGTGTGCATGATGAAGGGGGCACAATGTGTGTGTGTGCATGATGAAGGGGGCACAATGTGTGTGTGTGCATGATGAAGGGGGCACAATGTGTGTGTGTGCATGATGAAGGGGGCACAATGTATGTATGTGCATGATGAAGGGGGCACAATGTGTGTGTGTGCATGATGAAGGGGGCAGTGTGTGTGTGTGTGCATGCTAAAGGGGGCACAATGTGTATGTGTGTGTGTGTGTGTGTGTGTGTGTGCGCATGATGAAGGGGCACAATGTGTGTGTGCATGATGAAGGGGGCAGTGTGTGTGTGTATAATGAAGGGGCACTGTGTGTGTGTGTGTGTGTGTGCATGATGAAGGGGGCACAATGTGTGTGTGTGTGTGTGTGCATGATGAAGGTGGCACTGTGTGTGTGTGTGTGTATGGTGAAGGGGCACTGTGTGTGTGTGTATGGTGAAAAGGACAGTGTGTGTATGGTGAAGGGGCACATTGTGTGTATCGTGAAGGGGAACAGTGTGTGATGAAGGGATAACAGTATAAGGGACACAGTGGGGGTAACAGTTGAAGGGGACACAGTGTGATAATCAAGGGGGTTGATTAAAAGTTGTAGTTAAAAGTTAATATTAGTCATACTTAAAAGCTAACATGGTTAATTTTAGTTATAAAGAAAAAAAAATGTTATTAGCTGCAATGTTAAATTTATCAAATAAAAAATAACAATTAAATGTAATTTTTGTGTATGTACTTTGTAATTCCTGCTTTTTTGTATATTTTTGCTTTTGGTGTGCCGCGGAATTCTGGGAAGAGCTTAGGTGTGCCGAGGGTGAAAAAAGGTTGAGGAGCACTGCCCTAGATCACATATTACACCGTTACAGCCACATAATTTTTCCCATGTTACATATTATACCCATACAGTCACATCCTTCTCCCCACATTCTATAATTAAAGCAGTCCTCGAAGTGGGCCGGTGTATGGAGGTATGGCATACCGCCACTTCTGTGAGAAGGCTCTGAGTATACAGCTGCTTATAGAATTTTAAGATTCTTTGAGCGGCTGTATTTTAACTCAGTGCCGGCTCACAGAAGTGATGGTATGCCATACCGCCGTATGCCATACTTAATCACTTCTCCTGTACAGCACGGGAGCTTTGCCTTTAACAGAGCTGGCTGTGCTGTGCACAGCCGCAGCTCTGCTCGGAGGACGTAAGCGCGACCTAGCTTGCAGAGTGCGCGCCGCGGAGGAGGGAGCCGGAAGACACAGGATAGGTAAGTTTATTAGCGGTCTTTTAGAAAGTAGATGGGGAATGGGGATTTGAAATGGGGGAGTGGGAAGCTGGATATGAAAGAAGCAATAATTCTGGCTGGTGACAGAATTAGGGACAATAAGGCTGGATGGACACAAATAAAGTGGGGTGCAATAAGGCTGGCTGGACACAGGAGGAGCACTAAGGCTGTGTGGACACATAAAGAGGGTACAATAAGACTGGTTGGGCACAAAGAGGGGGCGATAAGACTGGGTAAACTAAAGAGGGGGCAATAAGGCTGACTGCACACAAAGATGGGGAAATAAGGCTGACTGGACACTCATAAAGAGGGGTCTATAAGACTGGCTAGGCACAAAGAGGGGGCTATAAGACTGGGTAAACTGAAGGAGGGGGCTATAAGGCTGACTGCACACAAATAAAGTGGGGAGTAATAAGGCTGACTGGACACAGATAAAGAGAGGGACAATAAGGCTGGTTGGAAAAACTTAAAGAAGTAGCTTTAAGACTGGCTGAACACAATACGGGGGCAAAAAGACTGGACAAACAGAAGGAGGGGACAATAAGGCTGGCTGGACAAAGAAAGCAGGGCAATAAGACTGATTTTGCACACAAAAGGATGGGCAATAATGCTGGTTGGGCAAACAGAAGGAGGGGACAATAAGACTAACTGGACACAAGTAAATAGGAATAAAAAGAAGATTGCTCTTGGCGCTTACAGGAGATGAGCTGCTGTTTGAGGGGGATTTGCAAACCCCCTATTCAGGCAAACAAGAAAAAGGGAATAAGTGAAACAGCGCTAAACTAATCATAAATATTAAAATTAAATAAATATAACCACTGGTTCTGTTGAAAAAAACACATAAACGGCAACCTAAATTTAAAAAAGTAACAATTTATTTACGAATAGAGGTATTAAAACTGTGTTGAAGCTGATATAAATTACAATATAGGACAATCAAGCAGATGCATCCAGAAATAAGCACCTTATTAAAAAATTTAATAAATTCTCAACTCTGGAGAACATGGGGGCAAGCAATTATAAAGAATCAGAAATGTATTATGGAGCAATACTGAATAAATTGTTATTATGGAGGCTTTGGTGATGGGTAAATAGGGGAGAGTCCTCCTAAGTAAGCCGTGTAAGTCACTGTTATGCTGGACGATATAGTCGGTGGCCACCTTCCGTAGTATACAGCTGATTAAAGCCTCACATATAATCCAAAGGACTGCGCTCCGTTCATCCGTTCCAAAGACAAAATTTTACTGCCCACTCAATAAAGCAATGTCCATTCCAGAGTATAAGGTGCAGATATAACTGGAGAGATGTAAACAGCTTCCACGTGTTCTCCTGTGCGCTTACGCGTTTCGTCTGTCCAGCAGACTTTTTCAAAGCAGTACTGATTACACCCAGGTTGCCGTATATAAGGAGGAATCACAGCTGCAGTATAATTAGTTAGTTAGTTAGCCAACTGACTCCTCCTATTTAGCTCGTCACTGAAGACGGATTCATCTTATCAGATTTCCAGACGCTATTATTAGTCCATGTAAATCTTCCAATACATGATTACATAAACATAAAAAAATATATATACATAATAAAATAAACAATATATAAATAAAAATATACATATATATCACGGAGCCTAAATAATCAATCCACACATCATTATAACCGATGTTAACAATAAAAAGCCTCAGATTACGTTCAGTGTTTTGTAGAATAAAGTCAATGAGAAACAAAAAAACACTTTTTATATACAGAAAAAAATCCCCACATCATGAATAATACAAAAAAAAATGTATATTTAGATACCAAATAAAATTGTATTATTTAGCACCAGGTTAAATAATCAACCTTTGTACTGCTAAATATTTATTTAGTAGGAGATCTATATAGTTCAAGACCACAATAAAAAGCTAACCCTAACCCTCCCTTCCCCAGAGCCTACCCCTAAAAGTCCCTGGAGAGTGTTACTCACTTCTCTGGTCAGGTGTGCGGCAGGTGTGACGTGTCCAGCGACTTTCGTAAAATGAATGGGTAAGTATGCCGATCGCCTGCATTATTCTAGAAAACCAGCCCTTCGTGCCGGTAAATGCATCCCCTTCATATCATTTTCTGTCCTCCCCTGATTGCTCTTCTTTTCTTCTATTCTAGCACAGCAATTTTTGTACTATTATAATATAATTTGTCGTATCTGGTTACTGCTTCCACTGCGTTTTCTGGTGCTTTTTTCAGAACCTGTCCCATTGGGCATGATTTAGACGGTTACATAAAAATTAACGCTTTCTGCGGTCTGTAAAACTCCAGGCAATTGATTAAAGGTTTAGATGAGATCCAGATGGGAATACAACTTCAGTAATGATTCCTTGTTTAAGTCCGATAGGCATGTATTAAAAAAAGAAAAAAAAATACAAAGGAAGGATGAAAAGGAGATATGATAGCAGCTTCTGGCATATCATCTAAACAGCATATAAACTGGAGGGAGGTAGAGACAGAGGAAATATGCAGAAAAATGACTTTACTGAAAGGGTGTTTGATAAGTGGAATAACCTCCCACATGCTTGGGTAAAATATATCAGGATATCCTAAAATAAGGAGCAAGTAGGATCTACGGTGAGTATAGTTTTAAATAAACAATTTATAAACATATATATGGGACCCAATACTGGGACTCTCATTGTTAGAGTTAGGACCACCATATACAGAAAGGCCTTGACGGTGGCTGGTGGCTTATCTCATATTTGTACAAATGTGCGTAACGAACATTTCTGTGTTTTATTTTACAGATAGAACAGTATAGTTTGTTACTGGTTTATGGCAGTGTGCTGAGGCAATTTTTTCCCTTTGTTTCTGTGGCTAGCAGGTTACCCCCCTGCCTTTCATGCACCTGTTTAACATTTACTTAATAAATTGATTGAGCAGCTTCCATTCTGGTTTTATTCTGTTTGTGGGCATGTCTGGGATCAGTTGCTGACAGGGGGAGCTGATCCACAGCAGCCATTTTGGAGACCTTAAGGGGTGTCTTGTAGGTAAGTTGGCTCTCAATTTATAAACATATATATGGGACCCAGTACTGGGACTCTCATTGTTAGAGTTAGGACCACCATATACAGAAAGGCCTTGACGGTGGCTGGTGGCTTATCTCATATTTGTACAAATATGCGTAACGAACATTTCTGTGTTTTATTTTACAGATAGAACAGTATAGTTTGTTACTGGTTTATGGCAGTGTGCTGAGGCAATTTTTTCCCTTTGTTTCTGTGGCTAGCAGGTTACCCCCCTGCCTTTCATGCACCTGTTTAACATTTACTTAATAAATTGATTGAGCAGCTTCCATTCTGGTTTTATTCTGTTTGTGGGCATGTCTGGGATCAGTTGCTGACAGGGGGAGCTGATCCACAGCAGCCATTTTGGAGACCTTAAGGGGTGTCTTCTAGGTAAGTTGGCTCTCAATTTATAAACATATATATGGGACCCAATACTGGGACTCTCATTGTTAGAGTTAGGACCACCATATACAGAAAGGCCTTGACGGTGGCTGGTGGCTTTTCTCATATTTGTACAAATATGCGTAACGAACATTTCTGTGTTTTATTTTACAGATAGAACAGTATAGTTTGTTACTGGTTTATGGCAGTGTGCTGAGGTAATTTTTCCCTTTGTTTCTGTGGCTAGCAGGTTACCCCCTGCCTTTCATGCACCTGTTTAACATTTACTTAATAAATTGATTGAGCAGCTTCCATTCTGGTTTTATCCAAGTACAGAACCCTGGGGTACTCCACTGGTTACCATACCATCCCCAGAAGAGATTCCATTTACTACAACCCTTTGTTGTCTATCCCGTAACCAAGATTGTATCCATGCAATAATGCTGCTTGGACAAACAGAAGGAGGGGACAATAAGGCTAACTGGGCACAAGTAAAGAGGGGGGCAATAAGGCTGGCTGGACACAAAAGGAGGGGCAATAAGGCTGGGTGGACACTCATAAAGAGGTGTGTTTTCTGTTCATTCATTACTACAAGCCTCCTTGAATTTTACTATTAGAGCGGCCATTTTCTTTAATAATTCTCCTCCCCCCACCCATCCTTGTTTTTTCCTTACATGAATATACTAATTGGGTGATTTAATCCCCTTTCACCTGGATTCACCTGGGAGAAAGATCTGAATCTATTTTTACACAAACTGATTTTGCATAAGATGTATGCCAAATGGGATGTTATTGGCGTCAGCTTAATTAATCCCCCTACTCTGACACAGGATATACAACCCAGTCAGTCTGAAGCAACACTTACACAGACTGACTATGGGGGTCTTGCTATTTTGGAAGAACTTTCCACCAATCAAACTATAACACCTAAAACTCAATCTTTCAAACTTAAAAAGAAATCTAAATTTTTTCCAGAATAATACACAAATCCGTTTATCAAATCTTACAAGGAAATGGTATCTCGGGAATTAGACTATCTAACAGACCAGTCTATTATGTCGCAATTTCCATCTAATACTACTCCTGAAGAAGATGAGGCCACTTGTATTCATGGCTGGATGTCATAATCAAGCCATCTGATAAAGGGGCGTATATAGTACTATTGCACACTATGGATATCCATTTCCAAATCAATGATATCTATGTTACCGATGATACCTTACTAGCAACCTGTGATGTGGAATCCCTCTACACCAGCATCAATCATGCTGCTGGTATAGAGACGGCTTCATATTTCCTGAGTACTGGGGAAAATTCTACCTTCAATAGTTTTTTACTGGATCTGCTCAAGTTCGTTCTAACAAAAAATTACTTCGATTTTGAGGAGACACATTATCTCCAGAAACAGGGGACTTCCATGGGGACGGCTTGTGCTCCTATCTACGCCAATCTCTATCTAGGCTGGTGGGAGCGCAAGGTCGTCTTTGCCAGGGCCCATGAGGAATATACTGCTCATGTCCTCATGTGGCTCTGGTACATAGACGATATTTTCATTTTATGGCAGGGTAACCAGAATCAACTTTTGGCTTTTATTGAGATTCTAAATATAAATGTCTTGAAACTTACCCTTAAAAGTCGATGCACATAAGATCAATTTTCTCGATATTTCAATCAGTGTGGGGGAGAACGGTGTCTTAACTACCGACATTTTCCGGAAAAGCACTGCCACTAACAGTGTCCTCTATGCAACTAGCTCCCACCCTTACTCTAAGATAGTAGGGGTACCTACTGTTGAATATCTTCGCCTACGTAGAAATTGTTCCTCTACAGAAACCTTCAAAATTAGAGCTAAGGAGCTTGAACACAGGCTTAAACTTAGAGGGTATAGCTGCCGATTACTATCTAGAGCTTATCATAGAGCCTTACACTTCACTCGAGATAATCTAATAGTTCCTAAACAGAAATCTACACAATCATTACAAGGACCAGTGCGCTTTATTGGCACATTTTGCGCAAAAGCCACTAATATTACTCAAATTCTTAATAAACATCTGAACATCCTTAAATGTGATTTTTAATTTTGATTCCTTACTATCAGGACAAATCAGCATGAATTGGCGTAGATCATGCAACCTAAATGATAGACTTGTACAAAGCCATCTCTATTCAGAAAAATGATTCTCTCATGAATTGCAAGGCTCATTTAAGTGTGGTAAGTGTAAAGCCTACCCACACATGATTACAACTAAGCAGTTCAAAGATAAGGAAGGCCAGGTGCACAAAATACGGGAATTCTTCAACTGTGACACAACTGGTGTCATTTATTGTCTAACTTGTCCATATGGAAACATTATTTGGGTAAGACCACTAGGAAATTTAAAACACTCCTATTGGAGCATATTGGCTCCATTAGGAATTCATCGAAAGACAGATCCAATTTCAAAACACTGAGCCCTGTGGCTAAACATTTTTTGATCACACATAAAAGTAATCATAAGAACCTACAGGCCTTTATAATTGAAAAAGTCCACATGACCATACGGGGTGGTGACTTGGATCACGTTCTGTTACAGAAAGAGGCCAGATGGATCTTCATGATGGACAGTATTTCTCCAGCTGGTCTTAATGACAACATTAATTTCACTTGTTTCTTAGGAACAATTTATTTTTCTCACTCATCTGCTTTATTTATTACCATCAGTTATAAGCATATCACATTATACTTTGATTTTATCATACTATATATACTAAATATTGTTTTCTAATCTTAAGGCCAGGGTGATTCATGTACATCTATGGCTTCATATTACAGTGCAACAGGTACTTTATATAATTAATTTCCATAGGATCAGTCCCCTTACACTTATAAGTCTGGCCTGATTCATGTTTGCTTATGGACTTCTATCCCACCGAGTCAGGACATGTGTAGCAACATATCTGGTTACTCCATCTGCCAATAATGGTTGGATTGAGTATGGTTCTGAACATCAGATTTATTTTTGCTAAATATAATTAATTACCACCATACATCAAATTGTGTACATGCAGTTATGAGTCTGTTACATATTAATTTGCGTACATGCAGTTATGAGTCTGTTACATTTTAATTTGTGTACATGCAGTTTTGAGTCTGTCACATTTCAAATCATCCTCATATGATATTAATATATACCTGCTACAGAGCATACAGCTACACCACATGACAACTACTCCCCTCTCAACCGACAACTGCTCCAACTGTCCCTTTCCAACGACTTTGTCCTCATGCCTTAAAACCCAACCTCATGCTGAGAGGTACCTTTAATGTGGGGCAGTTACCTAGCAACCAACCGCACACGTCTGCCCACAGTTTCCATGGAAACTAACACCATACCCAAAATTCGAGGTATTACAGGTACACATGATGGGGGATAATAGATGCTGGATACAAATGATGGAGGATACTGGGTGCTGGATACACATGATGGAGATACTGGGTGCTGGATGCACATGAAGGGGTGATAGATAAGTGGAATAACCTCTCATCTGAGGGGATAGAGGTAACACAGTAGAACAGTGTAAACATGCTTGAGATAAATATAAGGATATCCTAAATCTCAAACTAAATGGAGGGTAAATAGGGACAAGGGTCAGTATAGTTTTAAATAAACAACTGGGCAGACTGGATGGGCCATGTGGCTCTTATCTGCCATCACTTTCTATGTTTCTATAATGGGGTATAATGGGTGCTGGATACACAAGATGGGGGATAATAGGTGCTGGATACACAAGCTGGAGATAATAGGTGCTGGATACACATGATGAAGGATACTGGGAGCTGGATACACATGATGGGGACACTGGGTGCTGGATACACATGATGGGGGAATACTGGGAGGTGGAGAGACATGATGGGGGATACAGGGTGCTGGATACACATGATGGGGGATACTGGGTTCTGGATACACATGATGGAGGATACTGGCTGCTGGATACACATAATGGAGATATTGGATGCTGGATACACATGATGAGGGATACTGGGAGGTGGAGAGAAATGATGGGGGATACTGGGTGCTGGATAAACATGATGGGGGACACTGGGTGCTGGATACACATGATGGGGGACACTGGGTGCTGGATACACATGATGGGGATACTGGGTGCTGGATACACATGATGGGGATACTGGGTGCTGGAAACACATGATGGGTGGATACTGGATGCTAGATACACATGATAGGAATGCTAGGTGCTGGATACACATGATGGGGGACACTTGGTGCTGGATTAACATGATAGGGATATTGGGTGCTGGAGAGACAGGATGGGGGTTATATCTGTATGTATAGTAGAGTCTAGGACACTATTGTATAGTGGTGACTATGATTTGCTTTGTTTTATTGTGGTTACAATTGTTTTGTATGATGACGCTTACTATAATCTAGGATGGTGTCAATTTCAAATTGTTAAACAAAAGGGCACAAAATTAAAGTTCGCAGGGGGTCGCCAAACACTGTAGCAACGGCCCTGTCTCCACCCTCCTTCTATGAACACAAGGAGGCGCTGTGCTTTTGCAATGTATTGCAAGTGATTTGTTTCCCACACACTGTCCTAGATGTACTTTATACTTCAGTAAATAAGTTCTGTCCGGTATTTGTGAGTGTGACTCTGCATCAAACAGATTACTGTCCTGCGCCACACTCACAATATGATGAGAAATATTTCAATAATAATATTATAAACAATTTTCCTCAAACAATTTATTCAGGCAATAGTATCATCTGTGCCCAGATTGGAAGCACAATAAAATGTAATACAATATGTCATATAGTGAGAATTATCACATAAAAATGATTTGGTGGGGAGTCCTTCTCAACCCACCAAATTAAGAAACACAAAACAGTATAATAACAATAAATGGCACAAAGAATGTGCACAGTAATTGTGGGGAGTGGTCCTCAACAAACTACAAACATGCATCAAGGCAGTTGATACAGTAAACTTCCTGATAAGGGTAAAGCAAACAAGAGTTAATGTAGAAATTGGCTACCGTTGTTCTCACTGCACCCTTGGAAACAGTGCTATAAACAGTTTAAGTGCCAAAGGGTGGTAAATCAAATTAGACTCCAGTGGAAAGGAATAGTTAATGCCTGGGAGTCCATGGTTAGAAGGCGGCTACTAATAGTTTTAGCGCAGCATTGCTCATAAAGTGGCATACATTCAGTGCTAGTCAATGATAGAAAAAAGACAGACCGTGCTACCGTGGGTGGTCTGGAGTTCCAGTCTCTCCTGTGGTTCAGGTATCTGCGCGACCTCGCAGAACGGTGGCGTGCACACCTCCGTACTTGCTGGATGCAGAGATGCGGCTGGCAATGCTCTGTCGGTATCGCTGTGGAGATCTCCAATTCTCAGGCTTCCTCACCTACGCATTTCACCGTTTACCAGCTTCGTCAGGGTGTATTGTTGCGCAGGATACTGACTTGAGGGTCACATCTGTCCGTTTTAAGTAGTGCGCGCTTGGCTTCAGTTGGTTCCTTTTGAACAGCTGACGGTCTCCATGGAGATTGAACGCTTACACAGGAATTAGCTTGATCTTTTTCAGATTGAAGTGCTGCACATGCATATTGGTTTATTCCTTGGTTCTCGGTTTTTGTTATTATATATATTTATAAGTATTGTGTCTGTGTCTGTATTCATACCGCTCATCACTCCGCTACACCCCTGCTGTGTTACATAGTTATTGCTAGATATCAGAACCTGTCGCTGGTAATAGTCTCTGGTGCTCTGCACAATGCTGACTTACCTACATTGCTTCATAGCAGACACATATATAAAGAGAATACTAAATGTAATACTGTCACCACAAACTCCTAATAATAAATACATTAAACAAGAGTTCATATGACTTATCAAGAAAATAACACAAACCAAGAGATAAAGATTATTAACGTTTATTTAAAATATGTATTTACATAAAAATGTATATAAAAGTAGTAGGAGCTGGTAACAGTGATCCAGCTGAGGTGGTAGTGGGAGCTGGTAACAGTGATCCTGCTGAGGAGGTAGTAGGAGCTGGTAGCAATAATACAGCTGAGGTGGTAGTAGGAGATAGTAGCAGTGATCCAGCTAAGGTGGTAGCAGGTGTTAGTGATAACACTGAGGAGCTGGTGGTATTGCCCTCAGTGGCAGCTGTAGTGGATGGATGGTGTGAGATTCTAAACTCACTTAAACACAGCGAATATTAGTGCGATAATACATCTGTACGCAAATATATCAATACCATACGCAAAATAATGAAGGTCCAGTAGCAAATTGTGTAACAAAGCACTAAAGATGTATTACCAAAACTGAGAGATAATCCAAACAGCACCGCTTCCAGATACAGCAAGAAACCCAGCACTGGCGTGAGTTACTGACAGAATCCTCTCTCTATCTGTCCAACGGGGTAGGTATAGCTTTTATACAATGATTATCAAAAGGTTGATGACGTCACTGCAATCCGATCTTCAGGCATCTGGTTGGTGGATTTCTCTGGTCATTTTAGAGATGCTTTGATGATTGGTCCTTGAAGGGTCTTTTGTTCTCTTGGTAGCATCATTAACATATTATACAGGGTCTACCTAATTAGATACAATGGGCTATGTAATGCGGTCTCAAACAAAGGAATATAATATCATTAATCTATCTATCTCTATAAATTGCATTCATTAGATGCAATTGCATAATAAATCATATCGTCACTAACACAACATGAAATGCTACACTATAAATCCAAATATGACAATAATATGATCTTTCAAAGCTAAGTATCATATCAGTTGAATAATGACTCCTGTAAGTAACACACTGTTATATAAATGTACATATTACTCAGTTATGGATTTGGCGCTGAGAATATGGAATATCATTGAGTATAAAGCGGACAGCGCACATGGTTCACACGTGGTTGCGTGCTTGCGCATTCATGGTGCATGCGTACGTTTCCCGCCACACGTATTCTTTTGTTCCTATTTATTCGCACACAAAATGACTTCATCACTGTTGCTTTTAAAGGATCTTTATTTTATAGCTTTATGATTCTATTTTAGTTTCAGCAATGACAAGGCCGTCCTGTGATGGTGATGGCAGGGGGAGAGCTGCTCTCCTATATCAGATGTTATACTCCGAGGACGGTAACTCTGCCTTACCCGGGGTCATACTGTTGCTGTCTCCATGCAGCTGACATATATGAGAAGCCATGTAACAGCCTGCTCTCTATAAAGGCTACCGGCCTCTCTGTGTCCCTGGACTGCAGGATGACATCCAGGGGGATGGTTCTCTGTAAGTTATATACCGGTTCCTGCAAACAGAAGACAAAGAAACCAGTTTAATGAGCTGAATTATATGTTCTATATATTGTACCACCCTTGCATACATTAGATGCAACAATGCGATAATAAATCATATCGGGCCTGATTCAGAGTAACGCCCGCCGTCGCTCGGACGGCGGGCATAAGCGTAAGATCGGCTTTGCAGTCGATCTGCGCAGGCGCCGGGCAGATGTTGCTACGGCAACGCCCGATCCTGGATCAGGCATCCGTAGCAGCGCCGTAGGGACGCTGGAGGGGACGTCCTCCAGCGTCCCTACGTTAAGGTTAGTGCTGGTGGGAAGGGGGAGGTAAGTAAATGAGGGTAGGAGGTAGGCCGGCGTAAGCGTGGTTAAGTACGCTGTGGGCAGGGGGAGTGTCAGGGGGAGTCAGCGATGTAACGCTGAGTGTTAGTACGCTCAGCGCTACATCGTACCTCTGGATCAGGCCCCATATGAGCTACTACACATGTGTACTAGGTCATTTCAGGAGATTCAACATTTAAGAAGCAGTGTAATAGCACTGTCACACCATAAGTAACCAGCAGGGGGCATGCTGAACAGAGGGATCTCAGCATTGAGCACTGCAGTCTGAGGACTATATAACACAGTTCGGGCTCTTGTCTTAGTTCTATACTTACTGGCTCCATTTTCAGAGGTGATGGTATCCTGCCGGCCTCCAGCTCTGCCCAGTCCACAGAAGCAAAGAATGGATGTTGCCTTATCCTGGCAGCAAATTGTGATCTCTGCTCTGGGCGTTTATTGAGGAGCTATGAGAAAAGCAGAAGCATAGAGTGTTACTGGCTGATAATGCACCATAGACCCTTTATTCCCCCATATAGACTAGAAGCACCTTTATCCCGGTGACCTCTGGATTGTGGTGTAATAATATTTCCTATCCCCCTGTTATACACAGCAGTCACCAGACCATTAATATCTCTTTACTCCAGGGAACAGACCGGCTCATCTATAGATACACAGGAAGTCTATGACTACAGACAGCTACAGCCTTACAGGGATGGGTGTAACATGTGGAGCTGTGGGATGTTCCCCTCTGACGCTCTATTCCCCTCTCTCCCCAGATATAAGTCTATCATCACTTACATTCATCAGGAAGTCCTGGCTGGTCCAATCCATGTGTCGGGGATAACATGGTTTATCCCAGATCAATGACCTGTACAGCTGGTTGACGTCCCTCCCTTGATAGAATGGGTATCGTCCTGTCAGCATTTTAAAGCAGATGACGCCAAATGCGAACCAGTCCACAGAGGAGTCATATGGCTGCTTAGAGATGATCTATGAAACAAGAGAGAGAAAGGAAGAGTTAGTACATTTGTCCGGCAGGTGGTGGGGGGGAGGGTCAGATTTACCCTATAGGAGAACATGGCAGATGTCTAGGGCAGCTCTCATTCAGCAATGAGAAAGGAAATGTGAGAGTGGGGGAGGGGTCTGTCTGTCACTAACGGCCTTGTAGTCTTCTAGGTAACAGTGATACTCTGGAAAGCTTTCTGGATTCCACACAGGAAGGAACCATTGAGGTGCTAACATGCTTTGCTTTGCTATTCTAGCTTTTTGACCCATCCTCCTAGTCATTATTTATTTTAAATCCAATATGTTTCATCCCCCTTTATACAGTAGATTACTATACCCGCAGTGATTAGATGGGGAACATGGGGAAATGTCATTCTAGACACAGAATCTAAGACATCGTAGGAGCATCATTCATTCATTCCTCACCTCTGGAGCTAAATATCTCCGTGTTCCGGCACATCCCGATATCTTTTGTTCTGGGAGCAGCCGTGTGACCGAAATGCCAAAGTCGGACACTTTTACGTGGCCCGCACCATCCAATAAGATATTGTCCGGCTTCAGATCTCTGCAAAGGGAAAGTTCAGTGGTTTAGAGAACTCTCATTTGTATAACTTGTGCTGAGGAGTATATGTCACGTCTCATAGGAATAAGGTTCTGTTAGAGTATAAGAGGGGGATTGACGTACCGGTGGATGACCCCATTAGAGTGGAGATACTGGAGTCCACACACAATCTCAGCCGCCAGGAATCTGATTGGAGAGAAAGAAAAGATTTCTCACAAACGTGAAACACTCAACGACAGCCAATAAGAAAAACCAGTCACCTCCCGCTGGAGCAGTAACAAGGAGCGATCTATGGGAGAGGGCCACCCTGGTGTTACTGACAAAGGGTGACCCGTTACAAGAGACCGGATCAAACGCTCCGCAAAGCAGTCGCTTTCCACCCGCAAGAAGCCTGCGCTCTCTACGCTATTCCATTATCCTACATGAGCGTCAGGTGCACACGGTGAAGGAGGGATGGTAACTGTACAATCTTGATTTCTGCACCATCCACGTTTTCCGTAGAGATGATGTGGAAATTTAAAGATGGGATTCTAGTATTACAAGTCACGTGTCTGGTCTCGGAAGGCCAGGGTTGCCGAATGTCTGGGAGACAACCGAAATTCGGGCAGTTCTCCCGGTATCCTGGGAGAGCCCACAAATCTCCTGCAAGGGACTTGAGGCTCATGTTTTCCCCCTGCCTGGCAACACTCAAGCCCCACCCCTATCCCTATGACAATAAAGGGGCGGGACTTAATGATGCAATTTGCATAAATGGTGTTGGTAAGCGCGCTACCTGCATGCAGCTATGGCTCTCCTCCGGAATCTCCTGGAGGGAAGCTTTTAAAAGTAGGCAACCCTGAATAAGGCCCATGCATGTTATAGTGAGTGGTCTCCTCTCACGCACACGGGAGTAAGGATCACGCCGTGATCTGGCATCAGAATTACGTTACCGCTACGGTCAGAGCTCTGGATCCAGCCCAAGATGGCCGACTACCATTATCACATATGGACGTTACTATGTGGCCATGACACGTGTGGCTGAGACTATTCTCTGTCTTACCTGGTGGTGGCGATGTCCAACGGTCCCCTTTTGTGTATTAAATGGTGCAGGTCTCCTCCTGGCACATATTCCGTCACATAGCACATGTGATCCTGTGTAACAGACAGAGAACATGCTACATGTTACATACTGGCATTATACATGGGGTTCCTGGTATAATAGGTGCAGTGGTTGGGGTCTGGGGAGTATAATACATTACACCTGGGAGAGGAGGGGATGGAAGTTGGGAGGTACTTACCGCTGTCTGGAATGCAGCGTGGCCATGAAGGAGGAAGCGGCTGCCCTCTGCCATCTGCAGAACCTCCCTCTCCACCTGCACCCGCTCCTTAAACACTCGGAGCGCTGCCGCTTTATCCACAATCTTCACAGCCACACGCTGTGAGCTGGCGCGATCTGACGCCAGGAAGACCTGTATAAGACAGAGCGAAACTGGGGTTCACACACAATCACTGACAGAGGACTCACATCAAATCATCAACTATAAAGGGTTTCATACCCCCTAACTCCCCCCCATCCCATGGGGCGGTATTAAGTGTCTGCATAAATCATGTGACAGGCTGCGTGTACGTGATACAGTGTAATAGACGCACATGGCTCTTACAGATTATATGTGACTGTAACAGTCTCCTGTCTGCAGCAATCATTGATATTAATTATGTATTAATGGGTCTCTATATTATGACAGCATATTATACAGAGATTACAATGTGATGCACTCATCATATAATAAGACTGGGTAATAAGGGACAGACCCTGCTGCAAGCTTACACTGTATAAGACATTAGGGTTTATACACTGGGGGCAATGTGTCCGCTAAATACAGATGGAAAAGAAACAACACTTACTTTCCCAAATGAGCCCTTTCCGAGGAACTGGTGGAATACCAGGCGCCTAAAAGCAAGTGATGTGCTGGTCGCACCGCCGGGCTGGGAATATTCAACTCCTTGGGAGGAAAAAAGGAAAAACTAATTAGAAACAATTATGGATCTTATTCATTTACTCATCATAATTAGTTGATTTATTATGTCATGATTAACCCAACCTCTTATTCTCTTTCTACCCTCTACATTGCTGCTCCCTTGGTACTTACGCTTTTGATGGAAGCGAGTCTCTGTATAGCGCCCGCGTTTGGCCAAGGAAACACCCTCATTCATCTGGCTACAACCAGGGTTATTTGGCCCCTGGGTAATACCAGAACAGAGTTGCTCCATGGCCGAGTAGTATACGCTGGACGCTTCAGCGGTGTAATACACCGTAGATGATATTTTTCTTTTCATACCCATTTGGGTAAAAATCACAAATGAATTTCACAAGAAGTAAAAACACAACTGCTTTCTACCACAACAAACCCACAAATGGCACTTAGTCTGATGAGCCCAGGAGCTAGCAGCCCTGTGACATCATAAACCATCATTGTGACATCATCAGCTTTACTTGGACACCTTAATGCATCAGTGGGTGTGGCTCTAACTTTTCCCAGAAGCCACACCCACTGATGTAAGCAATGGGCATGGCTCCTGGTAATGGGCAGGGGCAGTGGGCGGGGCTCAACCTATTCCTAAAATATAATATAAAATATTCTTATAAAGCGCCACTAACCTCTTTTTTCCAAACTCTTTTATTATTACAAGGAAAGACAAAGTTTTCATTTGTTTTTATAAAACGTGCGACTAATATAAACCACGATAACCTCAACGTCAGCCATGACACACTAAGGAAACACAACACCTTAGAAAACTCTTCCGGAAAGCAGAGCGTCGCTGGCGTGTGTCTCATTCTCCCCATGACTTTATAACTTACACCAACACTTATCACACTTATGGAAATGCTCTGGACTAGGACAAACAATCCTACCTTCAAAATCTCATTTCTACTCAGGCTTCTAACCCCATACTCCTCTTTTCTTCATTTAACTCCCTACTGAGCCTCCTGTGCACCATCCACCAACTTCCATCTGTGCCCACGATCTTACATTGTACTTTAAGGACACAATTGACAAGATCAGACAGGAATTGTCCTCCTCCATCTCCTCATCAACTAACATACCGCTCAGCCCCTTTCCTCCACATTCTGCCAACATGTCCTCATTCCAACCCACACATGAGGCCAGGACGCCATCAGAAATTGTGGGGCCTGGGCCTGACAAAATATGCAGCCTCACCCTCAAAATTAAAGTGGAAAAACACACTACAGGCTGATCCAACTTAGATGTAATGGGGCTGATCCAGAATAACGCCTGCCGTCGCTAGGACGGCGGGCATAAGCGTAAGATCGGCTTTTCAGCCGATCTGCGCATGCGCCGG
>WWET01000051.1:2131-17857 GCA_011038615.1 Limnodynastes dumerilii
TTTTTTTTTAGGTTAGGGGCCGGCCCTATATTTTATTTAGGTGCTAGGAGGGGTATTCATTTGTGTGTTGTTGTAACGGGTGACAGGGCATGATGGCACTTGTGGTTCTCCAAGCGCTAGCATGCCCTGTCATCCTTGGGCATGCTGATGATTGTAGCACTACAAGCATCAGCATGCTCTTCAGCGCTAAAAATCCACTAAAACCCGGGAAATTCCTGGTGATGTGAAAGGGTCAGACCCGGGAATTTCCCGGATTTTTGGTGGACTTATAACGCGGTTTTGAAAATGACACGGCACTGCTCCCAGAAAAGACCCGGGTAAAAAATATCGGGTTTTTCTGGGAGGGTAATGTGAAAGCGGTATGAGTAACTTCTGTGTGAGACACCTCTGTATGTGTTATAGACATTCTACACCCCCCCTTAACTCCATTGCGTTTTGTCCAATAATATCTATTTTTTATTTCATCAGGGGTTCATCAGTATTAATGGACAGTGGCGAATCTGCTATATTTAGCAGAGGTTCATTACCATGGACAGGTTCATACCTTCATACAGATACAATATAAAATGGTGACAAATGATTTAACCCCTTAGAATTATTTGCTTTTTATGGTCTGGATTCACAGTTACGTAATTTTCGTCTTGCTTACGCAATCTACGTACAGAAACGGTACGTAGATAGCGTAAATAAGCTACTACGCATGTGTAGTAGCTCAATTCTTAAAAAAACGTACGTAAGACGAAAACTACGTAACTGTGAATCCGGATCTATATGCCTGAAAGTGACCTGATTTCTATCTAACGTGTGATGAGAAAAGAGATGCACTCCCTGAAGGACAGTAAATGTTTTCTAACCTACTTCTACCTTTATTATATATGTCCCATGAGCATTCTAGTCAGTCTAAATAACTTTATGGGTGCAGCAATCTTAATAGGGAGCAGTGAATTCCTCTTTAGAAGAACTAATCAATAACAACATTGGACAAATAAGCAAACAGGAAGAATAAATTGGTTCTTGATCTGGACAAATAATGTTTATCCATACACTTTACAATTACATTTATTTTAGTATTGAATAAATTTTGTGGTGAGAAATATATATTTAAAAAAAAAAATGGAGTAATGGAGTAAGGGAACTTAGGACATGATTCAGAGATTGAAATTAAGGGCCGTATTCAGAGATCCGTTTTCACAGGGAGTTCTGTGTGTATTTTTAGGATCGGATCAACTGCGCATGCATAGTAACTTAATTTACGTAAGTTACATTGCATAAACACTCGTAAGTGCTTTAGGCACGGGCATGTGAATCGCACTTGGGTACATACGTGCGGATGGGCAGCGTAGAAATCCGTACTTGAAAATTGACATTAAAGGGGTGGGGAAAGGCATTTAAATGAATGCATGGAGGCGTGGTTATAAAGAATTGCACGGACGGAGCACATACACGCTCGTAAGTACACACGGCACTTGTAAGTCACTGACGGCACGTCGGGCAGAGGGTAGTTTCGGGAATTGTTGGTGGGTGTTTCCTTGCTCTGGACGTGCGTATAATAGCATACATAAAAAAAATGGTTATCTGAATGCAGCCCTAAGAGAGGAAAATTTACTCCTGGGCTAAACCATGCTGATTGCAGGGGAATCAAGTTAATTGTATTCTTTGAATTGCTTACTGCACACAGATACTGACCAGCTTTACTATCACACTGTTATTTATACTTGGGATAGGAAACATCACCTCTCAACTCTAATACTGTTTGCAACAGATGAAATATGACTCCCCTGCAATCAACATGGTTTAGCCCAGGAGTAACTTTTTTCTTTTCCTCTTATTTTCAATCTCTGAATCAGGTCCTAACAGAGGATCTTTTCAGTGACACTATAGACAGGTCATACTTTGACAAGAACACATAGAACAAAGCACCTTTATCCCTTACCTTTATCTATCAAAAATGAAAAAGACCAGTCCTTTCAGTTCAGTAGAGACAATGGCAACCCTCTGCATAAGCACTATGGACCGGATCCAGACTTCCTTATATTAACAATAAAGGAAATGTACTCTGGGGTTATACAACAACGCTTTTAAATTAGATAAAACGGCTCACTCAGAGCCTCTGGTCCGAAAATGTCCTGATACAGTCTTTCCTTTTTTTTCCAGGGATTTCTTCCTGCAGTAGACTCTTGCTCCGATATATTCAAGTCCTTACTTCTCCGTCAATCCTCATGTGTGTAGAAGAAAATGGAGGGAATATAGTGTAATACGCACATATAATGTTCCCCCCTCCTCTGATAGAATCCTACTCACACTTTTTCTGTCTTTATTTTAAGCACATCTGCAGGGTCTTTTTCTTTCCCTTAGTTTTCCTCTCCTCTCGGTGGTGTACTCCCAACGTCCGTATATAAGGGGGAAGAGATATACAATCGTGCAGTATGTTCTATTCAATACAGATCATCACTAGTAGTACTACTCACAAGTTTTATCTTTTGCAGGTTTGCATATAATTCCGTTGCTTCAGTCCGTGGTCCTCCTTGATGTCTCTCCCAAGCAATCAGTCTCCTCCTTCCTCGCCGGCAAGCAGAGCTCAAGGAGAAATAAAAGATTGGGGCACAAGAACTCTTGTGAAGCCTGTAGGCACCGGGACCAACCCCTCACCTACCCAGTTTATTCTGCTCACCTGTAGCCTGTCTTGGCTTTATAGCATAACGTATATGTCTTTCTTCAACAGGGACTCCACTCCAGTGTACTTGTTTTCATTCTGCTATTAACATACCAGGGTTAGACATAGTATTTAACTGAGTTATAGAACCAATCAGCATTACAATTATGGGCCCAAAAATAGTGCTGCTAACCAATAAAGTACTCACTACCACTGGAGTTAGGCAGAACAGTATACCACCAGCCCACAGCCTACGCGTTTCAACAGCAAAGTCTTTCTCAAGGTGTCCTTATATTAGACTACATGTGCACGCCAGATGTTACACTGTGCGTCTCGTGGTGTATGGAATGCAATGCCCATCACCACTGCTCACCAAAACTCCGCAAGATGGAGGAAGGGGGGGAGGTGGGAGGGATAATAAAAATGTGACATTATTGGCTGACTTTGAAACTTCCGTGCGGATCAACGAGGAGTGACATGGGAGATCCAGACCAGTGTTCCCCAACCTTAGTCCTCAGGGACCACTAACAGTCCATATTTTCTAGGTTTCCTTAAAGAATCACAAGTGATATAAATTAAAATGTGAGTTAGTAATGAACACACCTGTGCCCTAGCAGTGAGACCTGGAAAACATGCACTGTTAGTGGACCCTGAGGACCGAGGTTGGGGAACACTGTTCTAGACCACAGAATGTGACTAGAGTTGATAGTTAGGATTAGAGAGCTCAGAGACCAGGCTACTGAGAAACCTGAGCTTACACACCAGTCACAGTGACAAATGACAGCATTCCCAGTCATTTTACCCATGAACAATCAAGGATATATTAATGGCAGATGTTTTCTTATGATGATGTTGCCCCTTCTCACTTACACTATTTTTATGTTCAATAAAGATGAATAAACGAATATAACTGAGGTTATTTTTATTTACTTTAAGTTTAGATCGTGTTCCATTCATACTCATGTGACCACCTAGATTGTGATGTCACGGCAGAAAGGAGCTCAGCTTTGGCAATGTTCCGCTTCAGTTGCTGGGTTCCCTAGAGAGCAGAAGCTGTTGCAGCTGCTGCCAACCAAATCTTTGGAATAGACATGGAAGACTTCTTTTTCTCTTTGTCACATTTCCCAATGCTCAGCATGGGCCACAACATGTTTAACGTCAACCGAGGTGACGCAGTTGATGGCCACAAGTTTTATACGGAAAAATCTGTGTCGCTGCAGTTCTTCGTTCAGGTCATAATAACATAATAAATATTTGGGTATCAGCATTTTATAGGATTCTTAGTGTTCTTGAGAGGGACATTTTTCTTGCGTTTTATGTGGGCTTATCTCCCAACCATAGGCTGTGTCATACATGATTGACATGTGATTAGTTACATTTAGTTATATATATTCCTTATCTGCTATCTCTTTGTTGCTTCTTCCTCAGTTGTTAATTCTACAATTGTCATTACAGCAGTAGTTACACCATTAAAATATTGTAACATAACTGACATTTGTTACACATAATAGACAGACAAAATACAAGACTAAATATCAATAGCACATTTTAGTGCAACCTCATATTGTACATAATATACACATATATAATAAACATAAAGGCCCGGATTCACAGATACGATTTTGCCTGTTTTTGTGTGCGTATTTTTAGGGTTGGAGTAACTGCGCATGCGTCGTAACTTTTTATACACAAGTTACGTAGGATTTAGGCACGGAAGTCCATTAGGCACAGATTTCAAAATCGTACTTAGTGACATACATTCGGAGGGGAGTGTTTGTCTTTCGTACATGCAAAGTTACGCGAAAGTGGGTGGGGGAGGCATTTAAATGGCCTTTTGAGAGCGCAGTTAGTAAAGTACGCACGTACCTAAGCAACTTAGGCACGTAAATACACCCGGAGAGTTAGGGTTGCCCTATGGAGTCGTAAGTCACCAAAAATCCGTCCATACGAGGGGGTGTCATGGGTGTTGCCTTGCAACTTACATGCATTTATTTGCGTACTTATTACACACATATCTGTGAATACGGTCCAAAGAAGGTAAATGCCACAAAACCGGTTCTAAAGCAAATATGATACTTCCAATGATATAATAAACTATTAATATTAATATTGCTTTTTCTTTTCTACCTGCATAAGTTTGTTTGTCAGTTGCTGGTTTAACCTCATCAAGACTTGTTATACAATGTGTGGAATATCCGCCAGTACAATGGAAGACATCATTCGGGAATTATACATCCGGACTGTTAAAGTCACCTTCAGCAATGTGGAGGAACTGATAAGCGCGGCTGACATGTTTAACATCCAGGGCATCATTAAAGACTGCTGTGATTTTTTGATTGGCCAAATAAACACCAAAACCTGCATTTGTATGTGGGAGCTTGCAGTAGACCACTTTGGTTGCATTGCACTTAAACTGACGGCCTATACATTTATTGTGGAAAGCTTTAAAGAGATGGTGAAGACCTCCAGCGACTTCCTGGAGCTGACAGTGATGGATATTAGTGGTTTAATTAAAGAAGACCAACTAAATACCAAACAAGAGGAAACACTTTATGATGCCATCAATAAATGGATTGGACAGAATCCAGATTCACAGAAAATGTATGCCTCTTGCCTTTATGCTAAGGTAATATAGAATAATGTGGAACCTATGTGTGCATTGTCCTCTCTAAGTTGTGTGATCTAGAACCAATACTTTAAAACCTTAGCTTTAAAAAACAAAAAAACATCATAGTTAAATTTATCTCCAATTTACTGTACTAAGTAGATATATAGATCAATTGATGAATCAACATTATGGGGCAGATTTCCTAAGCTGTGGGTTTGGAATATGTATCTCATCCCTGTGTATCTCATACCTATATATCTCATCCCTGTGTATTTATACCTATGTATCTCATCCCTGTGTATCTCATACCTATATATCTCATCCCTGTGTATTTATACCTATGTATCTCATCCCTGTGTATCTCATACCTATATATCTCATCCCTGTGTATTTATACCTATGTATCTCATCCCTGTGTATCTCATACCTATGTATCTCATCCCTGTGTATTTATACCTATGTATCTCATCCCTGTGTATTTATACCTATGTATCTCATCCCTGTGTATTTATACCTATGTATCTCATCCCTGTGTATTTATACCTATGTATCTCATCCCTGTGTATTTATACCTATGTATCTCATCCCTGTGTATTTATACCTATGTATCTCATCCCTGTGTATTTATACCTATGTATCTCATCCCTGTGTATCTCATACCTATGTATCTCATCCCTGTGTATCTCATACCTATGTATCTCATCCCTGTGTATCTCATACCTATGTATCTCATCCCTGTGTATCTCATACCTATGTATCTCATCCCTGTGTATCTTATCCCAATGTATCTCATGCCTGTGTATCTCATCCCTGTGTATCTCATACCTATGTATCTCATCCCTGTGTATCTCATGCCTATGTATCTCATCTAAATGTATCTCATACCTATGTATCCCATCCCTGTGTATCTCATATCTATGTATCTCATACCTGTGTATCTCATCCCTGTGTATCTCATACCTATGTATCTCATCCCTGTGTATCTTATCCCAATGTATCTCATCCCTGTGTATCTCATCCCTGTGTATCTCATCCCTGTGTATCTAATCCCTGTGTATCTCATAGCTGTGTATCTCATCCCTGTGTATCTCATCCCTGTGTATCTTATACCTATGTATCTCATCCCTGTGTATTTATACCTATGTATCTCATCCCTGTGTATATGATAACTGTGTATCTCATCCCTGTGTATCTCATATCTATGTATCTCATCCCTGTGTATCTTATACCTACGTATCTCATCCCTGTGTATTTATACCTATGTCTCCCATCCGTGTGTATCTCATACCTGTGTATCTCAGCCCTGTGTATCTCATACCCATGTATCTCATCCCTATCTATCTCATCCCTGTGTATCTCATACCTATGTATCTCATCCCTGTGTATCTCATACCTATGTATCTCATCCCTGTGTATTTCATCCCTGTGTATCTCATCCCTGTGTATCTCATCCCTGTGTATCTCATCCCTGTGTATCTCAACCCTGTGTATTTCATCCCTGTGTATCTCATCCCTGTGTATCTCATCCCTGTGTTTCTCATACCTATGTATCTCATCCCTGTGTATCTCATACCTATGTATCTCATCCCTGTGTATCTCATACCTATGTATCTCAATTATAAAGGCAGATCACATGTTAATAATTTTTTTATTATCTTAACTACTGCAACAATAATTTTATTGTGGAATAAGAATGTGTTTTAAATCTAAAATGAACTAAAACTATGTGACATTGTCTGTCTGTCTATCATTGTTCCCTTTGTTTGTTTCCCATTGTTATTCTCAGTAAAGACTGCAGGTACGCAATCTATGTAACAAAATGTTATGTAAATAGCATAAAAGAGTTACTACGCATGCGTAGTAGCTCTAAACGTAAAAGTATGCTCGTAAAATGAAAAAAGTGTAACTGAGAATCCGGTCCCCAATCTTTTGATGCCATAATGACAATAAACGAGTCCTAAGCTACTAAATTGCGACTGCATAAACTAATAAAAGGACTGCAATAGATATCAAATATTACATGGTAAAATTTGTATTCTTTATTCATGCATTGATATACAAAAAGTTAAACCTTTCAAAAAACATACAAATACTTTATTAACTTATTTATTAAGTTGGTGTTAAAAAAAACTTTTTTCCAGGAATTTTACATACAAAGACTTTGTATACTGTATTTGCAGGACTATATGGTTTTTATGTATATTAGACATATTTTTGTTCTTCCTTTAAGAACACATTGGCCCAGATCCAGACCCGCGCACTCTTTACGTGCGTGCGGGGGTCCGTAGGTACACGTACTTGTCCAGATTCCTACCTTAACTTCTATGACTAGGTCGACCTAGTGTAACGGGGCTTCCCCTACCGCCGCCCCCTCATTTCATGGCTATCCCCACCTATGTGGCGGGGATACAGCCATTGTAAGTGAAGGGTCTGCCCCTTTATCGTAAGTACTAATGTACATAACTTCTGGTGCGCATGTGTGCAGATGCTCCCTGACAGAGAACCTACACAAATGACTTGTGTAAGTCTCCTGTTGGACGGAGTAGAGGATCCGGCCCATTGTAACAACAGCATATCTGGGCATTTTTCTGAACATTCATATATGCTTTTTTATGGATGTACTGTCTCGATTCGCGGTCCTCAAAAGGGGCAGAGCCTAACTGCACTGTAAGCCCCACCCCTTTTTGCCGCAAATAGGGACAGTCCCACCGCAGGGGAAGGGGGGCTCATTCGGCATCTATTTCTTTCCTCTGGAAGATCTTAGAGGGAAGAAATAGATGACAAATAGCCCCCCTTCTTCTGCCAACCCTGGGTGAAGGATGAATGCCACAGGGCCCACTGTTCTGAGAGGCCCGTGTGCACTGCACACCCTGCACCCATTATAGCTACGCCTATGTAGTCTGAGAACTAAGCCTCACCACATTATTAGCAGTCAGCTCAGGTTATTTCCAAGGACAGGACCTTTTTTATGCTGCCCTGCAGTTGGACAGGAAAAAGGGCAGGGGGCACTCTCAATTCTCTCTCCCTGTGTTTCCAACCTTCTGGCATCTCCAACCTCATTTCCCTTCAACAATCACAGTAGATATAAAATGATAGACAATGTATTTTCGTGTTTTCTGTAGATAAATTTAAACAGTAATTGGTTAAAAATTTAATTCATTTGACATTTTCTGTTTTGAGTAATATCAGTATGATTAGAAAAATAATAAATATCTTCTAACGTTGATCAGAAAAAAAAGTACTTCTACAGCTTAGTTTTTAAAATCTTACATTAATAGGTTGTATATTCTCCTAATATTTTATTGGCTTTATCAGCAGCTCATCAAGTAAATGGATAACAAATACTTCTCATTGCACATTCTTGATTACTCCTGTCCTAACATTACTTTAGAAGACAAATGGCAGTGTAGTGTAAAATATGTTAATTGTACAGTCTGGTGAAATAAATGTGTGACAGAAAACTTTGGTTTTTATACCAAAATTTAAAACATGATAAAAAAAAGAGAGAGGAAAATATATGAATACATTTTGTAGTAGCAAAGAATAAAAAGGGAAGATTGTGAAATTAGATACAGTTTGGATAGTACTGTTAAACACTGCCCTCTAGTGGTTCTGCAGTGAACATGGGCATAGATCAGGTCATAGCAGTGTTTTTCTAAGTAGGAAATATTAGGGCCTGCAAAAGTTACACCAGCTGTAGTACCAGTAGTTGCCAGGCCTCATGCACCTCATGAAGATGACTCAATACACAAAGGTATTATATTTTGTTGTTTTTTTTCTTTTTGTAGATTCAGATAGCTAGTCTCATTTTCTCTTTCACTCTGATTTTCACTATATAATAAGTTAATGTATACATACATTATATAGACAGGCATTAGATTTTGGGAGGTCACTTCATAAATGCTTTGACTCCAGATGTCATTCAAGTAAAATGTACAGCATCATCTAAGTTTCCTGACAACTATCACTTTATTTATTTATTTATTAATGTAATTTATTTTATATAACACTCCACAGAGAATATTTAACTTTCACATCATTCACTGTACCAATGGAGCTTCATTCTAAGTTCTCAACACAGACAAACTAAGGCTAATGCATTCAGCAGTCAATGAACTAACCAGCATGTTTTTGGAGGAAATCGGAGCATCCGGAGGAAACCCACACAGACACAGAGAGAACATACATCCTCTACCTTAATAAGGAATAGTCTGGGTATCAAGCTCATGACCTCAGCGCTGTGAGACACAAGTGCTACTCACTGAGCCACCGTGCTGCCCTTAATAAGTTATAACACTAACATAATTGCATGGCAGCATCAAGCTACACCTGGAAAGGAAAATAACAGTGATACTGCAGTATGATCAGGGGCGGATTGGCAATAGGCTTTACTGGGAAGTTTCCAGATAGGCCAGTACCCTTGTGAGGCCGCCTCATCAGGACAGCACGTCATTTTTTTTTTAAGTTAGCAGATCAGAGCTGCTGCATCCCGTTCATTGGCTCAGTGCAGGTCCTGTACTGCCTGTACTGCAGAGGCCATTCTCAGTAACACACTTCCCCAGAGAAGCCTCCGCAGTACATGATCAGAATTGGGCCAGTGAGGGAAACACAGCAGATAAAGAATGATTGGCACCTGCAGGCTGCAGCCAGGAAAGGAAAGATCATCTTACAGTTGCCAGGGGGCAGTCCCAGCCATTGCTACGGAGCAACAGGCAGCCAATTGCAAGGCTGCCTGTTGCTGAGTGGGGTAGAGGCAGCCTCCTGGTAACTGTAAGCTGATCCATTCTTTCCTTCTTTACTGCAGAATCTGTGAACAGGTACAAGTGTGTGTGTGTGTGCTCTGTGTGTACCTGGAGTGCAGTGTTTGTGCATGTATGTGTATGTATCTGGGTTGCATATATATATATGAATTATAAGAAATACAGCGCTCCAAGGTGTGTGTCCTCTATATTGGATACATAAAATAATTATAAATATAACAAATAGTACGTCTTAAACTCTTAATCCGGCAGCTAACCGGGATGACCAATCCCCAAAGACTAAAAAACGTGAGAAGATGGAAGCGCTCAGGATAATAAGACTAAGACAATTTTATTATGAAACAACACCAATAGAAAATAAAATGTAGCAACATGTATTCCGACAGTAGATGTTTCAACCTGTAAACAGAATATCGCCACGAGGCAATCAAAATGTCCACATAGATTCAATCATCAGTCTGACATAATGCCCAGATAGGGTTTCAGTCTGTAGAGTAGAACAATTGAATGACCCTCTATGTCATCAGTTTGTTATAAGTCAATGTTGAAGACAAGATTCTTTAAAGTGCACTTAATTAATATTTGGCATGCCAATAATAGTAGAAAAAATCAGATGGAATAATAACCAGATCCAGAATAGATGTCAGTACATACAATGCTTCGGTGGAGCTACAGACGGGGATGCTTCAGCAATGTGTGAGGCTGACAATAAATTCCAATGTTGATGTTAAAAATAATGAATATAAAGACACAGTACTCACTGTTCCATACAGGGATCTTGTGGCATTGAAGTGCAGTTGTAAGAGTGTGTCCATATAACAAAGTGGCCGATATTCAGCAATGGCAGTCCCAGACGGCAGTGGAGACGCACTGGAGATCCTTATTAAAAGTGAGAGCTCTCACGTCTGTGGTAGATGATAATATCAGCGCAGCTGATGATCTGTGCTGCTAAGTTTCCTGCTCAAATCTATCGGCTTGGCTCCCCGGGCCGTGTAATCTGGAGGTTTGGTGCAATTCAACTAAGGTATACTCAATCAAAAAAGGTCCAAAAATAAATAGAGAAGGAATAAAAATGAGGGTCGGCAAACAGACTAAAAGATAGAGTCCAATGCTGTGGTGTTCGATATATCGTGTTGCATAAATCAGCTAAGCTCTTACGCGTTTCTCCATCTGTGGCTTCCTCAGAGAGCAGAGGGTATTTAAATTGCACAATAAGAATATGGCTAAGCCCTTACATACTATGCATTATTCCGCACGGAAGGGTATCAGTTCCATGGATTCCAAGGGCCACATTTACCAAGCTGAGGGAATAGGAAAATAGAGATGTTGGCCATAGCAACCAATCAGATTCTAGCTGACATTTTCTAGTATGTAACAGGAGAGTGGGAACTAGAATGTGATTGGTTGCTATGGGCAACATCTCCACTTTTCCATTCCCACAGCTTAATAAAAGTAGCCCCAAATGTTTTTTAGATTGATGTTTATGTTTCAACATGGAATAGATTTTTAGCCTATCTGATGGGGAAAAATAGCGTAAAACATCTGCAACTTTGAATAATGTAATGATGACTTTTCATGTGTTCGATACGGGTGTGGGCCCCCTTTGCGAACGACTATTTCGATAGGGAAGTTCTCTCCCAGCCAGTTCAGAACTGGCTGGGAAATCGAATGCTTCTGCCTCAAATAGGCAAAGCAATCAATTCCCGGAGCACCGAACGCAGTACTCCAAATGGCAAGTATCCCCAACCCTTTCCCTAACCCTCCCTATATATTACCCTAACCCTCCTTTCCCCGAGGCCTGTCCCTAACCCTCCCTTCCCTGCAGTCTGATCCTAACCCCCCCCTTCCACAGCCCTAACCCTCTCTTCACCCAGAGCCTTACCCTTACCCTCCCCCTAACACTAAAAGTCCCCGAAACGGTTACTTAACTCTCCTCAGGCAGGTCCAGCAGTGCTTCTGAAAATGAATGAAAAAGAAAAATCTAAAATGGCTGCTATTTGAAATAGAGACAGCCAAAAAGGGCTTTCGGCTGTCTCTACTTCAGAAAGAAAGCCCTTGTAGCGAGGACTCCCATTGGTTTGACACTACAATAAATATATATGTTTTTCTTTTTGGAAGGCTAAGTCAGCCTAGTCCAGGAAGCTGCAGGATGAACACTTTTTTTATTTAATTAAATTTTTTTTTTTTTTTATGAAATAATTTTTTTAAATGTCATTTTTTTCTTCAATGTTTTGAAGGGGGGTACAATAACGATCTTATAACTGTCTGCATAACATTTGAAAATGTTTTCAATTAAAAACACTTTCAACAATGATGCAGCCAATCTTATGGTGTCTGCTGTAGCATTGTAAAATTTATTATAGTCGCCATAGTGACCGTAACCGCTAGTTACGGTTACTGAATTGTCACTTTATAAATGCAATTTATTAACTGGTGTAGTCTTATGCAGAAGGACTTTCATCACCTCTGTACTGTTGACTTCTCTTTTCAGTAATTAGATGGCATCCCTAAATGTGATTTCAATGAATTAACTCTTTGAAAATATATTCTTAGGTTACGATTTCCGTTTTAACTGCCAGAATCCCACTCACTGCCAGAGTCTTCTGACTCTATATCAAACAAAGTGCAGAGAAGCACTACTGGTCACAGCAGAAGTCTAACAGGTGATACCAAGGTAAACCTCAGAAACTACACACCAAGACTTAACAGGGCAAGCCAATAGTATCAATAAGCAGCAATAACAAACAGTGGGGCAACCACTGCTAAGAACCACAGTAATACTCACTAAAGATCTTACCATGAGTCTACCGACAGCACAAACACACAGCTGCGTGCAGCTGACCACAATCCACGTGCATCATACAGGGAGCAGGCGCAGGGTTAGAAGTGAACTAAGGCTAGGTGCTGGGATGTTAACTAAACAGCGAACCAGAATGATTTCCAAATAGGACAGATTTCAAGGCAAGGCAGGAAAGAAAACTCCAGATAGACACTGCAAACACAGGAGTCCAAAACAGGGCTGACAGACAGAGTCTTAGACTGGACTAGACTGAGTATATCCCACAGGGAGGCACAGGTGGACAGGGTTTAAATAATGAGAGGAGTTAATCAAAGACAGACAGAGAAAGCCCCCTTAAAGGAACAGTAATAAATTAACACAAAGACACAAACAGGGCAGTTTACTGACAACTATGCTGTTCATAGGCAGATAAGAAATGTAAATCAGTGACTAGAGCTTGAGAGATGGGGATGGGGGAGAATAGAGGGAATGCAGATAGAGGGTGCTGGAATAGAGAAGGGATACAGGGATAGGGCAGTGACTGGGAAGAGGGCTGGGGGAGATTAGAGGGAATGCAGAGAGAAGGGGCTGGAATAGAGAAGAGATACATGGACAGGCCAATGACTGGGAAGAGGAATGGGGAAGATTAGAGACAATGCAGAGAGAGGGTGCTGGGATAGAGAAGGGATACAGGGATAGGAGAATCAAGAGAATATGAATGTATTTTGTGGATAGATAGTTATGTATATGATTTTGTGACATGTATATGTATTTGTGTGTGTGACAATTGTTATGTGTATATGTGTGTGTGACAATAGTTATGTGTATTTGTGTGTATGTGACAGTAGGTATGTGTATTTGTGTACGTGACAGTTATGTGTAGTTGTGGGAGTGTTTGTCAGTATCAGTCATGGTTTGTGCTTCTCTTCTCTATTGCATAATGCAAGGAATTGCGCTGTCCCAGGATTACAGACTAGATGCGACAGGAGAAAGAAATTAGTCCATCAAAATCCAGTGTAAGGTATGTTCGTAGTTTAATTTATGTATATAATTCATGTATTTTGCATCACACTGTGTGTGTATATGTATATGGAGTGTACTGTGTGCATATATGTATATGGAGTGCATTGTGTGTGTGTATATATATGTTTATGGAGTGCATTGTGTGTGTGTATATGTATATGGAGTGCACTATGAGTGTGTATATCTATATAGGGTGCACTGTGTGTGTGTGTGTGTGTGTGTTTATGTATGTGGCGTGCACTGTCGACACTATATAGAAACACTCAATTTGTAGATGAAAAGACAAACAGTAGAAGGATCACACAATGCTCCAGTAAAGGTGGTGTCACATATATGGTATACACTCACTGGTATCCCACACTCTCTGTACCTCCAATACAAGACCTAGTTAACAGTTTACCTACAAATACTCGGGGTGATGCCCATTGGATGTTTAACAATTTATAGTTTAGGACAGGGACTAAAGGACTAATATAACTGTGCTTGCCCCGTCTACTTTCTGGTTAGCCCCTCCTAAAAAAGTTTTATATTTTAAAAGTTTATTTGGTCCCGCCCACAGAAGGCCTCTTCCAGATTTTTTTCCAAGGCCACTTTATTTTCCCAATCCACCCCTGAGTATGATGCTTTCTACCTACCACTCCCTACTTCTCTTATCATAAGATACTGCACTATATTTTACATATGTACAATATGTTTTTCGTACGTAGCCTTTTGTGAGTCAGAGTTCCACATGTAGGAGAGCAGGACACTCCCCCTGCTCAGCTAAGTGTGGAGAGTGAATCTGTATACAGGACCCTGCCTTAAGTATCCAACAAGAAACTCTTCTGTGCGGAATACTGAATCATACATAAGGGCTTAGCTAAGCCCTTACTGTACAATTTGCATGCATTATCCCACCCCCCAATACATATCTCCTACACACAGAGGGTGGGCACACCCCCATGCAGGAGACTCTAATCCTCTGATCCATATGGAATGCGGCATCAATCGGCTGCACACCATTACGGAAATAATGCTGCTGCACATGCTCATTACCATTTTATGCTGACTTCTGTACATAGTGTATGGAAGTCGGCAAATGTACCTAACCATGAATCAGGGCCTATGTCCTTCCTGCAGTGATTTGTATAAATTGGAGCATAGTTTCTCCCAGGGTGAATATGACACATTTGCTAATGGATTTCGCAGAGATCAATTAAGACACGTGTGACCACTTCTTTATTTATATCCATTATGATAGAGAGTTATTATGATTAATAACAACATACAAATTAGATTTCCTTTTAAGTTTATCTAGCACAGGAACATATAAGAGCTCACAATCTCACAGGGTTACAAAAATCAATGGTGAAACTGGTATCGGCTCTATATAGCCATCAACACGACCATCTTGTCATTTGTATCTCTTGCTTATACTTACAGAATCGTAATTCTTCTGATTCTAGGCAGTAACTGTGTTATCCACAGTCTCCTATTCAGTCTTCTTAGGGGAACACCAGCAAGGTAAGTCAAGGTAAATTGGCTTTAATATGGGATCTTCAGATCTTAGGGCCTGATCCAGAGCAACGCTCGCAAGCGAGCGTACGCTCATCGTAAGCGAATTTTCGGCAAAAAATTCGCAATGCGCATGCCCAGTATGACAGGTTCCGGTCGCCCGCGCGTCATGAGCGAATAGCGGGCGTATCGTTAGCGTATTTTGCGCTCGCTGGGCGTATTTTTTTTACGAAGGTCGGCTGGGCGCCCGTTTTACTACAGGGAGGCGGGGATAGCCATTTAAATTGTACAGTATGGGCGTGCTAAGCGTATTTTCTCAGCGTATTTTCTGCGAATTTTCGTACGGCCGACGGTCGTACCCAGTGTAGGGTATAGCCGCCGTAAGCAGGGACTTTACTATGGGAGTGCT
>WWET01000051.1:19983-45072 GCA_011038615.1 Limnodynastes dumerilii
CCAGGAAGAATATTGTAAGAGAAACAAACATGGTTTAAAAAACATGGTTTAAAAAACATGGTTTAAACGATCCGCAAAAATCAGTCATAAAAACCACTTAATTTCAAAATCCACATTAAGTCCAGATGGCTCCATGGTCTCCAAGTTGAAGATCCACCTCATCTCTGTTTTGGCAAGAGATTCTGCTAAATTATTGTATCTCCATTTAGGGTTAACTCTTTCAATACCACAGACCTTTTTTATAGAGGAAACTGAACAAGAATGAATATTTTTAAAATGTAGGGATAAATTGTGATTGACAAAACCCTTTTTTATATTGGCCACATGTTCTGCCCATCTTATTTTAAGTTAACTCTTTCAATACCACAGACCTATTTTATAGAGAAAACTGAACAAGAATGAATATTTTTAAAATGTAGGGATAAATTGTGATTGACAAAACCCTTTTTTATATTGGCCACATGTTCTGCCCATCTTATTTTAAGTGGTCAACTAGTCCTGCCTACATATTGCTTGCACGATCTCCAACTAGGGATCATCTTTTTGAGTACTATGAAAATCACTACCACAGAACCCCAGAAAGATTCCATAATGAAGAGAGAATCAGGGATAGAGAGACACCAAGACCCCATAGCGAAAGAAGGGACCCTACCACTGAAAATTTCTGCCATCACAATAGATTTGAGGTACTAAGAGACAATTACCAACAGGATTTTCACCGATCCCTGTCAAGAACAAGAAAAAGATAAATAATATCATTAAAACAATAAAAACTAATAGGGGATGTAGAGGAAAAAACTCCAGGAAAACAAACCACCTCAAATATTGTGATAAATACAGGAAAAAAATCAGTGCATTAAAAAGACAAAAATTAAAAATAAAGAATAAGAAATGAGTACAATCCACGAAAGGAGGCGAAACTATTAAAATTTATAACTTAAGTAAATATACTCCCACAGATATTGAGCTTAGGGTCCTAAAAAAAGGGCCTAAAATTTGCCCCTGATATGAGTTTCAATCATTTTAACACATTTGTAGATGTGCAGAAATTTATTCGCAAACTCTCCATTAAAAAGTTCTTTGCCCAAAAAAAGAAAGGAATTCAAACTCAAATATCAGAAATTGAGAATGATAGTAGCAAGACCCCAAAAAAGTTCAAGCCAAAATCAAATTTTAATCCTACCCACAGTAGAGGCTGCTTCATTAATACCTTCAATGAAATGGTGATTAGAGATCTTAAAGATCTGGTTAAAAAACAAAAAAAGAAAAAATTTTATAAAAACAATATCACCAAAAAAGAAAAGTTAGCAATTAAATCCTTGGAAGAAAATAAAACCATCATTATCAAACCAGCGGATAAGGGAGGCGGGTTGGTTATTCAAAATATAGAGGATTATGAAGGGGAAGCACTTAAACAACTAGGGGATCAAAACACCTATCAAATCTTAAAAATGGATCCAACACAGAAAATTGCAAAAAAAATACCAAAATATGATTGAAAAGTATTACAAAATGGGGATCCTAGAACAGGATATATATAATTTCCTCCAAATAGATACACCCACTATACCAGTGCTATACTTATTACCAAAAATACACAAAGATCCCCTCCAACCACCAGGGAGGCCAATTGTGGCTGGCATTAATTCCATCACTGCCAAATTGTCTGAATATTTGGACTCCATATTACAACCTAAAGTTACAAAAACAGCATCCTATCTAAAAGATACACTTTCTGCCATAAAACATTTGGAGAATATTGATTGGAATCACTAAAGACTTTTGGTTACGGCTGATGTCACCTCCCTCTACACCATCATTAAACATGATGATGGTGCGGAGGGAGTGAAATCTTTCTTACATACAGAATCGGAGGGTGAAAAAGAGTTTATAATGGAAGTGTTGCGTTTAATTTTAGAAAACAACTACTTCTTCTTTAAGGACACTTATTACTTGCAGAAGACGGGGACTGCAATGGGGGCCAAAGTGGCCCCCAGTTATGCAAATTTATTCCTCGCATCATGGGAGTATCAAACTATTTGGAATGACCACCCATGGAAGGAACATATTATTATATGGTTGCGCTATATAGACGACTTGATTTTTATATGGGAAGGGTCCCAGGCCACTCTTTTGGAGTTCTGCAATTTTTTGAACTCAAATGATAAAAATATATGTCTAAAATTTAACTCCAGTCCAACCACTGTTGACTTTCTGGATCTTACAATTTTTATAGAGAATAAACTAAAAGTTAAAAATTATGTAAAACCTATGGACTCCAATTCCCTAATCAGCAAAGATAGCTGTCATCACAAAACATGGCTTGATAGTGTTCCTAAAAGCCAATTTCAAAGACTCAGACGAAATTGTACAAAAATGACAGACTATATAGAACAATCTGAGACTATGAGAGATAAATTCATAGAAAAGGGCTATGATGAACAAACATTAAATGTAATATTGGAAGATTTAAAAGAAATTGATAGGACAACTTTATTATCCCCTAAGAAGAATGGAAAGTCTAACAACACACAATACCAAATGGCCTTTATTACACAATATAATATGAGGTATAAAGAATTGGAAAAAATCTTTAAGAAGAATTGGCCCATATTAATACAGGACCCGGATCTAAAGGATGCCATTTCCACTCAGCCTAAATTTATTTATACTAAAGCCAAAAATATTGTCTCTACAATAACCCACAGTGCCCATTGCAATATTGAGAATAACATTCCTAAAATAGGCACTGTAGGGTTTCATAGGTGTGGCTTGTGCATGATGTGTAGGACTTTTACAAAGCAAGCCACAAAAATTACTGAGTTTCAGTCCACACAGACCAATCAAATATATCAAATTAAACAGTTTATAACATGTAACACCAAAAATGTTGTATATTTGATTGAATGTGAGTGCGGCAAGCAATATGTAGGCAGGACTAGTCGACAACTTAAAATAAGATGGGCAGAACATGTGGCCAATATAAAAAAGGGTTTTGTCAATCACAATTTATCCCTACATTTTAAAAATATTCATTCTTGTTCAGTTTCCTCTATAAAAAAGGTCTGTGGTATTGAAAGAGTTAACCCTAAATGGAGATACAATAATTTAGCAGAATCTCTTGCCAAAACAGAGATGAGGTGGATCTTCAACTTGGAGACCATGGAGCCATCTGGACTTAATGTGGATTTTGAAATTAAGTGGTTTTTATGACTGATTTTTGCGGATCGTTTAAACCATGTTTTTTAAACCATGTTTTTTAAACCATGTTTGTTTCTCTTACCATATTCTTCCTGGTTTTTTGCTACTATATAAACTCCTCCCTTTTTCCCTCATGGATTATTAGTTCATTTATTAAGTATCTGGTTTTTTAAAGAATTATTGTTTTTACTAAAAAACTTTTCTATTTATGAATCTTAATGTTTTTTTAAACAAAAAATATGTTATTTTTATGTATTTATTCCATGTAGATGAATTACATTTGTGTGTGGGACACACCTCCCACTTTTTTTTTAATCGTATTTAAGTCCTCAATATGCACCCTGTACTTTAGCCTTGAAAAAGGACGACTGTATCGTCCGAAACGCGTTGGCCTGACATATAAGGACTTCTTTGCAGTGCTGTCTTATATCCTGCTAGATGCTGTATTGACACCACTGTTTCATGTGTGAAATGCTTTTAACGTTGATCCTTTTGTGAGTATAATGTACTCCATCCTTCAATAAACCTTTAGATGTGTGTTACAATATCACACTATTGTGTTGCCTTTTATCTCCCTGCCACGTCTCCCCCATCTTCTGCTGACCTGAGGCGACGGCTGCTGAGGATTTGAACCAGCCATCCCGAAACCTGTGCTGAAGTGAGGCAGAACGCAGCAGGAGGGCATCTTGCCACCAGAGGACTAACGGACACCGCCGGGACCACAGCGTTACCGAGACGCGTGAGCCAGGACCATTTCTTTTGAGAAACAAAGAAAATCTTCTAACTGTAAGACTATCATTGACATCCCCCGTACGCAGTACCCACACTGTTGGCAACACTGTATCGCTTGCTGGAGACTGTTTAAGATCAGTACAGTCGCGCTGCAAAAGATACTGGAACAATACATTGTTTACTTTACTATTCCCTTCAAGCACACATCTGCGCTAATCCATAGAATTTATCTATCCTTTGTACCTACATATATAAATATATTATCAATACATTTAGCCCTTTATTTTTCCACTTCATCCAATAAAATGGAACACAGTTACCCCACATCTGCTTGCATCATGATTCAAGAGGTACACAAAGATAAGAAAATCTTTGGTTTAATGTCCCCATATAACTTTTATAGATTTAAACCTTGTTTAAATGCTTAATAGACATCAAAACTTTACATGTACCTCTTCCCAACATTGATATATGACACAACACAGGTTTTTTACCTGCTTATTTGTATTGGTAAAATAAATGTTAAAAATATTTTGCAATACTATTTTACAGGAAAAAAATTGGTGCATTTATTTCTGTAATTATATGGGTTAGTAGCACCGGGCATTCCATACCTGTTTTCTAGGATTAAATAGACAGAAAATATAATAACTCAGCCAAATGCAATTCCTTTTATCTTTTACAAGAAAATGTTAGATCACAGAACAGAAATTTGCCTGGAGAAAAAAGACTTTGCTTAAACTTGCAAAGAAAAACCAAAAACTATGCAGGAAATATTCATCTCATAAAGCTCATATAAATATATTATCAATACATTTAGCCCTTTATTTTTCCATTTAATCCAATAAAATGGAGCACAGTTACCCCACATCTGCTTGCATCATGATTCAAGAGGTACACAAAGATAAGAAAATCTTTGGTTTAATGTCCCCATATAACTTTTATAGATTTAAACCTTGTTTAAATGCTTAATAGACATCAAAACTTTACATGTACCTCTTCCCAACATTGATATATGACACAACACAGGTTTTTTACCTGCTTATTTGTATTGGTAAAATAAATGTTAAAAATATTTTGCAATACTATTTTACAGGAAAAAAATTGGTGCATTTATTTCTGTAATTATATGGGTTAGTAGCACCGGGCATTCCATACCTGTTTTCTAGGATTAAATAGACAGAAAATATAATAACTCAGCCAAATGCAATTCCTTTTATCTTTTACAAGAAAATGTTAGATCACAGAACAGAAATTTGCCTGGAGAAAAAAGACTTTGCTTAAACTTGCAAAGAAAAACCAAAAACTATGCAGGAAAGCAAAGAAAAGATTTTATTATCTGGATAAGTGTCAGTAAAAACGGATTAATTCAATCATTTGTTTCTAAAGATAAAAATATGAATCGATTATTATTAATGCCATTACCTTCCTGCTGGTTTAAAAATCAATAGAAGTCAAACTATTGCCATTATAATAATATAAGCAAATGTCAGTGGTTATATAAATAAATAGCTCCTCTATGAAAATTTTAATTACTAACAGTGCCCCAGCACTTAATTAAATTAGAAATGTTACCTCTACAATAATTTAAATAATAGAACTCCAGTGATTTAAATAGTGACCCTGGACCTGATGAAATAATATGAGCAACGTACATAACTCAGCTGCGTACCATGCAGAATTCAGCGTTCTGCAGGGGGTCAGGGCACCACCCACTATGCGTACAAGATATGCATGATGGGTGTACAATCAAGGATGGGTTTCGCCCTTACGTACAATCCTGTATTCCTCACGCACAGAGTTACATTCAGAATACTTAAGCTAGGGTCCAGGGCACAGATCCTTCCATCTGCAGGGAGTTCCCTGTTCTCCTGCATGCTGTATTTTGCCGCACAGATTCCGTATTTTAGCCTTTGTTTTAGGGGCCATGTATGGAATTTGCTTTTAACTCTGGATCAGCCGCCTTTTAGTATTCATATAAATAACAGGGCCTCAGTGAGTATTCAAAAAGTGCTGTAATGATCCCAATTGCTAATTACCAGTAAAGCTGGCCATACACTAGGCAATTATCGGCCCAATCACCCAATTATCGGGTGATCGGCCAAATAATCGCTTTAGTGTATGGTACAGATCAATTTTTGAAACGCCAAATAAATGCACCAGAAATGCTCTGATGCGATTATTTGATCTTTCAGCATGTTTCATTTAAATCAGGAGAAAGCTCCCGATATTTTAAGGGAGCCAATCAGCAAGCTGAATGGCTCATTATTCTTCAGAGCTGCTGCTGCTTTATATCTATGTACAAAAGCTGCTCTGACAGCTGTGAAGGTATACTTTAAATCTGTCAGAATAGCATAGTACATAGATATACAGCAGCAGTTTTTGCATGCAGTAATACGGATAAGAATCAGCCAAAGCTGCGCTTCACACAGCGCGGTTTCGGCTGATCCCTGTCTATACTACTCCCTGCAATAGCCGCTGCTGTATATCTATGTGTTATGCTGCTCTGACAGCTTTAAAGTATAGCAACAAAGAGAGCGCTCTCCCCCTCCCCTCTTCTGCTAGGATTATTGGTCCCAGCAGAGGAGGTGTATGGTGCCGATAATGGGACATTTCCCTAGCAGGAAATCTTCCCGTTTATCGGCCCACCCCCTGCTGGGCCCGATAATCGTGCTAGTGTATGGCCAGCTTAACTATTATAACATGATAGAGTATTCAACTGAATAACAATGCAACCGTATGTGCCCAAATATATAATGAATTCAACTGCAAAGCAAATATCAAGCCTTTCATCTTCTGGAAAGCAATGATTCTTTGATTTGTATACTTGTGAATATATTGGTAATTTGTAGATTTTCATATTAGGCAGAGTATATTTTATGTGTAATATTCATGTAATGATACTTCTCAGCTTAGGGTATTACAGGCAGCTGAGTTTTACTGATATAGTAAAGTAACAGCCACTGGATGGAGCTAGAAGCACAATTCTGTGTTGATATTTTATGTGAGAGTCTCCTTTCAGTATTATCCTTTACTATAGTAGATGGCATTATATAGGGTTGGATAGCTCCGGCTTCTTAAGTGCGGAATTTCACAAAAATGACCTGCTACGTATGCGTAGTCATGAATTCATGGAGGGGACGCCATAACTGTTGTCCCTAGGGAAAGCCTGACCCATAAATTCAACTCTGACAAGAAGGAACTCCAAGCACAAGAGACTATAGCATGGTCCAAAAACGAAGACCCATTTTACGTTAAAACAACTGGCTTCCAGAAGAAGCACACAATAATACACTTACCAGCAATAACAATAACTTTGTTGGCTATACAAGACACACAGCAGCAATCAGTTTCTAGCACATAAAGAACACATAACAGACTCCAGTATCAGTATCTGTTTCCACCTAGTGGTAGCCACATTGGGCTGGATCCAGACTTAAATAAGTCCTTGAAATTATTGCAGGGGTAGTCAAGGTAATTGTATTCTTTGCATGCATGGATACATCTTTGAATTGCTTACTGCACACAGATACTGACCAGCTTTACTATCACACTGTTGTTTAGACTTGGGATAGGAAACATCACCTCTCAACTCTGATACTGTTTGCAACAGATGAAATATGACTCCCCTGCAATCACCATGGTTTAGCCCAGGAGTAACTAATTTCAAGCACTTACTTAAGTCTGAAGCCAGCCCATAGACTTTGGAAACATACGTGGTTGTGAGAGCCGTGGCAATGGAAAGTATGGTACATATCTGGAGAATAATAGGCAGAAATGTCCGAGACCTTTATCTGTTATAACTAACAATTTAAACTAAAATACACTATTATTAAATGTGTCTTGATAAGATGTAGTCTAAAAGTAAAAAAAGCACAACTCCATAAGTGACCAATGCACACACTACTGCCAGTCACAACTAAATGACAAAAACTGGAGTTCCCAGGATTTGCCACCACTTGACTGTCTCTGATGGACTGCGTGATAGAGAGGGTCTTGAGCACTGCAGTCTAAAATGATTTAGTATTGATTATCTGAAAGTGTGGTGTATGGGTTATATAAACATATAAAGACCGCGTATACGCAATCTACGTTACAAGAAGTAACGTAGATTACGTTACAAAATTACTGCGCATGCGCAGTAGCACATTTCTCAAAACTCCGGCCTCAATTGCATTGCAGCCGGAGCTCTGAATACGGCCCTGAATGAGGGACAGAACTTTATTCTATTTCTAACACTGAAATGCACTGTGCTCTGTTCCTTGCACACCCTTCTCTCCACCTGTTAGTGTGCACATCGGGGTATAGGACTTCTTTATATACGCAGTATGTGAGAGTCAGGCAGTCTGGGTCTAACACACAATAACTGATAGAACACAGTAGGTTTGAGAGAAAGAGTGGTAGGGCAGGATGGTGGCTCAGTGAGTAGGACTTGTGTCTCACAGTACTGAGGTCATGAGTTCAATTCCTGGACTAGGCCTTATCTGTGTGGAGTTTGTATGTTTTCCGTGTGTCTGTATGAATTTCCTCCCACACTCCGAAAGTATACTTTTAGGATAATTGGCTGCTTACTTAATAAAATGAACCATTGCCTATGTGTGTATGTGTTAGGCACTCAGTATGTAGCTCCAATCGGGGTAGGGACTGATGTAAATGTCTAATGCTCTATATAAATAACTGTTATTAGTAATAATAATTCTCTGGATGGGGTCAGAATTGGTCTTGGCTGTTGCTTTTAATTTAAGCTGTGCATATTGTCTATGCTGCATGCTATCTATTGAACTTGTTTCTGTAATCCACCTGAATCCTGTGTCTTGTGAATATTTACTGTCTTTTACCCTTTAGTTTTCTGATGACTAATTCCCTGATGACTGAGTCTTGGCTTCTAAAAGAGAACCTTCTCTGGCTCCCAACCCCTGGCTTTTGGACAATTACTTTCTGTGGCATCTAAACCCACACTGTCAGCCAACTACTTTCTCTGGATCTCTGGCTCATCCTGGCTATATTATTATTAATCAGTACTGAAACCCAACTTTTGTGCTTAAGGCTCAGTGCGTTTTTTCACTCTTATATTATTATTATTACTATTTATATATTATTATTATATTATTATTACTATTAATGTTTATTAACAGGGCAACACATAGTATCCACATTGCAATAAAAAAACAAATGGGAGAAGTAACAAATTAGCACAAGGCCATCTCAGTTGTACTGAAACAATTCATTGGTATTCTGTAGTGAGAAAACACAGACTATAGGAATAAATTACAGGGAGTTCTGTAGATTGTTAACTGCCAAAACTAAATTAAAACCACTGAACTAATATGTACAGCCACATAATGAATGAGCATTGAAATGCGGTAACAATTATTGACTCACAACAAAATAAAACAAAGAAAAAAAAAGTAATAAATTCTGGATGTTATAAAAAAATAGTATGTAGTTAATAAAGATTATTAAACTATATGCTGACATGCTCTTTAGTAACCGCTTCCTAATATTAATCACCTTCCTAATCATGCTGCATTGATTCCTGCTACCGGCTTTTGGTACAGATATTGGCAGGATTCTGACCTCTATCATTCCATGGCTGAATTTATTATCTCCAAGCCTAATATTTTCCTGGACTGCAGTTACTTGAATTCTTTACCTGGATCCCTGTTCTATGAATCCTCCAAGTACTTTATGACAATAACTCGCCTGTCTTCTTGTGCAGAAAGTTCCCGAGAAGACAGAAAACTGTTTTCATAGTCACTGGTAAGGTCATTATTGTGGAGAAAATGCCTTTTAAGGTAAAGATAAAATATTTATCTACATAGTGGACGTACAATGTGTGCATTTAGCTACTAGGGACAAGACCCAGACATCGGCCAACACTGCATTAGGGTTCTGAACTCAGCAGGGATCCAATAATAGAACCCTGCGACATACAGTCTTCAGTGTGAGCACTCTGTTGCTTGCATGAAGTTCAGGCCCGGATACTCTACCTTAAGGTTTTAGATCTGTCCTCACTTAAAATGGGGATGGATCAAAAGTGTGAATAGGGTGGCGTGTGTAATGAAAGTCCATACTGTTCTATTTACATCTCTCGCCTTAGGGCTAACAACTGCCCATCATTAGAAACCTGTCAAAACCAAAAAAAGTCTAGATCCTGCACATCCATACTTGAATTTCAACGCATGCAATTGCAAAAGACCGTTGTTTTCTGATCCTAGAAACTGGAAAAAAAGCTATTTTCGAAGATTGAAAATTGTCAATTTATTAAATAGGAAAATCTACATCTTTCCAACAACTGTATCCTCGGCCAAAAAACCGTCAAGTCTAACATGGCTGAAAGACACTAGTGATTTCAATGATTTGTACCTTGTTGTCAGTCTTTCTACAAAGCCAGCAGGGCACGGGCACAGATTGATAATAATTTAGATTATTTTGATTTTGATTAGGCATTTTCATTCCATAAGACTTCAGACCCAGTCTTATAAGTCTACATATTAGTCTTTTTTTCTTATTCTAGGACCTTCTGTTCTTCAGCAGGGGTCTTCTTCACTCAGCTTGTGTCTTTTTTGGTCATGAATGACTCAAGCAGCAGCCATCCCTCAGGTAAGGAGCCTGCCAAAAATATACTGTGACGTGTAAGAGCATTGCTTTTTATCAGTATGGTCATTGTGGCTTTTGGGAACCAACGAGCTCTGGAGGGCCCATGGCTGTAAAAAAAAAAAAAACAGCCACCAATTAAAAAATCTGTCCCCCACAGCAACTACCAACCAGCAGCTTCAGACACAGACCCACAACCCACCACAGAACATCAGTAATGGGATATGGCTCTGTGTCTAATGCAGCTAGGAAGTAGTTGCAGTGGGGAAAGCCAGCCGCAGATGGGATATTCTGCCAATTTCCTCTGTTAGCATTATGTAGGGTTTAATAACCATACTGATCTGACATGTGAATTTGAAAGATCATTGACATATGAACTTATTAATTCATATATGAAAAGTAAAAACAATGCTTATAAAAATGCATAAGCTTAGGTTTATGAATGATAACAAAATGACATAAAATGCAAGCAACTTCATATAAAATAAAAGGGTAAAAATGCAGAATGCAGAATGCAGACTTACAAGAAGATACTTCCAGAGCCGGGACAAGCCAGAATCTGGGACATTTCCTTCAGCTTAAAGGACTGTATTCAGAGATCAGTTTATTAAAAGTACGCAATTATACGAACGCAGGTAGCAAGTCAACATCCATGACACTGCCCTCACAATGACGCCACTGTGCCATAGGGCACCCTTATGTCTATATATGTAGTTACAGGCATAAGTCAAGGTACATACATGCGTATCAATCTAACTACGCCCTATCTAGATACCCATTTAAATGCATCCCCCCGCCATGTCTTAAGTAACTTTGAATGTACAGGTTTCAATAATGACCATCCACACGTGTGCCCCAAGTGCGATTCACAAGTACTGTAAGTGCCTAATGGACTTCTGTGCATAAAATCTATATAAATAAAGTTACTACGCATGCGCAGTTCAACCGTTCCTAAAAATACGCACGCAACTCCACGTGAAAACAGATCTCTGAATCCGGTTCAAAGATCCCAAGAAATAAACAAAACTGATAACTACAAAACCACACCAGCAACTAAACACCAACCTTCTCAAAAGCATCATTGATAAGGCCGATGGTATCACCTTACATCCAGGACAGGTCTGGCTTTTATGATGCATACATCTTGGTTGCCAATTACGGACAATAAACTCCAAAAAACTCCATATTCCAGCCTGGCTAAATAATGAATTAATAATCAATTCATATTTTCTAAAATACTACTTTATATAGAAGATAGGGCATCTTCTCATGCTCCCCATAAAAAGCAGTTATTTCTCCTTGATTGGTCAGAATATCTCCTATAGAACCCTATAATGGGGGAATATAAAGACTTATTTTGGGGGGAAATTTGAACACAATTAATGAGAAATAAATAGCTGTATTAAGGGGAAATATTGAGCTGGATTTTGGCTGATAAAGAGTGCAGCTCTTCACAAACGTTCAAATATATGAGTTATATGGTGGGTTCCAAAGTATGCTGCTGCCCTGAGCCTCACACCTGCTATGGGTGTCCTTGGTTATAACACTTCTAAAATCACACTTTTAAAATTAAAGTGATATTGTTTTATATTAAGCAGGAAAAAAATCTATATAATCCTCTTCTGAATAAACAAAATAACTTAAAGGTCAATTTCTGTGTCACTTGACTTCACTTTTACAATCCTGTATAATTTCCTCAATAGTTATTGCCAGTAAAAAGTCAACCAATAATTGCTTCACCAACAGCATCTGATAAGAATTAGAAAGCAGAGTTTCCTCAATAAACTCTTTGCATTTGGATGCATAATTATTGCACAGATATGTTGATTACTGGCTTTGAGGTCAAATGGGTGTCTTTGTTGAGTACACTGTATATTTACGATCTTTTGAAAAATAATAGATTTTTACTGTTTCATGAAATCCTGGTCTTTAGAACCTATTATTTACATATGGAATTTTAGAGAACATAACAATGATTTTTTTGATTAAGGAACAAATGTTTAGAATACCAAAGTAACCAAAAATCACACTCCACAAATTTTCTGAAGGCACTGCAGACAATTTCATATGGATGACAGCAATTTGTACTGAGCTATATAACAAGACTGTAAAGTGTGGAATGTAAATGTCTGAGCATGTCATAAGATGGCGTTTAAGGTTGTATCGTAAGTTTAGTGACCTTCTGACAGGATATCGTGGCAGAGATTATAAATAAGGCCCCTGGGATAACATAAGTCATTCGCCGGAGGAACCGTGATGAAGAAGGAGGACATAGTCGCCACGATGCACAAGACACGGGGTCTGGGATCGTTGCATTTTTAATACCTATGTCAGCATTATATTTGGCATTTACTATTACAGGCCATATTTTTAAACATTACTCATATATGGGGAGAATATTGTTTTATTTTATATCTTGAGGGGGACATATGTTTTGTCATTACCTGATGGAGGGGACGTATGTTTTGTCATTACCTGACAAAGGGGACATATATTTTGGCATTAGATGATGGAGGGGACATATGTTTGGTCATTACTTGATGGATGGGACATATGTTTTGTCATTACCTGACAAAGGGGACGTACGTTTTGTCATTACCTGACAAAGGGGACATATATTTTGGCATTAGATGATGGAGGGGACATATGTTTGGACATTAGCTGACGGAGGGGGCATATATTATTGACATTAGGTGACGGAGGGGATTTATTCTGTTTTGTATTGTAACGGAGTACTGTATGGTTGCGGCGGTATGCCATTAACCCTTGCTATGCTTTCACTTAGGTTACTAGAAGGCACAGCATGCCCTGCAATACATGGGCATGCTGTGCCTTCTAGTACTATTTGCTGCAGCATGCCAAGGGTTAATGGCATATTGCGGCGGCCATATTTAGTACTGTGTATTTTTTTTGGGTTAATCCAACTGATGGGTGCAGATGGAAAGTGCACAAGTCCCGTCACCGATGCAGAGGGACCTCAGAAGCCCGGGATCCGTCCAAGGTGGTGAAGACAGCAAGCGGTCGGGATATAACGATGATCCTTAGGCAGAAGCACACGCTGTGGGGTCCAGAAGTTACCGACTGACGCGTTTCGAGGGACGAAGCCTCTTTTTCAAAGCATCGGCTCTTTCCATCTGTGTCTTAACGCCAGGTACGAATTGCTTCTGCTGGGGGTGTCCTTTATCCCTAGAAGGTTTCCTTAGGATCCTTCATGGTTTTCTTAATTCTGTGTTTTATTTCTGTGTTTTGTGCACTTTTCTGGTTTTTTGTCTGAATGCTAGCATCTTATGTATAATACATTTTAGACTTAACGTTTTTTTTCTGATTTTTACTTATGTGTAATATGGAGGAATGAATGAATGAAAGATATCTACTATCAACATATCCAGCTATTTCTTAAAGAGATAGTACTCCTAATAACTTCTTAAAGAGACAGTGTTGGCTTTTAGTAGATTTTACACCTGACCTCTCTTATATTATTTCTAGTAATTTTTTTATTCTATAGTTACACAACGCCTAATCATAGGATGATACCATATTTCTATCAGGGAATATGAATAGACTGAGATCAGCTTAACACACATAATGATACATTGACCATATACTATTAGATTATTATATCTAAATATAATAAATAGTGATAAGCAAATAAAAACACAGGCAATATATTTTCACCTCTGGATTGTGTCACGATTCTACAGTATCCACTATGATCTGGATTCACACTTAAGAAGCTTCGGCTTCTTAAGTGCGGAATTTCCCAAAATGACCTACTATGCATGCGTAGTAGGTCATTTACGCAATCTATGTGCCAGTTAGTATGGAGTATTTTTTTCAGAAGTAGGCATGCTAGTGCAGCCTTGGGGTGGATTTAGGTAGAAGTGGGAGGGATCTAGATTAGCCTGGGAAGGCGGAGGGGAGGGTATCTCTGTGCGTATTTTCCTTCGTAAGAAGTAAACTACGCACGGTTACTTAATTAAGCCCTATGGTACTTTTAAGCGCCATAAGGTTCCTAAAAACTGGGGGCGGGTTAAGGGCAGGACAGGTGAGTTAGGTGCAGTTCTGTCCGCACCTAACTCACTCTTAAGCATGATTATGGTCCAATGTTCCATGCATGTTATGGTTGCTTTGTTTACCTTTTGCTGGTCACATGACTCCTTTTAGCTCAGTACTTCCTGGTGCTTCTTTTGCACTGCAGGCATTACCTAACAGGTGCTACTTATTGCCTGGATTGTTGGACTCTCTCATCATCAGGTCTATTTAAACCCCTCACTGACATATCTTCCCTGTCAAAGCAATAGGTAATCATAGCCTGCTGACAGCCTTGAGGTTTTCAGTCCCTCGTTTGCTGTGTTCCTGGTGCTCCACTTGGTTCCTGTGTCCCAGTTTACTATTTGTCTCTCTGGTTCCATCATATCCTCGGTTCCAGTTTCTATCATTCCATTTGCCTTCCACTGGTATTCTAGGTTCCTGTAATCATTTATTCAGCTACTGCGGCTCCTGCAGTTCCTGCATTGCAGTGTCTCCGGTTCCTGTTGCCATTCACTGTTGTGCCACCGCTAACTGTATCTACTACCACAGCTCACCTCGGATCCGGCTTCACCATCTTGGTGCCTTTTCAGAGGGCTGCGACTTGTCATTTGCCTGCAGCCAAATCAATCCCCATTATCAGGGGCTCTAGTAAAAACCAGGCTTGTGAACAGACCACTCTCAGTGTGGTCTGTTTATGGACCGACAGTGAACCTAGCGAGTGACAGATTACTTGTAAACTAAATTCAAAACAAAGCCTCTGCAATTCTCAGGTGACAGGCATTGGACTACCTTATAATGAATATGAACAACATAAACAAGTATTAAAACATAAGAGAAGTTCTGGCCCTTAACAATCAGTAAAATCTCTCCACAAGGAACATTCTGTATTTCAGCATTTTGAAAGCCCATGCAGGAGTCAGTTGTGTCTCATATAACACACCTAGTGCATAACTAACAGCTAATACGATAATAAGACAAAAAGAGCTATTAAATTCAAATAAGGATGTTTTTTCCACGGTATCCCACTTCATAGACCAATGCATCGATGGGTATTAAGTGATTATTATACCATATGTTTTCATTACAGTAATGTGTTCCATAAGACGTACTGCAAGACTAGAAGACAGAAGCATAAGCCAGAAAAGGCAATTCCCTGCTACAGGCAATGTAAAAGGTGAAGTGGTGTGAGATTTATTGTACAAGCTGCTAATGTAGTGTTCTGCATTCCTACTCTACCCGTAAATTTATACAACATGGAAAAATGTTACAGAAAGTATTGATGAGAATTTTGAGGAGACTTTATATCAAATATGTTATATTAACTATGTATATTTGTCATTGCTGACAGACATTCTAGACCAGGGGTCCTCAAACTACGGCCCGCGGGCCACATGCGGCCCACTGTGGACATTTATATGGCCCGCCAGGTGTTTATGCTGCCGTTCATATATTAGTCTATTCCATCCCTCCTCTTTTATGCTGCTCTATAAGCAGGAAATCACAGCTTGATTTGATTATTTGATCTTTTGACATGTTTGATCTAAATTGTGGGCAAGCTCCCGATATCTTTTAGTGTATGGGCATTTTCAATTATCACACACTACTTGGACTTTGCAAGCGCACTGTGCACGCCAGATGTTACATTTGCATTTAAATAGTTTATTATGGGCTGGGTTAAGCACGCTTCCACTGACAAGGCATTTGATACACACAGCGTTACATATGGAAAGTCACGTCTGGTGGCAGATGCTGCCATACTTATGGGATCAGGAGCCGTCTGTCAGCGGCTCTCCCATGTCATGCCCACTCTTCAGTTCTCTAGAGGTGCCACTTCCTATAGTGGCAGCCTCCTGTGCAGTGTCCATTGCAACATAGTTTCTGGGAATTGGGCATCTGCACCACTATCCTCTGGTGCATGGACGTTGCCATCTTGCCTCCTGTTCGGTGATTCCCAGAAGCAACTCAGATACTCCTCTGCAGCACACATGATCCCTCCAGCCAATCTGTGCACTGGGTGGGCTATATAAACCCTGTGCACTGATCCCTCAGTGCCAGAACAACTTGGTTACTCAAGGTGCCTGGTACCAACCTGCCTTGGTTCCAGACCTGCCTGCCTTGCATTCAGTTCTGTCCTTGCATACGGCTTCCTGAATTCCTTGCTTGCTTCTCCAAGCCTAGCTGTCTCTCTAATCAAGCCTGCAGTTACCAGCATCACCTGCACTATTGCTTCCAGCATCACCTGCATTACTGCTCTCAGCATTACATGCACTACTGCCTCTAGCATCACCTGCACTACTGCCTCCACTATCACCTGCATTACTGCTCCCAGAATTACCTGCACTACTGCCTCCAGCATTACCTGCACTACTGCCTCCAGCATTACCTGCACTACTGCCTCCAGCATCATCTGCCCTACTGCCTCCAGCATTACATGCCCCTCTATTACCAGCCTGCCTGCTCTACAGCAGTCCGCTGTCCAGTTCCAGTCCCTGGAGCAATCCAGTCCAGCCTGCCTGTGTTAATCCAGTCCAGCCTGCCTGTGCTAATCCAGTCCAGCCTGCCTGTGCTCTAATCCAGTCCAGCCTTGTTCTTATGCGTAAGCATCATCTCTGGTCTCCCAGCTTCCTCTACAACATCCACTGTCCTACACACCCCTCGGAACCCGTGACTAATTCAGATTCTACCAAGTCTGTGACATGGAAAGGTTAAGGTAGGGTTATGGACGCAGAAGTCAGCTAAAATTTGTCTGTGAGAGGGGAATGTCATGGGAGTGCACTAGTCTCTTGCGTATGGACTTTAGAAAGTCTCTGCGGGCCGCATTGCATTTGCGGACGGAGTTTTCAGAAAAGTGCTACTGCGCATGCGCAGTAGATTTGTAACATAATTTACGTTACTTCTTGCAACGTAGATTGCGTATACGCGGTCTTTATCACTAATACACCATCCAGTGATGATGGACCGCATTCATACACAAAAGAGTAAGATTGCGAACTTACTCAAACATACGCACGTGAAAAATACGCAATACCGATTCAGAGAAAAGAAACTGTTTAACCACTCCCCCTAGGTCTGGAGTGCAGAGTAAGGATGTAAGTTTTTCCTGCGTATAATTAGGTACGTGCGGACTTTATAAGCTCTGAATCGGTCGTGCGTTTAGGTGCTTAAAATTACTTATGATTCTAAGATGCGTAACTAAACGCTTTTGAAAAATACATTTTAATTTTTCAAAAAATACTGTTCGAACTCACATTAATTTATGATAACAAAAGTAAGCATTAAGAAAGCACCTTGAAATAAGAATAATCATGACATAATTTGCAATACTTATAAACGTATACTGCATTAAGTTAGAAATAAAATGATCTACTTTATATACAGATATGTATGGTTTTAATATTTTTTTTTAAAAAACCTTAAAATCAGAAGAAATACTGGCACCTTTAAAATGTTTAAGCCTTGCACAGAATGTTAAGTCAGCCTAAGATTTAATAAACACGCCTTTATTTGTTTCTTATAAACACGCAGCAAGTGTAGGCTGAACTAAGTAAGAGAAGACGCATGGCCTCACAGCAAACAATACAGTTCTTCAACTTACCAGTGGTCGAGGGCTACCTTAATTTTTCCCGTGCGTATGGTAACTTACGCAAGTCACTCCTACTTGTGAATCAGTCTTAACTCTTTTGAAACGCCCATACTGTACATTAGTAGCCCGTGTGCAGCTCATTTGCACAGGGCCAGTCCTCCTAATAGCCGTTGTAGACGAGTTGCCTAGGGCGGCAACTCACCAGGTGAGGGGAGCGACACAGAGTCTGGCTTGTTGTCCATATACCATTCATAACATTTGTACAATCGATTCCCAGACCTTTCCTACTGTGGTAGGCAGAAGGTGGTGGGCAGAGGAAAAACAGCACAGGCAGTATTGGCTGAGATCATCTCTCTCCCCTGCGGTGTCTGATTATATCATTCTCAGTTAGAGTGACTCAGATGATCTAATCAAACGCTGCAGGGTGAGACTAAGACATGGAACTTTCTGCCTGCAAGCTGATTAGTCTGACTCACTGTCTGTCAAAGGAGTGAGTCAGAGTGAATGATGTCAGACACCCAGTGATTAGAAGCTGCAGCCTTGGAGGAGCAAGAAGTCACATGATTCCAGTGTAGTGTGTGGACACTGGACAGAACTCAGAAGTGGCAACTTGTCCTTTAGTGGGAGAAAGGTAATTAATCATCAGTAGGGCTAACACTGTCATAATGTGCAACTGCAATGTATTTTTTTAAATAATGACTGTGACTAATCACAATGTAATGGATGCTTTATGTTTTTCTTTAAAATGAAAATAGATTTTTTTTAATTATTAAATGAGAGTTCCAAACCCTTCATGGAGGTAATTCTAGAGATTATTGGTGGTGAGGGCAGGTCTTCACCACCAAAGTTAACCCTTTCTGCCTATATTGATCATTGACAAATGTGGAATATATTCTCATCCTGTATTGGGGAGGTTTTGTGTGCTGGTTTTATACATATAGTAACCTAATATACGTTTTTGCAGAAAACTGATCCATCTCTCTATTCAACAGGGTGTTCTAACTGTGGTTACCATGGTTACCAGTGTTTTTTATATTCATTTGTTTTGTAAAGACCAATTATGAAGAAAAGTAATTCAGTGGGCGCATAAGTTTGAAACAAATTATATACATAAAATGTGCAATAAAATATCTGAAAAGTGCAGAAATCACAGTAAATATATGTGAAAGTAACTGGCAGATTTTGTTTGCGCAGAGAATGCAATATATCTTTTATCAATGTCCAATGTGCAAAAGGGGTGTGGGTCACTGCTGCGAACACCCATTTTTCGAAAGGGTGCTTGGAGAGGCAAAGAAATTGGTCCCCAGAACAGCAAATACGGAGATGCAGATGGTAAGTCTAGATTTACCCCAATGCTTACCCTAACCCTCCCCTTCCATTATCCTAACGCTTCCCCGTAGTCTGACCCTAACGGCCAGATTCAATTAGCCGCGATGACGGGAAAAAGTGCGTGCTGCGCTTTTTCCCGTCATATACGGTATGAAAAATAGGCAAATTTTTATGCGCACCTCTATGGGGTGCACATAAAATCCACCCCAAAAAATTTCACGGAATTAGCTTCGCACCGCAAAATACGCTGCTGCGCATCTAATTGAATCTGGCCTTAAGACTCCCTTCTCCGCAGCTTGACTCTAAAACTCCCTTCCTTGCAGCCTGACCCTAACACTTCCTTTCCCGCAGCCGAACCCTAAGACTCCCCTCCCGCAGCCTGACCCTAAGGCTCCCCTCCCCACAGCCTGACCCTAACCCTCTCTTTCCTGCAGCATGACCCTTAGACTTCCCCACCTGCAGCCTAACCCTAAAACTCCTATACTTCTGTGTCCACATCCAGTCAGTGCGACGGATCTCCAGTGGCAGCATTTGAGAAAAATGAATGGATCAGTATGCCAATCAGCAAACTACCCAATCGAAAAAAAAAATTTCTAAGATGGCTGTCTTTTCAACAGTCTCTACTTCTAAAACATCAATTTCTGGCCAACTCCGTCCCGTGCAAAAGTATGAGGCCGAAAAACAATTAATGTATAAACAAAAAATAAAAAAAGTAACAAATGTGCATGCAATTCTGTAGCTTCAAGTGTATGTGTCTATTGTCCAAGAATTAAAAATAAATCAATTGCCAATCAATCCAATGCCTATTGTACATTTTGGCAAAGAAGATAGTACTTGGAGGGAATTTTCCTGGTAGATCAGTGTTCATAGGAATAGGTGGTAGTCACTATTATGTTGTCTATATAGAATTGAGGTAACTAGGATACTCCCTGTATTGGATTGTGGTCACTAGGATGCTCTCTGTATTGTGTCATGGTCAGTAGAATTTCTCTGTAATGGGTTGTGGTCACTAGGATGCTCTCTGTATTGTGTCATGGTCAGTAGAATTTCTCTGTATTGTATAGAGGTCACTGTAAATCTCTATTTTAAATCTCTATTGTATTTAGAAATACTTGTAAGTAGATATTGGGGTAGATCCAGAACTACGTCTTTCTTCCATAGAAGAAACGATACGCAGATTATGTACAATAGCTACTATGCATGCGCAGTAGCTATTGTTTATTGAATTGAATTACGTCCGTCTATGGAAGATGGACGTAGTTCTGGATCCGGCCCATTGTGTTAAATTGTACATCTTTTACATTATTGTGAAAAAAGTAGTAAGGATGACTATTTACTGTTATTGTTAGTTATTAGCTCTAATGTTTAATATATGAGGTTAAAAAATATATCTTTATTTTATATTATTATATTATTGTGTTTTTTTTTATGTGCACATATAAACACTAAGTTAATTTTCTGCTAGGGGGCACCAGGCAAAATCTCGCCTAGGGCACCAAATTGGCTAGAGCCAACCCTGCATTTGCATTAGTAGTCTTGCCCCTATAGCCATGCATTTGTTACGTGCCGATGTGTGCATCAGCCCTAAGTCTGACATCTGTGTATGTGAATCAGTCGGCAAGGGTTTTTGTGCGTATATTTGGGCTCTGGGCATGCGCAGTTTTAACTGATCAAAAAATACGCACGTAGATTCCACACTTACTTAGGTGTGAACACAGTCCGATATGTCCAGATTAAGGGTTCTATTTATGTCCAGCTTCTTTTTTTAACAAACAAAGCTGTTCCAGGCTCGCTTCAGCTCGTGCCTGGCAGCTTCGTTCATTAAATTTACTAAAACTTACCTGCCCTGCAATGATCTCAGGAGACTTCATTCATACTTTGTATACCTGTGCATGCGTAGAGACTCCTATGCAGGAATCTGCATGCGCAGTGTCTTCATATCGGGACTCTGAGGCATCTCCTGGACAGGTGAGTTTTTCTTTATTTTTTTTTTACTATAATTAATATTTGAAATTGATTGATTTTTTTTTTTTTATAAAAATGTAATTTAAAATTTTTTTTATTTTTTATTTTTTTTTAAATGTACGCACTTTGGTTTATCCCAGCAGTCTCTCCATATATAACAGCTATTAGGGGGAGGAAAAGGGGGGAATATAGGGAGATCGCTGGGATAACTGCACTAACGCTAGAGATGGCATTAGTTTTACGCCGGGAGCGGAGTGTAAGACTCCTCTCCGGCATTTCAGAAATATTAGGAACTGTCAGCCCGCTCTGAAAAGAATGGGCCAGTGGAGAGCCCTGAAATTTACATGGATCGCCATGGAAACTGCTATTTTCAATGGCAATCCATTGTTTGTAAATATGAAAACCTGCATTTTCATGTGATAATGCCCATTTGTAGTGCCCCTGGGTGTTGAGGGAGTGAGATGCACATTCTACCATTGGCTGTGATAATGCAGCTCTATCCCTGTTGTGAGACTGTGCAGAAAGCATGGGTCTCGTGCTCAGTTTTGAGCACAGGTTGGCGTGAGGGATGTTGCTAAGCAACAGACAGCTGTTGGAAGATGGGATTAGTAGCGCGAGGGAAGTTTTCTAGAAGGATCTTGGGGCAAAGGTAATGCGTGGAGAGGGACTGTTTGGTGTCAGTTGGTGGCAGTGGTTGTTGAGAGCAGGAGTGACAGCAGAGCGGATTGGGAAAAAATGTGTCCATAGTGTTGAAAGGAGGAAAAAGAAACACTGAAACAAATTGGAGAGAGTGACATTAGCTGAAAGGAAACTGGGAGGCCGAAACAGGGAGGGAAAAGAGGGCATCGGAGGTGTACAGGAGAGAGTGAGGTGAAGGAAAACAACACCTCAGACGAATGGAGGTGTTTAATCTAGATTGACTTTGGGTCAATTTCACTTGTTTCTTTTAATATAAAGATACAATCTTCCTTTATTTTAATGTATTGTTATTTGTTTGAATATGTGTAAGAGTTAATTGTTTCCCTGTGTTCTGATCTAGTTAAAGGTAATCTCTTAGTCATTTCTGTAGTTAATAACTATGGACCTGATTCAAACTTAAGAATCTTCTTAAAATAAGAACTTAAAGTCACTCCTGGGCAAAACCATGTTGATTGCAGGGGGAATTAATGTAATTGTATTCTTTGCATGCAGGGATATATCTTTGAATTGTTTACTGCACACAGTTATTTAGACTTGGGCTGGGAAATATCACCTCTCAACACTAGTACAGGGTTGCCGACTCTCCCGGAATGTCCGGGAGACTCCCGAAATTCGGCCAGTACTCCCGGTATCCCGGGAGAGCCAGCAAATCTCCCGCAAGTGACTTGAGGCCCGTGGTTTCACTGAAGGGGCCGTATGAGCCAGGGGGCGGAGCCTAATGACGCGATTTGCATAAGCCGCGTCATTAAGCCCCGCCCCCGCATGCGTCACTAGCTTCTCTCTGGGATCTCCCGGAGGGAAGCTGCCAAAAGTAGGCAACCATGCACTAGTACTGTTTGCAACAGATGAAATATGACTCCCCTGCAATCAACATGGTTTTGCCCAGGTGTGACTTTAAGTTCTTATTTTAAGAAGATTCTTAAATGTGAATCAGGTTCTATAATATTGTGATTAAGGAGGAGGAGGTATTAGATATTTGAGAGGAAATTGATTGTAATTCTTCTTGATCTTTTAAATTACCAATATATTCTGTTAAACTATAGAAAGTATAACATTTTGCTGGTCGAATTATGTAATATTTTCTGTCTTGAATTCATAATTAACAATTACTCTGATTTTAATGTGGGCAAACTAAAGTTTTCTGCTCATATTTAATGAAAACAAATGTAATAATTAAAACAAAATTTTATTAACTTTATCTGGTGTCCTTTTACTCTGAGTCATTCTTGTTCTATATCACCTCTCTGCAATTCCTCACTTGTACCCTATCATCAGTTCATCGCACATTTTCACATGAAAATGAAGATTATAAATAGACCCCTATGTCACTTCATGGTGCACTCCCAGAGTTGGGTCCAGACTTTCATAGAGACGAGGGAAAGACAATACCCTCACTTTTTTGGCCATATGACCTGGTGAGTGGGCCACCCCCCTATGCAGGGACAGAATTCTGTGTCGGTCGGATGCCATCTGATGCAGATTTCTTTTGTACCGTGTATGCTCAGTACAAACTGACATAGCGCACATAACCCTCCTGATTTTATTAGCTTTGGATCCAGCCATAGGTCCTTAAAGTTCAAAACAAATAAAGAGTAAAATGGACAGCCCATATTCTATGGTAAATTCGTGTGTGTTGTGATATAATATTTGTGTGTTGGTGAAATATTGGAATCCAGCCTTACGGAAATGCTTTCCCAAGCACCCAGCACTGATAGACAGGAGAGAGAGGAGAACCTTACAACCTGGGTACACTGGATGCAATCTAGCTCCCACTTTTCATTGGTACTAACAATGCTTTGCTATTCAGTGTCAATAGACACAGCTTCAGCCTGGTCACAGGTTTACACCAATGAAGGTGCATATATATTAGGAATCCCTGGAAAGCCTGAGCACTGAGGATTCAGGATTTTCAGCAAAAAGACACATATAATAACTTAAGACTGGATTCTGAACTAAAACGAAAAGTGCTCAATAGTATCGGCAGCAGAATCTGACTTACACAAAGTGCGATGCTATATTCCATATGTATGGAAGTAGTGCGCTCTCCTCGCACATCCAGAACTTCCGCACCGTTCCACTACCTTAACTTTTACAACTAAAAAGGGGCTGGTGCATAATGCAGGATCGTACGTAAAGGCTTCATCAAGTCCTTACTGTGCTGTATACATGGCGGGTCATCATGCACTGCCATTGAAAAAGCTTATGGGGCCTGATTCAGACTTAAGAAGGTGCTTAAAATAAAAGAGTAAAGTTACTCCTGGGCTAAACCATGCAGATTTCAGGGGGAGTCAAGTTAATTGTATTCTTTGCATGCAGTGATATATCTTTGAATAACACAGATACTGACCAGCTTTACTATTACACTATTATTTAGACTTGGGATAGGAAACATCACCTCTCATCTCTAATGTTGTTTGCAAAAGATGAAATATGACTCCCCTGCAATCAACATGGTTTAGCCCAGGAGTAACTTTCCTCTCTTATTTTAAGCACCTTCTTAAGTCTGAATCAGGTCCATGATGCGTAATCCACAATCGTTCGTAGTGCGTTCTGATGCGTAACGGCCATGCACATATTCTGGTCATTTTTAGCCTTATAAACAAAGAGATATCATATTCCATCTATTTCAGAACAGCTGCAGTTCATTTATTTCCAGTGACAAGATGGTTAGATTACTTACATATGTATCAGTAATGCAATACGTCGTCTTCAAAGGCATTTGACCACATGCAATGTCTTTCCTGTCTCCTAATCAGAAATTTTTACATTAAATAAATCATCCCATGAACATTGTTAATGACCATTTACCATGGTTGGCTTGTTCAGGTAGGTGTTAACGCAGCGTAGCTCACTGTGTTAACTCTCCTACATGTATGTGTGTGTGTGTGTGTGTGTGTGTGTGTGTGAGTGTGTGAGTGTGTGAGTGTGTGAGTGTGTGAGTGTGTGAGTGT
>WWET01000051.1:67425-106334 GCA_011038615.1 Limnodynastes dumerilii
ATAGTGGGTAAGTGGTACTTGACATGATTTTATAGAGGGTAAGTGGTACTTGGCATGATTTTATAGTGGGTAAGTGGTACTTGGCATGATTTTATAGTGGGTAAGTGGTACTTTACATGATTTTATAGTGGGTAAGTGGTACTTTACATGATTTTATAGTGGGTAACTGGTACTCTCCATAAAAAGGCTGAGAACCCCTGCTTTAGATGAAACTAATCTGCACGGCGCTGTGTGAGTGGCAGGAATGTAGTTACATGTAATAACATGTAAGGCAATGTGAAAACAGATGACGTAAGGCTGGTGTTCATATTAGGTTATATTGGATATCCTGTTATTTAAAGAAAAAAGGAAATCAAACTGTAGTCATAATACAAGGTATTTAAAATAATAATTTTATTTCTTATCATTTAATTACAAAAGGCCTTGTTTTACACAGTAACAGAGAGCACTTAAACTGTTTGGAACATTGGTGCAGTTCCAGATCTACAAGCAAATTCCATACGTTCGCAACCGATTAAGCTGCTAACGTACGTAATTTGCTATCCTCTATTGCACAGGATTGTGAACACTGCTCCCAGCAGTCCTGCATGCGGAATAGAGTTCTACTTCACAGAGGGTTTATTAAAGGATGCAGTATTAACTCCGCCTCCTTTACCGCTAGCAGAAGCTGCAATATACATTTAGTAACTTCCTTCTGTGTCTCCTCTGTTGTAGAAGCACCTCCATTCTTACCACTCTTACGCTTTAAAAACTATTATAACTGAACTCAAATGTCTCTTCCTGTCTTTTTGTTACTTGTTTGACATTGTACCTGTATGGAAAAACTGTAAGGAAAAAAACAGAAATATGCAGAGAGGAGTGTACTAAGATATTATCACTATGATATATTTTACATTGCCTAAACTGTGTATTAAATGCCATGTCACATTTATTCTCCATTCTCTGTTTGCCTGCATTTTGACAGTGACAAAGTGATACGAGTTGTTCCTAAAAATGATTTTGAGGCTGATGAATTAAAGAACATGTATCATCAACTTCAGGTAAGCCCGTCACCTTTTATCAAAGTTGTATTGACTCCTTATATTTCATCAACTAAAGCAGTGACGTGTCAGATATTCTATTTGATATAATGCCCTTTAATGCTACTTTGGGAGTATAAACACAATTAATATGTATATATACACCATACTGCATTGTAGAGATGAAGAACATTCCTGAGGAGACTAATAAGGGTTTCCAAAGAGCCAAAAGAAATTGTTTCCTTTTTAAATATCTGTATCTAGCAAAAACAAGGCCAGAAGCACCCAAAGCACAAACAAATGCACTAATACTCAACCAAATTCCAAAAAAGAGCTATCATTGGGCAAGGACATAGTAAGAAAAGGGATCTTTTCCCTGGATTAATTCTTTACTCTATATTAGCACTGTTCCTGTTGGGGCAGATCAATTCCTCTGGAAGTCCGCTGCCTTTGGGTAAGGGGAGAGAACTTGTCACTAAAGTCAGCAATTACCGTACAATCTACATTGCTCTCCCTGCACACAGAGCGAGGGCACCTCCGATTCTATCTGCTCTATCCTGCTAAACAGTCGGATGAACTACCAAGACAGATATGGATCCGATATCTCCAGCAGGGGTGGAACTACCATTGGTGCAAGAGGTGCACTGGCACCGGGGCCCATTCTGATATAAGGGCCCACAGCCATTATCACCACACCGCTGAAGCTCCCCACCCGGTAACTTGGGATATCATCAGGGTCAAAACATATTTTTTGCACCTGGGTCCTCAACTCGCTAGTTTTGCCTCTGAACTCCAGAACTGCATCTTGGTGCATGCGTCGCAGCACTAAAAGAGGGTGTGTTTCGATCCTAGCAAGGTGCATCCTAAGTTTTGCCATGGACCTGCTGTTGCAGAGCAGGAATTCTCTTATTTTTCTAGTCTGGTAATCCATGCTCTAATGACAGTTTAGGCAAGGTGTTATGTTTTCCCTGTCATAATCTGGAGGTGAGATTTTTAATTTATGACAGTTTGACTAAACTCCTCACTCCAGTAGCAGTGCTGCCTAATAATGCAGCAAAATAATGGGAGACCTTTGCCCTCTGTCTGTGGTGACACTGCAGGAAATGTTTTTCTGACTGAATGGTTGTCAAAGGGGTCGGAACATAGCTCCTTTGTCAAAAGGTTATACTTACTGTTACTGCAATAAGAACAATGAACCCCTGATATCATGAGCACGCTCACAGGTGCCCACCATGCACAGCCATGTCTGTTCCCCAATACATGAGTGTCAGGACACAATAGACCCGATCCAGATCTAATAGTTAATTCCACGCATTCCCCCAGCTCTCCTATGTGCGGATGGTAGATCTGTGTACAGGAACTCAGTCTGTGGGAATTACTAGATTGTACATAAGGACTAAACCCTCACAATATGATTTAAATACTTAAGCCCACCCACCATGCATATCTTGTATGTATAGTGCATGACCCAACCCCCCCCTTCTTGATAAATTCTGCCTGGAACGCAGCCACGCGATGTGGCATTCTGATGTGGAAGGATTGTGACTGCTGTTTCCAGACAGCCTAAGATGGCTGCCGTTCTCCATTTTTAATGTGTTTTTATGCAAATGTGTTATCAATACTTTATAGAACCAGATGTTCAAGGCCAAGACATGCCGATAAGGCAACTTGGTGGTAGCAGAGTGTATGTGATACTAATGCAGTGTTAGCTTATAATGCGCATATGTGGAATGTAGAAATTAGTTAGATAAGTTGTACCAATTAACCTGCTTGAAACATGATTATAACCTAATAAGATAGGGAGTTACGGCTCTGTTGTTATCGGGGCATATAGGACTTGGTACAAGGTCAGCTCCTCGACTTTGCATGGGACTGAGTGCAGAAGTGCCCACTGACCTTTTCCAGCTCACAACAATCGAGACAGAGCTTCCTATAAACCTGTTAATCATTATAAAGCAATAACTACCAGCCGAACCTAAGTATTACTCATATGCTTTCCTTAATTCTTTTTAAATATTCTTATATATTATAGTTGATTAAGAATTGTCTTGTGTTATCTCCTTTAACTCCTGGTATTTAGTGAATCCTCAAATTCCACCTGGAATAGACTGTGCATGTGCAATACCAATTCACAGCTGACTTACGCATCTAGCATGCATAAGTCAGATGGTTCTATTAAATCTGGATCTGACCCAACCTGAGCAAAGTCTAGTCTTAATGCTTCACTATAGCCAGAGGCCACAGAAACCATGAGCGGTAACACAATAGTACAGTAGCGTTGTATGTCTCCGGCCCAAAATTACATCGGCATACTTACCTATTCCTTTTCGGAACCTGTGCCCACCGAACCCGTTGCAGCCGCTGCCTGCCACAGACCCCACCATAGAGTCGAGTAACTTCTCCGGGGGCTTTTAGGGTAAGGGTTAGGCATATTTAAACTGTTGCACTGTGTTAGTCTCTACCACCTCAGATGAGAGGTTATTCCACTTATCAATTTTCAGTGAAGCCATTTTTCCACATATTTCCTCCGAACCTACCACCCTCTACTTTATACACATGCCCTCGTGTGGACGGACCACACCATATGTGGCCAAACCACATCATATAATTTATTGTATGAACATATTTAATTTTAGTGATCAGTGCACCACTTTATATAATTGGAAATGTATTTATTTTGGTATTGGGAAGTCTATTAATTGCTAGGACATTGTGACAAATTGTTTGCAAAGGAAGCCCCATGTTAATGAGGCTTATACAGACTTTGCATGCTGGCCTGGAAGCACAGTAGTGGGTCATTAGCTTTTCATGTTAAGGTACAGGAACTGTCTAATGTAAACGCTCACAGACTTGTGCAAAATGTTGTTATGTGTAAATTGTGTTCAGTTCAAGTGTCTGTAGGAAATGCATACATCATGACTGTAAAAAATGCTGTGTTTCGGACGTGGCGGCACCGGTTGGAGCTGGGGTGTGAGTGGTATAAATTGAGCAGTGTTTTGTATTGAGGAACTTTTCATCTGAAGTCTGGACATATCACTGGTACATCAAACCAGCGGTCCAGGTCCTTATTAGGACCCACTTAAGAATTAATAAAACATCTATTGGCTTCAAGAATTGCAACAGGTATATTCCTGTGACCTACATATTAGCTAAAATGTAACCCATTTCCCAGCAGACCTGTATACTGTATTTACACGAAATAGCACAAGAGTCGAGAAATGCATTTCATGAACTAAAGCCTACAGATGTTGAAGTATTTTCACATTCCTAATCCTGTAGTGCTATTCGTATATGTAAGTTTGTAGACATGATGAAATACATTTACTGGCCTACAGCACAAGAGTCATTTTTTTAAATGTCTAACAGACTCTGAAAGATCATTCAATAGATTGCCTGGGACCTTGAACTTCCATAAGGCTTAACATTCGCTCCTCTGCCTTCTGTACTTTGTCCTAAATAGTTACGTTAAGTGCTAACAATGATAAAAACAAAAAATACTTGACCTACTTTAGTGCTCCATAAAATTATCTTGTATTAATTATTGGCCTTACCACATGCTCTCTTTGAGTGCTGTATATTTAAAAGCAATTAAAATATATGACATACCCATGGCCATTTTGACACCCCTTCTGTCTGTATAAAGAGACTGAAACTTGAAAGCTTAAAAATGAGACTTTAGAGTCTGGAAACCTTGCTGCTGAGCTTCTGGCATTAAAGTGCTGTCCTTTATCTTCTTTGATAGCTGACCTTGATTGGTCACTGGTATTATTGCAATTTTAAAAAGAATGAGTGCTCATTTTGGAGCTGTACACGAGGGTATGGAATACCGTCACTTCTCCCACTGATTTAACAGAAAAACTACAAATCTCCATTTACTTCTATTATTTCTACGTGTTCATAACAGCGCTTCTAAATTTCCACTTTGAACACTGATTTAATTTGTAAAACAGTGAACTATACATTCTGTGCATTTTGTATTGCTGGACAGAACGTATCTGAAGTTTGCTTGACTATTTATTATGTATCTCTATGTTTAACAAACCAGTATTTGTCATCAGTTGTTAAATGGGGCAAATGAGGAAGCCATGTGGAAAGACCAGTAGTTCACTGAGGTTTTTGTAATGGATAATAATTGCTTTGTGGGAAGGTTGTTCTTGAAGTAATAGGGAGTTTAGACTGTAATGCCAATCTTTCTCAGATAGATGACAGACACAGTTGATGTAAAGTGCTGAGCTTGATATTACGTGATTGGGAATGGTCTAAGAAACTCAAAGCACTCCACTGCCTGCCAAAAAATCAGGGGACTTTCGTTTATCAACCAGGGCCGAGTTGGAGAGAATGCCCCGCTACTGGCATAAACTGAAGGGGTAGCCCGATTTTCTCTGTTGATAGTTTGGATTGTGGAGTAGGAGTTGGAGTGTAAATTGATGTTGAGTTGTTTCAATGTGCCACATCTGTCATGTTGACCACAAAAGAGGATTTTTGTGGTTGGTCTATTTCCTGGTTGTGTAGGTGAATAAATTATATAACATTTTTAACAAATTGCAAGCAACATTGGCTCTGAAATGAATTATAAATGTACTATATTACGAGATTGCTCCCGAGGCATGGGGCCCGGTCTACACTAGAGCTCCAAATGGTAAGGATAGGCTTGTGCAGCAAGCCCCCACCAGGTGTTTATTAGTGTATACAAGATAAATATAGGTAAATGAGAGAATTGTGAACTGGGAGCAACCAATACCAAACAGGAAGCAATATTACATAGACTACAGGCTAACACACTACAGAGTACAAATAAAAACAGGGATCGAAGGGAACATAAAACAGAAAGCAAAAGTTATCAAACACACAAGATGCTGAGCACAAAGGTACACTGAATGCAGAAATACAAGTGCTTAGAAAAACAAGCAGAAGTTAAGACAACAGCGCAGGCTATATGCTAGAATACAAGAAACACCTAAATGCAAAGATACAATGAACGTAACTACATGCAGGTACAGGTAGAAAACAGCAGGACTGGGATACACAATTAGCAGACAAGGCAGAATGTCTAGCACCTGACTAGAGGCAGTCCTTTTATCTTAGCTGCACAGGTGCTATAAATTAATTGTGATGGCGAACTCTAAACAGCAGCCTCTAGGGGAAGATCAGAAATGTCCACCACATAACACGTCCAGATCCAGACATTCAGGGCCTGATCCACAAGTGCATTCAAGTGACTGCAAAATGCATGCATCTCCAGTGAGCTTGCACACAAATAAATAGGTGGATAAAGGCACCAAATACGTCAGCCTCTAGATTCCTGTGCATTTGCATGCCATAGCGTAAGTGAGCCAGAAATTGAGTCAATTGATTGCTCTTATTTTAACAAGACGTCATATCTAAGTCAGGGGGGCACTTATTCAGAAGCTAATTTAGTACACATAAGCTTCATTGTTGTGCAGCAAAATAAATAAAACAGATATAGAAGAGCTGCTAGTGTTTTGTGTGGCTGTTATTTATTTATTTAGATTACAGTAAAAAAAATTATAATAATACACATTGGAAGAAGATGAATTGGGCCACACATAAAATATACTAAAACTAACGATAGCTTATCAGCAAAAAAAAAATGTGTGCATAATTTTCGATATATAATAAAAAAAAAGTCTTTGCATAATAATCTAAATTATGCGCCACCCTGTTCACAGGAGATTTTACTTTTATTATGACAATGGACAAGCCTTCTTTACAGTATACATACTAAAAGCGAAGCTTCGGTTTTATTGATAATAGTGTATAACCCTTTCAATCTGATTATACATCCCAGCACTTGCAGAGAGGATTTGGAGACATAGGAGCAGAGAGCTTGCCGCTTCTTGCCCGTACACCACATACGGTTATTTACTTCCCATCCAGATGTCCCATTTACTTGCACATGTGATTTGAACGTATCAAACCCTCCATTACAGTCTCAAGTATGGGGTGTATCACCTATTATGAAGGGCAATTTCAAAGCAATTATCTAGATTTATGTCCCATAAAAAAATCCTGTTATTCATTTTTAATCCCTCAAAACAGGGCTTAATATACCGTTTTTTCTGCCCTCAGTCCATACATTGTATGCACTGACTGTCTGAGGCTACTAGACTGTTCCTAACCCTAACCCTCACCTTCCATGACCCTAATCCTAACCCTCCCCTCCCTAGAACCAAATCCTAAATGCCTCCAGAGAGGTTACTCACCCCTGTGGCAGGCGGCAGTTGTGATGGGTCCAGTGGGCAGCGGGTTCTGAAAATAAATGGGTAAGTATGCATGGTGGCAGAACTGGAGCGGGTTAAGAACTGGCACTGAAGCATACTAACCAGTTTGTCAACTTATATTAGATATGACTGATGATTACTTGTACCTGAAAAAATACTTGTATTTTAGCTTTATTAAGTTTTGCCGCATCCACATCTCTAACCCACAATCAGAGGGTCTTTATTCAGTGGGGTTTCTGACTGTACTAGAATCAGGACAAAAGTCATTATAATCACCATAGTGACACAGTCCATGGAACCAGGACTGCCCCAACTACATGTGATATGTACTCAGTTTGCATTTTCCATCTCTATCTATCCCTGTTTTGTTGCAAGTGCATAAAATTTGCCTAAAAAATGATAGACGCACAGCAGTCACACTTGTGTTTGACTTAATAAGACATACGATGAGTCTCAGTGACTGTACTGTACCTCTTTGTATCACTGTACATTATATGAATGTGGATTACAGGTTAGTTCCCACACTGCAGGTGGATCTATGGCAACCCAGCAGCATAAGCAACATCTGGAAAAACACAGTAACAGATGTGCACACATCAAACCTTAGCTCAGAGGCCTTGCTGGAGTACCTGCAACTAGCCAACATTGATCACAAGTAAGCAATGCTGTGATTGGTCTTTTCTGCCTCTTTCCACATGGATAAAGATTGTTGTTGCATCTCTTTTTATCATGTATTTCACTTAATGTGCATTCCATGGGAAATATTCTATTATAATTCCTGTCTTTACATGTTACACTCCTATCTGCAAAACTTCTCTCACGTTTCACATTTACTCTATTGTGTGGTTAGTTAATATCTGGAAATCTGCACATGAGACCTCTTTTTTTCAAGCCTGTTTCCTCTTATAAACTATTTCTCCTTCATTGTTCTGCACATTTTACATAGGAACATAGAAAGAGACGGCAGATAATAGCCACATGGCCCATCAAGTCTGCCCAGTTTTTCGCATTGTGCAGTGCGTTCCCACGGCCAGATTTATATATGCGGCATGCGTAAATTGGCTGTCATTATTAAGTCTGGATCAGGCCCTTCATTCTTCATTCTTCATTCCGTACGCTAGGACGCGGAGGCGTTGCAGAGGCTAGTGTTTAGATTTTGTGATTCACAACCCCGCATGAAGGAGCAGGGTACGCCCTCTTCTCTCCTTCGTGCAGATGGTGGATCTGCCACCAGGACTCTACTTTAAGTATTTCACACACATCTCTAAGTGAGTGAAATACTGGATTGTACGTAAAGGCTTAGCCAAGCCCTTACTGTACAATACACATGGGGATGGGCAAGCCCATTGGGGGAGCTAAAATCCACTCAGCATCGGGTGATAGAGGCTGTTCTACTTATCAACTGCCCTTCCAGTAAAGTAATTTTTCCACACATTTCCTCTAAACCTACCACCCTCCAGTATATACACATGCCCCCATGTTCCTTTACTCCTCTGCCTTTGAAAAGTTCAACCCTTCTGTACCTGGTTACACCCCTTTATATATTTCAAAGTTGTTATCATATTCCCCTTGTCCCTTCTCTGCTCCAAGCTGTTCATAAAGATAATAAGAACTGATCGTGTGCTTACTTCCTCTGGTCTTTCTTTATATGTTTTGTTACGCATGCCATGTACCATTTTAGGCGCTCTTCCTTATAAAGGGCCATATTCAGAGATCCGTTTTTTTTATGTACGCAATTATACTCACGGCCGGAGCAAGGAAACACCCACCAACACCCCCGACACTCCCCTCTCCTGTGCCTGCTGTTAGGGAATTACGAGTCCCTAGACCACTCTGTTCTATACGTGTGTACTTACGTGCGTATATGTGCTCTGTCCGTGCGACTCTTTATAACCCCGCCTCCATGCGTTCATTTAAATGCCTCCCCCCACCCACTTTTATGTAAATTTTCCCATGTGTCAGATTTCCGTTTGTATGTCCTCAAGTGCGATTCACATGTACCTCCATTAGGCACTTATGTGCGTATAGTCAACGTAAATAGTGTAACTAAGGTTACTACGCATGCGCAGTTGATCCAATCCTAAAAATACGCACGGAACTGCCCTCGAAAACAGATTTCTGCATACGGCCCACAGTCTGTGATGTATTTATGCCCTTTCAGCAACTGTTTTTAAAAAATGATTGTCCTCATTCCAGCTGTGAAATGCTAATTTACATACTGTATACAATACATAAAATATAACTCAAAACCTGTCTTCAGACTGTGAAGTGTGATATGTGTGGAATCTACAGGAGGTCTTTACAATAATAGGACTGATAAATGTATTATTGTGTTATTAGTTTTTTACTTATGTCAGTAATAAATGTATTTTCAAGCTAACTTCAGTATAGCACAGCACTTTATGTATGTTTAACTTGGTCTTTAGTAAAGCTGTGATGTACATGTTCATATTATAAAGTTTGTTTTAATTATTATGTGAATATCTAAGTACATAACAATTACTTGTTCTTCTTTTGCTTTGTTTTTTTGTTTTTTTTTAGAATTCTTGTAACTAATTTGCAGAAGGTGATAGAAATACAAAGTGTTTCTAAGCCAAAAAGGAACCGTAGGTCACTGTCAGATTATAATTATGAAGATTATCATACACTGGAAGAGGTACAGTAAACTCATACATGGTAAAGCATTGGACATGTAAAACGTCAAAAATTGCAGAAAAAATGCAGATAATGGTAGCCAGGGTTACGACTGTTAATTAAAATGTAATTAGTCTTAAAAGTAGTGGATCCAGGGAGTAACATGGCTGTCATCTTAAATTAGGAGGAATTTTTCCAGAAAAAGATTGGAAGTTGCTTCAATTAGATAAAAATTTAATTCTGAGATAGGGATCGCAGGAGATCCATAATAGGTTTAACTTGATAGACTGCTTTTTTTTTTCAGCATCATCAACTATGTTTTTATGTAAAACAGTAGAAGTAAAAGTAGTAGTTTGTTTTTGTTGTGAAGATTTAAACACAAATGTATTGATCATTCTACAATATGCCTTTACATGGGATTTCAATAAATTGGGCTTGTCCTATTTTTTCCATTTCTAATGTTTGAATAAATATCCATAATACATGTATATTGGAACATTGGTTTTTTTAAATCTCTATTGCTAATAAACACTGCCTGAGTATTTATAGTAAGTACAGCAGTGTTATAAAATGACTATGGCCCGGATCACAACCTCGGACATATTGCACATACGTCCTTTGTAACTATTTTACGTAGATTACGTAAAATAGTCACTACGTATGCGTAGTAGCTACTATCAGCAAATTAAGGACGTATGTGCAATAGTCCGGGGTTGTGAATCCGGGCCTACATGACCATAAATGCAGCTTATTGCTTATACTTGGCTGTAGTCACAGATCTATTTGCACGTGGAGTTGAGTGCATATTTTTAGGTATATTTCAACTGCGCATGCGTAGTAACTCTATTGGCGTAAATTACGTAGAATATACGCACGTATGTGCTTTAGGCACGGACATGTGAATCGTACTTGGGGACGTACGGAGGGGCAGGGTTGGAATATGTACTGGAAAAGTTACATGATAGAGGGAGGGGGGAGGCATTTAAATGAGCCTTTGAGGGTGCGGTTACATTGAATCGCACATACGGAATACTTATACGCGCATATGTACACACGTAAAGTTAGAGGTGCTCTATGGAGGGGTAAGTCTATGATTGCACGACCGTGAGAGGGGAGTCTAATGGGTGTTGGTGGGGGTTGGATTGCTATGTGCGTGCGTATAATTGCGTACTTTGGGAAAAACACATCTCTGAATCTTATTTTTTACTGATAAAAGAGAGTATTATAGGATAATACGCTGTAACTATCTCTGTGCTTTCAGATTGAGAAGTGGATGCATTATATGAACAGCACGCATTCTAATCTCATTCACATGTTTTCAGTGGGAAAGTCATATGAAGGAAGACCATTGTATGTGCTCAAGGTACACAATGAACTGAAAGCTCAGGTTATAACCTTAAATTTGTATAAAAGAACACAATAATCCCTACTTATAAACATTGATGCTTAGATGTCAGCCTTGATTTTGAACTGTCCTTTGTTGCCCACATGCAAACAGTTTTTAAATCCCGTTACTTACATAAAAAAATGTTTTCTAGAATATGCAAATATCTCACACAAGAATCTGCAAAATCTCTCATTTGTGCACTAATCATCTTCTGCGTTGATTATTGCAATGCTATCCTTATTGGACTCCACAATATAAAATTACCCCCCACAGTCTATATTGCATGCAGCAGCTAGACTAATATTTCTTGTAAAAAGCTCTTCTAGAGCTGCTCCACTCTGTCAGTCTCTACATTGCTTGTCTGTTTTTTACTGAATCAAATACAAAATCCTTTTGCTAACCACTTTGAAAAAGAGAACTTCTCTCAAAACGCATCAGCGGTGATCCAGGATAGAGACATTCACAGGGCCCGATTTACTAAGCTGAGGGAAAGGAAAAGTGGAGATGTAGCCCATAGCAACCAATTGGACTCTAGCTGACATTTTTCTAGTATGTGATAGAAAAGTTAGACCTAAAATCTGATTGGTTGTTATGGGCAGTATCTCCACGTGTCCTTTCCTGCAGCTTAGTAAATCTAGCCCCCACAGTCTATCCCTCCGCCCAGTCCATCAGCGTTGTCTGAACATATGTAACATATGCTCTCTCTTCTTTTCCCTTTTATAGTAAATAACGTGAGAATATATAGAGGATCTAATTTAAAGAGGAACTAAAAATGATTACTAGACTTTTAATTCAATTTTATGAATTTTTATCACACCAGCCATGTATTTATTATTGATTATAAATCTTCATGTGATTTTTTTTCTTTAGGGCTGCTATTGATTTACCTTTGTCCACTATTTTATTTCTGTTGGGGAAATGTAGGATCCCCATCAGTGGCACACACAGGAGGGGGGTTTCAGTTGCCCAGAAACCCCCTCACAAGGCATATTTAAAAAAAAAAAAACATGCTGGCCGCAGCACAGATTCTTCCCAACCTGTCAGTGCACCAGACTGTAGGCTGTGTGAAACTGTGGAGCAGCAGCATCAGAGAGAGCCTGTACATGTTACGGCACCACTGGAATTACCTGGGATTGAGTAACAGGGTGGCCATATGAGAGAGGGGCGACCGTTGCTTGCCAAGGCGCGGAGTCTAACAGGACCTGGTATTCGCTAGAGCCTCTGAAGGTGAGGATAGTCTGGGCTACAGGTTTCTCTGCAGGTCGCGGCCCCTGGGGCAACGCCCGGGAGAGGAAGGTGAATAAAAGATGGAGATAAGGATGGGAGAAAGACTAGATAGAGAGAAACACGGGATAAAGGCAGGATCAGTAGCGTCTGACCTGCGACGGACAACAGTAAACACTGAACAAAGACACTGGACCAGAAGGGGTTAACAGGACCAACAGGACAGACTAAACAGACTGGGAGACTCACTCACACACTCAGACAGCGAGAGATTGGGTAAACACAGATAGGAATAAACAATAAGGAGGGAGAGCAGGTAGTGGCACACAAGGAACAGGGGCTAGGCACTGGGCAGGAACAAGATGGGGCACTCACGAAAGCAGGGGAAGCTGGCCGGAGAGCAGGAAATAGTGCACCCACCGGGGAAGCGCCAGGAAAGTAGGTAAGAGTGTTACATGCCGATCCTACGACATGTAACAGTACCCCCCCCCCCTTAATGAGGGATTTTGACAACCCTAAGACCGTTTTTTTGGGAAACTTCTTGTGGAATTCTTCAAGACATCTTCTGGCATGAATATTTCTGGAAAATACCCACTGTCTCTCTTCTGGACCATAGCCTTTCCAATGGACAAGATACTGGATCTGGCCACGGCACCATCTGGAATCCAGGATGTCCTCCACCTCAAATTCTTCTTGGCCGTGAACCTTTAGTGGAGGGGACTGAACAGGAATTTTGGTAGATCTCTTAAACGGTTTCAACAGATAGGCATGAAAAATAGATGGGATTCTTGGTGTTCGAGGGAGTTTTAGTCTGAACGCAACTGGATTAATCCCCTTGATGATCAAGAAAGGTCCAATGAAACGTGGACCTAATTTTCTGCAAGGCTGTTGGAGGTGAATGTTTTTAGTAGACAGCCAAACCTTGTCTCCGATCTTGAAGTTACATTTGCGTCGATGACAGTCCTCTCTAGTCTTGGTCCGGAATGCTGCCTGTTGTAGAGAGAGAGATTGACTTTGGTCCAGATGTCTTGTAAATTTTTTGCAGACTGTCATACATCAGAACGTATTCTGGAACTAAGGTGAATAAAAGAACAGGAGCGAGGATGAAAGTCCCAGACACAATAGAATGGAGAGATCTTGGTTGAACAGTGAGTAGCATTATTATATCAAAATTCAGCCATGGCTAAATTTTGGACCCAGTTGTCTTGGAGCCTGGACACATAACATCGTAGATTCTGCTCCAAGGATTAATTGACTCTCTCCATCTGGCCATTGGATTGAGGATGACAGCCAGAGGAGAGACTGATCTTGATCTGAAGCAAGGTGCAGAATGATCTCCAAAATATTGCGACGAACTGGGAGCCTCGGTCTGAGACTATGTCGATCGGTAGACCATGGAGCCTGACGAATTGGGAGACAAATATTTCAGCAAGAATCTTGGCAGATGGTAGACCCTGAAGAGGTGTAAATTGGGCCATCTTGCTGAAACGGTCCACCACCACCCAGATGGTATTGCAGCCTTGCGAAGGTGGTAGGTCTGTAATGAAGTCCTTGGACAAATGTGTCCATGTACACTTAGGAATCTGTAAGGGAAGGAGCGGACCGAAAGGAGGAGTTCAGGGGGTCTTATTGCAGGCACAGACCACACAGTTGCCAATAAAGTCCTCAACGTCACGTGACATGGCAGGCCACCAGACTGACCAAGAGAGAAGTTCCAATGTTTTATGAATACCTGGATGTCCCGCTGTCTTGCATTCATGAGCCTGTGCCAAAACTGCTCTTCTTAAGTTTCCAGGAACAAATAGCAGTTGACAGGAGTCCGTCTAGGAGCCTGGTCTTGAACCCGAAGGAGCTGTGAATTAAGGTCTTGAGTAAGACCAGCAATAATGACAGTGGGTGAAACGATGGGTAGAGGACAAGATGTCGGAGGATGCTCCGGTAGGAAGGACTGGGACAGAGCGACCCCTTTGGAATTCTGGGATCCTGGATGAAAGGAGATGACAAAGTGGAAGCGAGTAAAGAACAGTGCCCATCAAGCCTGTCGGGAGATAAACGCTTAGCTGATTCAATGTAGGTCAAATTATTGTGGTCAGTAAGGACCGTGATCACATGTTTGGCTCCCTCCAGCCAATGCCTCCACTCTGTAAATGCAAATTTTATAGCCATTTTATATGCTTACGTCATAGTTCTTCTCTGCTGAAGAAAATTTTCTGGAGTAGAACGCACAGGGATGGAGCTTCTTACTCACTAAATCTTCTTGAGATAAAACTGCTTCTGCTCCAACATCTGAGGCATCTACCTCAATAATAAAAGGAAGGTCCGGACTAGGATGGAAAAGTACTGGTGCAGAACTGAATGCCTTTTTAAGAGCTGAGAAAGAGTCCACAGCCTTTTTAGGCCAACAGGCGGGATTGGCACCCTTCTTGGTCAGGTCAGAAATGGGGGACACCAGTATTGAATATCTCAAAATGAAGCACCGATAATAATTACCGAACCCGAGAAAGCGCTGAATAGCTTTTAGGTTAGAGGGTTGGGCCCAGTCCAATATTGCCTTGACTTTATCAGGATCCATAGAAAACCCTTCTGGGGTAATGACATAAGAAGATCACCTTGGTTTCTTCGAATTGGCATTTTTCAAACTTGGCAAATAGGTTGTTATATCTGAGTTTTGAAAGAACTTGACATACATGAGAACAATATTCTTCTAGAGAGGATGAATAGATTAATATATCATTGAGATATACTACCACGAACCTGCTAAGTAAGTCACGCAGGATGTCATTGATAAGGTCTTGGAACACAGCGGGTGCGTTGCACAGTCCAAAGGGCATGACGAGATATTCATAATGACCTGATTGGGTGTTAAATACAGTTTTCCACTCGTCGCCTTCGCGAATTCGCACCAAATTATATGCTCCTCTCAAGTCAATTTTAGTGTAGATTTTAGCGCCTTTGAGATCATCAAATAAATCAGAAATCAATGGAATGGGATACGTATATTTCACTGTTATCTTGTTGAGGGCCCGATAATCAATGCATGGTCTCAGTGTTCCATCCTTCTTTGCCACAAAAAAGAAACCAGATCTATTGCACAGTCATAAGTGCGATGGGCAGGAAGAGAGTCAGCATTGCTTTTACAGAAAACATCTTCATAGTCTGCATATTGCGAAGGTAAGTGATTCTTAGACGTGGAGACACAATGAATGGGTATCTTGACATGGAACAATCCTTGCCCCAATGGCTGATGTCACCTTTAGATCAATCGATCTCGGGATTATGTCTCCTAAGCCATGGATGTCCTAGAATCAATGGCAGTCAATAAGGTAGAATTCCAGCTCTTCTATGCAACAGATACCCATGGTAAGGGAAATAGGTTGAGTGATCTTAGAAATAATCCCCCTGGAGAGGGGTCTGCCGTCGAGACCGCAAGCAGTGATCGAAGGAGAAAGATCACGGACAGGGATTCCGAGGGAGTGGGCCAGAGCACGGTCCAGGAAATTTCCTGCTGCACCACTATCCACGAAAGCAGATACCTTTTGACTGCATCCGTTGAAGTTCAGTCTAGCGGGAATGATCAGGGAATTTTTAGAAGAGATTAAATTCAAACCCAGATGGAACCCTTCCATATCCATCTGGTTTAGGCATTTCTCGAAGGAGATTTCTTCTTGGGGCACCGATCCGCCATGTCAACCTCCCCTCCGCAGTACAAGCACAGGCCTAGGGTCCTGCGTCTGTTCTTTTCTTGTCTGGAGAGGCGATAGGTTCCAATCTGCATTGGTTCCTCTTCAGAAGGTGACCTGACAAATGCTGGATCTGGGAAGAAACTCTGCATAGTACCCTTTTCAAGACGCCTCTCCTTCAGACGACGATCGATCTTGATCACAAGAATCATCAAGTCTTCCAGGGAAGTGGCAGAAGGGTATTGTACAAGAGCATCTTTAATGGATTCGGTCAGTCCAGTTCTGAATTGACTACGGAGAGCGGGGTCATTCCATTGGGAGATGGTCGTCCACCGCCTGAATTAGGAACAATGGGGTAGATCCAGAACTACGTTTGCTGTACGTTTATTCGCATAGCGTATTTTCATGTGCGTATATTCTATACACTCCCCTAGTAACATACCTTGAACGTACGTATTTTGTCAAAATACACTTTCCAAACCCTACCTTAACTTTTGCCAACGTAACCGCAGTGATACACACACATACGTATGGCCAACGCGTTCTGGCTGCCTAGCAACCAGAACAGGGGGGTCGCAGCCAATGGGGAGCCGGAGGCGGGGAGACAGAGCAGACGGCACATGGCTAATTTGCATGCAGTCCGTCCACGTGACCGCAAGCAGAGGAAGCTGGCTGGAGAGCAGGAAATGGTGCACCCACCGGGGGAGTGACAGGAAAGCAGGTTATAGTGTTACATGCCGATCCTACGGCATGTAACAGTACAGCCCAGTGCTGATCCCTCCCATCCCTGTTCATTCAGTGCTGAATCAATATGATTACAGCACTGGCCAGGTCTCGGCATATAAGCCCCGCCCCCTCTGTATAAGCTCCTTTACCAATGGACCCGCGATTTTAGGGAGTTAAGGCTCTGAAGTCTACAGTGTGACCCAGAATTACAGGAACAGAAGAGAAGGTAAGAGAAAAGGTTACAGAGAAATTATGGAAATTGGGGCTGGAAAGGAACAGGGGCATGGAGTGGGGACTAGAGAGAGAGAGAGGGGGGCATGGAGTGGGGACTAGAGTGAGAAACAGGGGCATGGAGAGAAACATGGGCATGGAGTAGAGAGAGAAACGGGCATAGAGTGGAGAGTAGAGAGAGAGATAAACAGGGGCATGGAGTGGGGACTAGAGAGAAAGAAACAGGAGCATGGAGTGGGGACTAGAGAGAGAGAAATGGGCATGGAGTGGGAACTAGAGAGAGAAACAGGGGCATGGAGTGGAGACTAGAGAGAGAGAAACAGGGGCATGGAGTGGGGACTTAAGAGAGAGAAACAGGTGCATGGAGTGGGGAGTAGGGGAGTAGAGAGAGAAACAGGGGCATGGAGTGGGGAGTAGTGAGGTAGTTCCATCTCTGTCATCAATGTAAAGTTATAACACAATGATCTTCTGGTGCTGTTATATGCTTTACTATTCAGTCTAAATTTAGATTCTGTTTCTTCAGGTGGGGACAAAGCCGTTGTCTTCTCCTAAGAAATCCTCTAAGAGAGCAATATGGTTGGACTGCGGTATTCATGCGAGAGAATGGATTGGACCCGTATTTTGTCAGTGGTTTGTAAAGGAGGTACTTAGCAATTCCTAATGCAATGGAAAAATAGTATTTCTAGAAAAGAGTATATATGAAAATATGCTTTTTTGATGGTATCTAATAGGACTTTCCTTACACAGGCTGTTAATACTTATAAAAGTGATCCAGTTATGAAAAAAATCCTTGCACAGTTTTATGTTTATGTAATGCCGGTGTTAAATGTGGATGGATATCGCTACAGCTGGACTCATGTAAGTAACTTAGTAATGAAGGGGGCAATAAACTGTGTATGTAAATATAAATTAATTTATTTCTAGTGATTCAGATGCATCTTTTAAATGAAAATTACAATAAATGTATAAATGTAACAATACGTTAAATATAAACATCTTCAGCTTTTATTGTCTTCTGTAGATTTCTCACTGTACCGCACAATTCCCTGCTAATCAGTCAGAATGCATCTGATTGGTATGCAGCTATAAGAGCAATAAGATTGCCGACAGATGAGCTGATTGGGTTACAGTGGGTGTTCCCTCTGAATCTATTTACAGTAAAGGTATTCCCTCTTAATGTGGAATTAGTTTCTTGTAACACCCAGTAGTTAACTGAGTTACTGAGGTTCAAAACACTCCTTCCCATGATAGGTGGAAGAATTAGGGAGGTAAGCTATTCCTCAGTTGGTTGGTTCCCAGTCTTAAGAAACTGAATGTTCAGTTAGTTAGAAGTAGGGTGTATATACATTTTTTTTTATAATACTCAAGTTAAAATATTATTATATTAATATTAAGGTACAGCTATATCAGAAGTAAGGTAAAAATGTTCCAAATACATATGTGTTATTGGTAAACAGCTCACTAGAAAATTCAGTGTAACTTGGTGCTGGTGTTCACTGTGGCCTCTAGTGATGAGGTTAGACTTTTGCAGTAGGCACTCAGCAGGTTGCAGCAAGCAACGTGTTCAGTGATGCAGACAACAGATTTGTGTTGTAGGCAGGATAGATACTGGTATGAAGGAGCAAGACACGAGGTACAGAATTTAAAATACTAGACATCAAGGTTCAGACAGGCTCCAGAAGGACAAGAACACAGGAATAAGTACAATACAGCATTCCAGGTAACAGGTTCCAGACGGAAACAGGTAAGGTCCAGGAATAGATTTCATAGGATTAAGGGGGAAGAATAGGTAAGAACAGTTATAGACTTTCAAGACAGAGTACAAGGTAAGGAATAATGCTAGGACAGGGCATAGCAAAGACAAGGATAAACAAGGCAAGGCTAGAAAAAGGTCAGGTATGGAAACAGCAATAGAAACAGCCGGATGAGAATCAGAAGGACAAATAAACCGTAGCTGAACTGATGCTGATCAAGATAGACAGTGCAATATGGGTAAATCTTATAACTTTAATTATGGATGAATCATCCTCTATTCCTTACTATAAGCTGTAATAATAGAAGGAAGGCGAGGAGAAAATATAAAGTAAAATTGTAGGGCTATCCAAAAACCCCTATCTTATTCATGGGAAATTGTATGCTGATCTGCTGTTCTTGGTTGTTTACTAAATTATCTTTGCAGCAAATAATGAGATCAGGTGCAGTCCCAGTCTTTAAAGACTGCATATACGCAATCTACGTAACGAAACACAGTACACAGTACTCGGCACTCAATCTATGTAATCTATAAATATCTGGCCAGGTGTGAGTGCTGTCTAACCTATCAGCCGCTAACATCTGTCCATCCTGGAAAAAGAGGAGGGGAGACGAATCCACTCTCTTTGGCTACTGTACTAATACTATCAGCTTCAGTTATACATTTACTTGGTTCTTTAAATATGAGATTTAAAGGAATAATTAAAATGGAGCCCAGAATACAAGGCAGGTATTGTGATAATCCCCACAGAATTGCCCTCATTCATAGATTTAATTAGGCTTGATAGCAATAATTCCTGGGGATGGTAACTGGCATAGTGACAACAACAGGTAAAATTAATGAGTGATAATTGGCTGTATCTAAAGCATGTAATGGGTAATGTAATGGGCATTGTCAGAATTCACATCTATTTAAGCTGATAAAACATGGATAAGCATAGAACAGTGTCAGGTATGTGCAGAGAACCTCTCATCCCTGATAACATGGCAGAACTAGGTGCTTTTATGTATAATAGGGATAGAACGTTACTGTGGTACTCCTTGAGCACCTACAGTTGGAAAACTGCATTTATCACACATCATAAAACAGATATTCATTTGTAAAGAAACCAACCAGCATTAACCAACTGCCATGACACTGACAGTAGCAATTATTAGTGAATCTCAACTCTTACTTTACATCTGATCTTAAAAACTTTCTTTTTCATCAACCAGCATACAAAGCAGACATATACATTCACTGATATCTCACGAGATAATTGCCACTTTTCATACCCTCCAACATGACCCATTGCATTAGGTACAAAATACTTTGCTCCTCAGTTTCCAACTGTCAGTTACTATTGTAACCACCTTTGTTGGAGAGACAAATAGTTTTTTAAATATAAAGTTCACCAGGTGAGTGTGACAGCTGGAAGCTCAGGTGTCAGGAGTATATTGTACCTAATGGAATGGGTCATGTTGGAGGGTCTGAGTTTGATGCATGGTTATCATTTAAAGGAAATGTTATATTTTATAGTTGCACAGTAAAAGAAGAAGCTACTATCTGGTTGTGTTTTTTGGCATCATTGGTATATTCTGCCTTAACGCCTTTAAAGCTGTCAAGTCCCAGCTAATAGATGTTGTTATAATTATGCTTCATGCATCAGCAGTGTCACTAATTCCTAGTAAATTGAAAGGTCCGATGTTAACTACAATTAGATAAATAAAGTTTTTTCTTTTGATTGACACTCAGGACTGGCCATCCCATGGCTCACCCTGTGTTTTGAAGCTACAATTTCCTGCAAGTTTAACCATTGCAGACATGGGGCTGGATCCAGACTAAGGACTTGATTCACACTTAAGAAGCTGCGGCTTCTTAATAGCGCATCTAAACGAAATTACCTACTGCGGTAATTTATGCTACCTACGTAGCCGATAGGCACATTGATAGCGTAGGTGCGGTCTTTACAGACCGCACGCAGCGTGACCCATAAAAAGAGGTGGCATAATGCCGTCTTGGGGCGTTATTAGTCAGAAGCGGGAGGGGGGAGGCATTTAGATTAGCTGGGGAGGGCGGGTTTGAGGCGGGGAGGTGCATTGTCTGTACGGAAATTGCACAGACACATAAGGTAGCCCTATGGCACTCGTAAGTGCCATAAGGTACCTAAAAATGGGGGGCGGGACGGGGATGGAAGAGTGAGTTTGGTGCGCATCTGCACACACCTAACTCACTCTTAAGTGTTAATCAGGCCCAATGTTCTCAAGCGTCTCTCGGGGGCGCAAGAGGTGAGCCTGGAGAGGAAGGCTGGTGATCTGGAGGCTATGTATGAGAATATTGGTACGACAGCGGATGGACTTGCGTGGTTGGCTGCTAAAAAATAATGGACGGATTATTTGGTGGATAAGTCAAAACGGAGGCTATTATTTGCGACGCATACCCAATTTATGGAGGCTGATAAAGGAGGGCTAATACTGTTTGCAACAGATGAAATATGACTCCCCTGCAATCAACATGGTTTAGCCCAGGAGTAACTAATTTCAAGTACTTACTTAAGTCTGGATCCAGCCCATGATTCTTATCTGTACCTATATTCCAGTGGACAGTCACCATAGCTCACGAGTTGACTAAACATCTGGATTTATTGGTATTTAGGGACTCTCAAACTAATGCTGGAAGAATATGTTGTAAACACACCTTTATAGAACGGGAGAATCATACTTCCCAAAAATATTTTCCTTAGCTTTATGTTTATTTGTCTTTTCATGATTTCTTATTTTCCCGTTTGTCTCTGCAGAAAAGTATAAAATAAATATTTTAAAAAAAACCTACAATCATAAAAAACAAACAAACAAATAAATAACAGTTGTTTTTTTTTACTGAACTCTGATTTTTATACCCCACTAGGATCGCTTTTGGAGAAAAACAAGATCTAAAATGAGATTGAACTGCTATGGAGTGGATGCCAACAGAAACTGGAAAGTAAACTTTTGTGGTAAGGGCCGCCAGCTTTAGGTTATGGTATTGCCAATTTGCCAGGGTATTTGCCAATTAATTATTTAGCTCTGTCTTATCTTGCTCTCCAGTTGACTGTTAGCTGCTGCATTCTCTGATCTATGATTCTTAAAAATTATATAGCTCTGGAGGGGATGAAATGAAAGTTTATAAGTGACAATACTGAGCTACTATTAATAATATAGAAGCATAGCAACATGGGAAAGGATCCACATTCAGTATCTACATGCGAGTGCACCCTTAGGTGCAAAGGTCCACTCTCAGATCTGTCATATGATCCTAATTTGCATAAGTGCGAGGGGAGAACATTGGGCCGGATCCAGAACTACGTGGGCCGTACGGTTATTCGCGGAGCGTATTTTCGTGCACGTAAGTTCGCTATACTCCCCTCGGCACACCCCTTGCACGGACGTATTTTGTCAAGATACGCTTCCCAAACCCTACCTTAACTTTTTCCAACGTAACCGCTGTCATACGTACGCGTACGTATGGGCTGAACGAATTTACGCAGCTAAGCACGCCAATACTGTACACTTTAAATACCACCCCCCACCTACTTCACGTATTTCAGACGTATTTTCGAGTAACGTAAATATGGCACGCCCACACGTAAGTATTTACGTGACATATACGTGAATGGCCCATACGTTCACAATTACGCTACATGAATGTGCGTATTTTCTATGGTGCGCATGCGTAGCGCGTTCTAAACAGCGATTTTAAATGTCCGCCACGCATAAATTCGCTTTGACGCGTACTTCTGGATCAGGCCCAATGTCACGCTAATGGCTTTCCTGCAGTAGGACCCTTACTTAGCTTTTACACATTGGGCCTGCTTAAAATGGGGCCAGAGCGTAAATGAGGATCATGCGAAAGGGTTTATTGTACCATTTAAATACCTCCGCCTCTCACCATGCAGACATGCTTTAAGCATTCCGCCCTTTACAAGCCTACCGTCAGAACGACTTCCAGGTCTATTCAGGAGAGGGCACATGTGTACATTAAGAAGTGTCCATTTTCCACATGCATCATGCTGAAAACAGCGCTACTATTAAAACAGGTCCATATAATGCATTGTGAGTCCCCGCTACAAAGGCTCACAATGTGAATTAGGGACAGCCAAAAGCAGTTTTTTGGCTGTCCCTATTTTGAATGTGAGCCCTCTATTATTATTACTATTATTTTATGCATTGGTGAGTGTGCGAGTTGCCACAGCCGGGGACTTAGGGTTAGGCTGCGTGGGGGGAGGGGGGGCTGGGTTAGGCTGCGGGAGGGACTTAGGGTTAGGATGTGTGGGGCAGACTTAAGGTTTGGGTTAAGGAGTGGGTTGGAGGAAACTCACCTATCGTAGCACCGTGTTTCGGTGCTCTGGGGATCGATTGCTATGCCTCATCGAGGCATAAGTAATCGATATCCCAGTCAGTTCGGAACTGACTGGGAGCGAACGGCCCTTTCGAAATAGGGCCGTTCACAACGGGGACCCACACTCATTTAATGTGATGGCAGATAAGAGCCACTTGGCCCATCCAGTCTACCCAGTATTTATATATACTGTATTTTTTTTAAACCAAACTGAATCTAGACTCTATCTGACCCTAGTTTTAGTTTATGATTTAGGATATCCTTATATTTATCCCAATCATGTGCGTTTCAGTGAAGACATTTTTCCATACATTTCCCCCAAATTTATAGCCCTAATATCATAGTTTATAACTGCTCACGGATTTGGTGCCAGTGTTAGAGTGGAATTTTCATTCATTCATTGTACTTGCTCCTGATGAAGTGGTGTTTCATCCTGAAATGCGTTGAGCTGATCCAGGGACTTCCACTATTGTTCACCTCACCGACCGCTGCCAAATCCCCCTGCCAGTTCTGTATGTTGTATACTCATCTTGGATGATTACCCTGTATTTTTAAATAGTACTTGGAATTAAGACAAAGTATCTGGAATGGTGGACCAGTTTCGCAGGGATTATTGAAATATATGCATTTGATGGAGATAGTATGCGCCTTCACTCGTGTGTTTGATTTCAAGCATACTTACCTACCTTATGGATTGCTCTTAGTATACAGCACCATAACAGTGTTTTCTATTTCAGCTGTTGGAATTTCATTTGCCTGCATTTATTACTTGGAGAATGTCTATTATAGTGAAATGGTGGACATGATGGCGCCCCCTAAATTGAAATAAGCAGCCACTAGTACATAAAGGTCCCACTATACCTTTAAGGAATATGACAAAACTAAAAATGGTGCTGGGGGCTAATCTAGATGAACCTAATATAACTGACATATAGTTAAAAAAAAAAGGGAGGGCAGTCCAAGGTAAACAAATCAGAAATAGATCTAGGTAAGTACTATAAACTTAGTTAACTGAGGATAATAGTGGAATTAAAGAAAACAATGCATGAAACAGGATTGAAGACAAAGAACAAAGACTAAAGACTAAAGACAAAGAACAAAGACTATTTTACGCTATGTATGTAGTTTCGTTATGTAGGTTGCATACATGTGGTCTTAAAGATTGCATGTACCCAATCTACGTAAAGAAATGCTATGTAGATAGTGTAAAATAGTTACTACGCATGCATTGTGAATCCAGTCCAAAGGAATTAAACTCTAAAAACTTGGTGTTAATTTTTACCAAATGACCAGGTGTAAGAATTACCTTGTAAATATAATTTCAGTTTTACCTTAAATGTGATGAATAGAAAACAAACTGAAATATCATTTTTATTGGATTTGCACCATGATTTGAACTCTTCAGGCACTGTATTGCTAATTTTAACCCATTGTTTTTTATTTCCATATTTGCACTGTTCCATATTAGCTCTGGTTTCTCTTGATATCTCTAGTTAACTCTTTTATAATACACACCCAGACCTATTTATGATTTATTTCCCCCAAACAACCCCCTTTTTTAATAAAAATGTGTCATTTATATTAGGTTTATCTAGATTACCGCCCAGCACTCATTTATACTTGGAAATTGTCCTAGGAGTCCCTATCTACAGCCTCTATGGACTAGCAGTGTGATCATGGTTGGAACTCTTTCCTATTTGTTTTAGAGTTTATTTTTTGCCTGTGGAGGTTGATTTCCACATGGAATACAGCATCAACAGAGCTGACTTAGGTTTAGATTTACTAAGCTGCGGAAAAGAAAAAGTGGACATATTGCCCATAGCAACCAATCAGATTCTAGCTAACATACATGACTATGCAATAGGAAAATTAGAGCTAGAATCTGATTGGTTGCTACTAGCAACATCTCCACTTTTCCAAACCCGCAGCTTAGTAAATCTGGCCCTTAAAGTCTAATGTCTAACACTGGGACTTGGACCCAGTGTGCTTGGTACGTAGGCTACTTTTTAATCCAGTTTCTTTATCTTTTTGTTGCATCCAACTTTATGTTATATCTACCCCACTCACCCAAAATATGGTAAATATTTTTTCTATTGTTCTTCACAGAATTTTCCTTCTTTTCATACTGTAGAGGAAGGAGCGTCTCTGAATCCATGTGACAGCACCTACTGTGGACCATATGCTGAGTCTGAGCCAGAAGTCAAGGCAGTTGCTCAATTCATTCATAAAAAGAGGAAACACATCAAAATCTACATATCATTCCATGCCTATGCTCAGATGTTGCTCTATCCTTTTTCATACCAGTATGGTGCCATTCCAAACTACAAGTGTGTGGTAAGTCTTTCAAAGATTGTTCTTTTAAGGTGTCAATAAAAGTGCTTTTTGTGGAGTGTAATGATTGTAATCTGAAAAAGAGGTCACACATGTGGTATGGACATAGCAGCCAAGAATAATTCTGAGCCCGTGTACAGCAACTTCTTGGGGTCCATTTTAGATTCCTATCCAGCATTTAGAACAGTCTAGGGACCCCAGCAGGCAGGAAATGGCACTTACCTGTCTCTTGACAGCACCGCATGTGAAGTGATATACTTTTACTTAATCTTACCAACATTTAATCGACCATTGCATAACAGTAAACATTTTGGGTTGTGTGATTCTACAAACATATGGTTATTTTTGGGTTGGATACAGCTAAGTTATCTCTTAAACTGTATAATATAGTAGCCATACTGGCTCCTGGACAATCTATGGCTTTTCCATGGCACAATTGTTCTCCATTGTCTTGTTCTTTTTACATGATAAGGTAATTATTACTCTTTAATTATCATTTACAGCTGGGCTCAGAAAAACTTTTCTTGGTCATGATTCTGATTTTGCATCATGGTAGGGAAGCTAGAGTGCAACCCATAAGTAAATTATTTAATGTTTGTTTACCAGTTAACAGCTGCTGGCTCAGACAATGAAGCTGACATCACCAATTCAATTCAAAGGAGTCATACACTCTTGCTGTAGGACAATGAATGGGTGATATCAGCTCCATTGTCTGAACTCGACAGGAAGCCGGTAGCTGCTAATTGGTATAAACAAACGCTTAATGATTTTTGAAGCCCCACAGATGTGCCTGCCATGTATGCAATTTATCACCATGTATGGAAGAATTTTCCCTGCTTTAGCAAAAGGTACAAATGATTATCACTGTATTGGTGGTTACGCTATATGCAAGCGCTGCAGGGACAATGCAAATACACTAAAAGAATAGTAATAAGTAAAAATTGTAATTACACAATGCATATGCAGCATTCTCATACATTTATTGTGTTTGGAAGGTTAAATGCTTTCACAATGGTTCAGAGTAGGTTATGAAGTATCAGCTCCTAACTGCCCCTGGACTTTCCTAACTGCCCCTGGACTTACACATGACCTGTGGCTGTTGCAAATAGTTTGCTGTGAACTGTGCATGCTTATATGTGGGTTCAGGTCTAGATAGGGTGCAGTTGCATGAACATGTCCTTACTGTACAATGACTACTTCCCCTACAACTTCACTCCCACAAACCCCCCTAAGAACACAAGTGGTCATACAGTGACTTATGTTTAGGTTTGGGTCCCATGTAATTGTGTGTGGATGCGCAGTGCAAAACAGGGGCATTTTAAGAAATGAGTAGACACTTGTGCAGGATTTGTACATGGATTCCCCATCCCCTAAGGGCCCCCTGCAGTACCCCTGAGGTACCCCTCCCCTACCACACCGCAGGCTCCCCAACCCCCACACAATTTTTTTTTTTATTAGATACATAATGGGCCCCCGGTTCTGAGGGGCCCATGTGCACTGCACACCCTGCACCTATTATAGATATGCCAATGGGGCAAAGGAATTCCATCAGCTGCAAGGTTTGGATCATGAACTCACAGTGAAACACAGAAAGTGCAGCTCGCTTAGCTGCTGCTAATCATAGCCTCCTCTCGCCAGTCTTACCTTGTATCACATGATATTAATGTACCTGTGGTTTCACATTTGTAGTGAATCATAGGCTGCTTATCACTTATAGAGAGTGAAATGCAGATTATGGAGTGGAAAGAACTGTCTTTATTATTATAATTGTTCTCATTGGGTTATTCTCCATTGCTTTTTTTCTCATCTATGAGGCGGATAGTCACACAGCAGTACCAATATGACTACCCCTTAGCTTGTACACTAATTGTAAAGCCATTGCTGTGTCTGGTTATTCTGTGTCTGCAGGTTCACTAAAAGCTTCTGGCTCTCTGCCATTTTCTCTGCTGCCCTTTCCTCTCTCTAATGTGTTTTCTTACTTCAGTTTATTGAAATGACGTTTTGGAGATTAACCCGTTATATTTACAGCTAAAGATTAGATTAAGACATATATTTCAGACATTGCAGAGACACTTAGCAGTATGTATGTCTCTTCCATATTAATAACAGTTTAGCAAATAATATTCAACCAATAAGAGCAAAGGACCCGATCCAGACCACTGCGTGTCTTCCGGGCTGCAGTAAGAAGGTAGCGCACTCCCATGGCACTCCTCGCTCACACAGAGGCTTTAGCTATGATCCAGGGCCACAACACTAAATGAACTCTTTAGTGTGGATCGGTGTTGTTACGGAATGCACACACATGGAAGAGGCTAACCCTGGTTCCGTTCAATAGAAAACACACGTAACATCTGGAAGGCACATGCACCCTCCAGTCAAAACAGGCCACTTACACATGGGTGCGTAAGTGGCCTAACGGATGGACGGTCCTATAAGGTTAGGGCACACTATTTGTTAGTAATAGCATTCAGTATGGAAAAACAGAAACTTGTAGGATTCAAGCTCAGTAAAATAAACATTTTTTAAGCTAATACCTACATTTAATGTATTAACTTAATTTTTAACAAACCTGGTGTATTTATTAGGAATAAACCCAGTTACATTTATTAAACTTTATATTTGCAGTGTAACAGCTTGGCAAATCATAGAGGAGGGGATAGAGCGCAGTGAGAAGGAGCCAGCAGGTGGGGATTGGGTGAAAGGGTAGCAGGGGGGGACAAGAGGGTATGAAGTGAGGGAGGAGTGGTGGAGGAAGGAACAACACTAGGATGGAGGGTCCTGCTCACGTGAGCTAACACACTTAGTGGGCGGGAAGAAATTACAGAAGACATAAGGAGCGGGAAGGAAGTGGACTGCTGGTGTGAGCGGAGGAGAGGGGGAAGGAAGTGGACTGCTGGTGTGAGCGGAGGAGAGGGGGAAGGAAGAAGAAGAAGGGATAGCTCTAGGATGCACTGTATAACATATGTAGCACTATTCTGTTTCTTATATTTTCCATATATATTTCAATAGGAATCAGCCGCACAAAAAGCTGTCGAAGCTATAGGCTCTGCATATGGGGTGCGGTACAGACATGGACCAGCTTCCACTACATTATGTGAGTGTTTGTTACAATAACCCCTCTTGGTCTATGAGTTGACCTTTCCACTATGAGGCAGGAGGCCAGATTTACTAAGCTGCGGACTTGGAAAAGTGGAGATGTTGCCTATAGCAACCAATCAGATTCTAGCTCTCACTTTCTTATTACCTACTAGAAAAGGTCAGCTAGAATTTTATTGGTTGTTATGGGCAACATCTCTGCTTTCCCAAATCCACCGCTTAGTAAACCTGGTCCAATATGGCTGTTTTCTAAAATGTAATCATGGTAGAAGGATTTTTCTTCATCTTTTCTTAAGCAGTTAATATCTAAATGGCCCACTTTATTTTTCATTTGTACTATATCTAAAAATGACCCTTTACAATGTTTGGGCTGATCAGCACGTTATTGGTTGATCAGGATGATTATCAAGTGGTGTATGGCAAGAACAGATTTGTTGCAATGCTGGAAACATGGTCCTAAACACTCTGCCCTGAGAATCGGATTGCTCTGTTTACCTGAACAATCCAACCACCACTGTGCCGATGCTATTAGGATGAGTGCAGTGTGGTAGGGACATAGGGCCAGATCCAGGGCTACGGCCGCCGTCGTAGTTACTGCGGCTGTATGCGTAAGAACGGCATATTTGCCGTTCTGCGCATGCGCCGGGCAGATGTTGCCCAGCGTAATCGATGATCCAGGCTTCCCTGAACGTAGTTACAGACAAAGGGGCGTGCTGCGTCATAATTACGTTGTAGTTATGGTAGGTAGGTGGGGGGATGGCTGGGTTAGGCACTTACGATCCTGTGGCCGGCGTAATTACCCACTGTTACGCCGGCTGAAGTTAGGGTAGCCTTCAGCCGGCGTAAAAACATTGGGTAATTACGGGGGAAGTGTCTGGGGAGTGCACCTTACGCTGGTCGTAATTACGGTCAGCGGCCCAGCGTAGCTCTGGATCTAGCCCATAGCCCTGATTATGGGGCAGCATGTCCCCCTATACAATGTTCCGACCTATCAGAGCAATATGTCAGGAACTGGGGACATTGCACCTGATTCATATGGAAGTTTGCGCAAGAGGGAAGTGAATTCCCATGTCACTCCTCTCTCACTTGCGGGCTTTGGATGACATACAGAGCCCTACGATAACTTCTCTCCCGCAACGGTGCGGAAGGCTGGATTGTAAGTATGGGCTACAGACCTGAACTTTATCTTTGGTCCCGTGCATGCGAGGGACTTACACTATCAGGGTAAATGAAGCTAGTGAATCGTGTGTAAGGGCTTGGTCAAGCCATTACTGTATAATTAAAATAACTTTCTCTCCCCTTCCCCTACACACATAGGGCTGGATCCAGACTTAAGTAAGTGGTTGAAATTAGTTACTGAGAGGTGATGTTTCCTATCCCAAGCCTATATAACAGTGTAACAGATAGTAAAGCTGGTCAGTATCTGTGTGCAGTAAGCAATTCAAAGATATATCCCTGCATGCAAAGAATACAATTAACTTGACTCCCCCTGCACTCAACATGGTTTAGCCCAGGAGTAACTAATTGCAAGCACTTACTGGATCCAGCCCATGCTTTTACTAATGCCACCCCATTCCATATTCCTAATATTTTTAGAAAGTGCTTAGGTGTCTACCAGTAAACTGATGCTAGCAGTAAGTATATTCTGTGTATATTTTTCTAGTACTCAGTGTACTGGCTTGGACTGTCATGGACAGGATTCAGAGACCCATTTTTTTTAAAGTACACAATTATAAGCACGAATGTCGCAAGCCAACACCCCCAACACTCCCCTCTCACGGCCGTGCTGTCAGGGACTTATGAGTCCATAGACCGCTCTGTTCTTTACATGTGTACATACATGCGTATATGAATGCAGTACGTGTGATTCTTAATAACTGCGCCCTCATGCGTTCATTTAAATGCCTCCCCCCACCCACTTTCATGTAAATTTCCACGTTCGTTTGTCAACCCCGCCTCCCTACGCATTTCACCAAGTGCGATTCACAAGTCCGTCCCTTAGGCACTTACGGGCATATATTCTACGTAATGTACGTAAATAAAGTTACTACACATGCGCAGTTAAAACATGAACACGGCCCCATGTCTTTCAGCTGTCATCTTTATAGTCAGATGGAATTCCCCCACCCACATTAAGGTTAAGTTGACTACCTACACACTGATGGCTTTGTTCTGCCTTCATCTGGATTAACACAACATGCATAAAATATTTAGCAACAAGAGAAGAAGGCTTGAGAGTGACTTTGTAGAAGCTCTTATCCTCACACTTGCCAAGGTGTGCCTCCTATAACACAATGACTTTTATTTTAAAGGAATTTAAAGTAATGTTGTTGTTGTCTATATAACAGTATTATTGCTTTACTATCTGTTTTTCAGATTTGAGTTCTGGCAGTTCCATGGACTGGGCCTATAATAATGGCATCCCCTATTGCTTTGCTTTTGAACTCCGTGACAAAGGATATTATGGATTTCTTCTACCAGAAAGCCTCATTCGACCAACTTGTACAGAAACAATGCTCGCAGTTAAAAACATCACAATGCACTTGCTCAGGAAATGCCGCTAGACAGTTACAGTAGATGAACTATTTTAATTTTTGTATTTGCAGAATGCTCTTATTGTATGGGGTGCATTATGAATTTGTGATGTTTCAGAGATGAGATATTGGGCTGGATCCAGACTTAAGTAAGTGCTTGAAATTAGTTACTCCTGGGCTAAACCATGTTGTTCGCAGGTGGAGTCAAGTTAGTTGTATACTTTGCATGCAGGGATATATCTTTGAATTGCTTACTGCACACAGATACTGACCAGCTTTACTATCACACTGTTATTTAGACTTGGGATAGAAAACATCACCTCTCAACTCTAATACTGTTTGCAACAGATGAAATATGACTCCCCTGCAATCAACATGGTTTAGCCCAGGAGTAACTAATTTCAAGCACTTACTTAAGTCTGGATCCAGCCCATTGTCTATATGCTCATTAGCGATAAAATCTACCAAATACTGAATCTCTCAAATATATCTAATGTGGCTAACATGAAACATGTATGTAACCATAGAATTCCACTCATTACATTCCTGGAATGAAACTGAATCAGTAAAGAGCATTGAACATACACATTAGCTGTGTTACCTCTGCATAAAACACCCTGGTCAAAAAGAAAAACCCTAAAATATTGTTCCTGTATTGACACCACAGCAATTATACCAACTCTGGACATATATTGTTATTTTTTATTTTCTAAGAAATTGGATAAGTTGCATTGAGTACACACCACACAGGCTTATAGTCATCTGCAGAGATCCCATCCATTCAGGGGCATCAGAACATTTTAGGTTGAGGATAGGTACAAGATATTTTGTTTCGCCCCATCAAAACATTTAAGATTGGGAGTGGCACAAGATATGCAAGTAGCATGTTCATATTTACCTCCTGTAAAATGAAAACAAATCTAGATTCCTTTTTTTTTAATAAAAGAAAAACATTTACATAATAATATTTTTATGTTATGGTGGGCACTGTGAAAAAGTGCATACTTACCCATTCAAAAAGTGCATACTTACCCATTCAAAAAGCGCATTCTTACCCATTCAAAAAGTGCATACTTACCCATTAAAAAAAAATGTCTAAAATGCCTGTTTTTCAAAAAAGAGAGATGAAAATGAGCTTTCGGTTGTCTTTATTTCTAAAACAGGCATTTCTTGACGGAGATTGACACCACAGTAAGGTCATTAGTGCCATCTAAGTTTTTCAGATATACTTACAGTCAAGTAACAGCCACTGGATGGGGCTAGCAGCACAACTGAGTGGATGCTTAATGTGAGAGCTACCTTTCAGTATTATCCTATACTATATTAGATTTTATTACACAGTCTTACTTTTATTTACCGTAATGAATAGAAATAGGTTAAAATAGGAAACCGAGATAAGTAATATAAGGAAATATATACAATATGCATTTAGGAATGCAGTTTTGAAACATTTTCTTGATAGATAAAATACAGTATCTCATAGTATTGTGATGTGGTGAAATCTGCGTTTTATGATCACTTGGTGCCAAATTTGTGCAATGACTTATAATTATTTACTTTATCTGCCACTTACTAGTGAAATACTCTTGATCATCATGCCAAGTGCTTCAAAATAGTTAGTAGGAATTAACGGAGAGACTGGAAAATTTTGAACAGTCTACAAAAGTCTTGAAAGTCTACAGATTACTAGTAAGGAAAAGAAGGGAATCAATGGTTATCAACAGAGGATTCAAAAAGTTACATTTTAAGAGATAAAGTAAGTTATAATTTAATGGTTGCACTGAAAAAGAAAAAAATAAACCAACGTTGTGCAGGTGGGACAAAAACAGATACTATTCCTCAATAAAATTGGTTAAATAAATAAAAATATAATAAATATATAAAAAATAAAGTATGCCTTCTAGTTTGTAACTAACAATTTATTAAACAAGAACAATTATATAAAAAATCTGATACCAGATACAATATGATAACAAGTAGATAATGTAAAAACAATCAATTGCAGTATGGACCAGACTGGAAATAACAAGCTGCACCAAGAAGCGTAGCAGACACCTTGCAAAGTAATAACCTAAACTATATGTGACTAAGGGCCTGATTCAGAGGCTGAAAATAAGAACTTAAAGTTACACCTGGGCAAAACCATGTTGATTTCAGGGGGAGTCAAGTTAATTTTTTTCTATGCATGCAGGGAGAATGCTTTGCTTTTACTTATTGCACACAGATACCTGATCAGCTTCACTTTTAAACTGCTAATTAGACTTGAGCTGGGAAACATCACCTTTTAACTATAATACTGTTGCAAGTAAGTAGGTAAACTCGTACTCTGAGGTTCCCGTCCCCTTTATAAACTAGGGGAGTGTAATGGGTAATGTAACCTTAGGTCTAGAAATTTAAATGAATAACCCGTTATATAACCCCAGAAATTCTCTCTATATTAGTAACAGATACCAGCTCCATTCAGCAAATAGTAATGTAAGGGTTAAGTATAGGAGCAGTAATATAAGTCATTTTCTGTCATCGTCCACAACATATGACTGCAAGATATAAACACTCAGACCTTACACCCAAACTATGTACAAATACTTACCTTGTAACAATATTGTATCAAGATAAGAGCAACATAAGGGTTAATTGTAGGAACAGTCACGTTAAGTTTCTTCTCCCCGTTGTTTACAACACGTGACCACAGGACATCTAGACTCGATATTCACTTTATGTATAAATGTCCTCCTGCAATAATATGACTACAAGGAATATCGGACACAAAGAATTTTGTTTTTAAGGAAATGTGAAAAAGTTTGCCTTGTGACCAATTATGCAAATTAAGCGGAAGTGTCCAATATATACCTGGCCACTTACCTTCAATCCCCACTGCCTTGAAAAAGACATTTCCAGGTCGAAACGCGTTGGTAGTGATAAGGACTGTGGTTTTGGTGTCCGTGCAGACTGCTTGTAGAGGTGACTCAAATCCCGGGTAACATCTAGTTCACCTCCGACAGCCCGGTACGGAACCCCTCCCCCATGGGATTTTCTGTTTTGTTTTTACTTGTTTTATTTTTCTAATATATATTAGTTCACATTATTTTGTGTACATTCCCACTGGGCGTTTGTCCCAAGTGTTGGTTTTATTGTTTGTGTAAGAAATAAAATTATATTGTACCGATAATACACCTTGGAGTTTCTTTCCTTTTTATATACACGGCGGTGTCCGTGCACCGCACTATCCAAGAACGCAGGATTCACTTACCGTTGTTTGGAAGAGACTAACAACAAAGGAAACAAAGAAAAACTGTTTAAGAAATAGCGGGGAAAAAAAGATCCAAAGTCAGCTGCACGGGAGTAGACGAGACATCGGGGTCCAGGAAGCTGACCGATGAACTATCTAAACCTCCAGGAGATAATTCTGTGAGAGGACTCCAAGTCCACCCCATATACTTTCTTATGAAGCTGACTTTTATGCACTGTTCTTTACGCCACCATATTGCTTAAAAAAAATTTCTGTTTTTGCTAGGTATATCAGTTTTGTGTATAACAAGGTACATCAGTTTTGTGTATAACAAGGGCCATCCAGCCTATGGGTCTGGTGTTCTTTCACATATACTTCTTGAGGCGTTTTTTTGAAACACATGTTTATTACTGCTGTTTTACTTATGTTGCTGGGTATTTGTGTTTAGTAAGTGTGAGATATCCAGACCACAGATCTGGAGTTTAGTTATTTGTTTATTTATCTATTTGTTCCAGAGATACACTCAGATATTGTCACTATTGCTATTTTGTCTATGTCGGTGGACTTTGCAACATAGGGTAGGTTATGTCATATTGTTTATATTGTTTATATTGAATTGTAGTGGACCCATCGGTCCCCTTCACTATTGGTTTGGAGGTAGAATTTGTATAAGGTACTACATGAGCTCACCATTTTTATCAGTTTGCGTTTTCGTTTTGTAGAAGTGTATGCGCCCACAGGGAGATATTTTCCTATTAAGGTCTTGTACCCCCATAGGTTTTCTTCACTAGTTATTATCAGTGTCACGTGGTAACACTATATATCACCCACAGGCTGCACCTACACACCTGCGCCCACTGTGTTTGCACTACACAATTTTTTGTCATTCCTTTAGACAACCATCAATGAGATATAGACTGATGTAGGAACAGATGCATAGTACCTTTGGTGAAATAACTAAAAACTACAGTACCAGGAACGGAGTTTGTGTCCATGGGTGCTTCAAATAGCTGAAGGCCTGTGACACAGAAATCAAACGAGGGCTCATAAGCCAGGCTGGAGCTAAGGCAAATCACAGCAGGGCAATGGTTAATCAAAAAATAGCCAATAGAATAGGGATATTGGCAGGGATAGTGTAGAAAGTTTTATAAGGCTTGTGAACCAGAAACTAGATCTCAGTTGTTCCTGTGCTTTTCCCTCTCTCACACTGCTAGTTAGGTCAGTGCTACATTAACAGGTTTTGCTTTACAGGTGGTACACCGCTATGCCACCCCTATTAATGGGGTGCGCAAAGGTTAAAGGGTGCTATGGCTTCTTTGATGACTTACAGAGCGCATCAATTTGTTTTTCTGACCTCATTGCTACTTTGTCACCTTCTCAGCTCAAATAATTAGTAAGTTACACAATTCTAATCCATAACAATTAACAAACTGTGTCCCCTTTTTAAATTGCACAATATGTCTCTGGGTCCTTATTGTGTTGTGTGTTTTTTGTCCTTTGAGGCTCTTTATGGTTGGCACTTTATGGGTTTGAAGTATAGGAAAATGATTAGAACTATGGAGGGAAATGTGTAATGAATTGGAGGACAGGGAAGGACTTTAGAACAGAAGGGTACCCCACACACGCTCCCCCTTATTAGCAGCAAACCACCCCTGGCAAGGGGGCACACACACAACCCCCTTTGCTCCAAAGAATGCAGTGACTGTGTTCCTTTAGACAAAACTCTACAGAATTATAGGAAGTGGCATATGTAGCGCTAGAGAGTTTTTCTAATCTGTACAATTGTCCAATGAAAATTCTATCACAAAGCACCGTTATAATAATATTAAAATTCAGGACACAAGTAATCACAATCTTCATCTACAATCAGATACAGAGTTATATTCGTTCCAATGAGTTAAGTATTCAATAAGAAGTTCCTATATTCCATGATTCCTTCAATCAACTTCTAAATAAACTATGATATTTTTACAAAAAAGTCTGCGTGTGGCTTGTTTTTATTTTTCTTGTAACGAAAATTCATCACTTTTTCAAAGTTCCAATATGCACATGCAAAATACAGTATAAAGTGATAGGTAAACAGTGTAACCAATCACTACCAATAAAATGATTTCAGGTTACTACCGTGCTCACCTTGAACACTTCTTTCCAGCAGGCTTATCACAATATGTTGGCTTCGTTGCTCCCCATAGCGTCCTGTGTTAGCCAAAAATGGTCTCTTAACAATCCCTTTATACGGTGTCCTCAGCAATAATTATCCATGTAATGTGCCGGATATGAAAGGAATCACAATCTCCACTAGTGCATTATATAGTGCATTAAATATATACTGTAGAGGGAATCACAATTCAGGTATATGCTCACCTTATTAGTTTAGTAAAGCCTATAACAGATAATGGGCCGGATTCACAACCCCGGTTGTAATGCACATACATCCAGGGTTTACCGATAATAGCTACTACACACGCGTAGTAACTATTTTATCTGATCTACGTATCGTTTTGTTACATAGATTGCATATAGGCGGTCTTTAAGACCACATATACGCAATCTACGTAACAAAACGATACGTAGATTACGTTAAATAGTTACTACACATGCGTAGTAGTTATTATTGGTAAACCCTGGATTGTGAATCCGGCCCATTATCCTCCGATCTCTGGAATCCTCTCCAGTCCTGCAATAAGTTCCTATGGTGTTACTATTTTCTCTTGAACACTTCTTTTCAGCAGGTTTATAACTGTGTCTTCAGCAGTAATCATCCATGCAATTTACAGGATATGGAAGGAATCACAATCTCCAATAGTGCATTAAATATTTATAGCAACGAGACTCAGGTGTATGATCACCTTGTTAATTTCTTGCATATAAAGCCTATAAAAGAAAATCTCCTCCAATCTCTTAAATTCTTTTCCGTCCAGCAACAGATTCCTGTGATATTGCTATTACCCCTTACATATATAAGTGTGTAAGGCAGCCCTTAATAAGGCTAAATAACCTCCGGATCCTGCACTACTTAAACATGATAATATTTATTCAATCCACATATTAAAGATTTCAAAATAAAATTACATAAAATGACATAAACACAAGAGTTTTCCGAGTCACCTTTCTCTATAGATATTAAATCCCCTAAATTGAGGCTGCCTCTGGTGCCCCTATGGCATATAACTCATAAGAGGAATGGGATGATGTCCACAGTAATCCATGCAAAGTCAGTAACTAATGCTCCCACTGACGCGTTTCAACTTCATTTCCTACTTCAAATTTTTTCTTTATTATTATTCTTAAGGTCCAAATTCTAATCTGAACATCATCCAAATGAATACGCTGAAGTTAATCTTTAAATTCAATTAATCCGTTATCTGTTGATTCTAAGGGCCAGATTTACTAAGCTGCAGGTTTGGAAAAGTAGGAGATGTTGCCTATAGCAACCAATCACATTCTAGCTGACATTCTCTAGTATGTAATAGGAAAGTGAGAGCTAGAATCTGATTGGTTGCTATGGGCAACATCTCTACTTTTCCAAACCTGCAGCTTAGTAAATCACTCATTTAAATATTTTTTTCTTTTTTGTATCCATTAGCGTTTCCAACTTGCTGGGTCCTAAATTTCCTCTGTTTGCTTCCGATATTTATTATTGTTTTCAAGAGAATGTGGTGGACTCAACTCTATCCTCAAATATATGGTTTGATTTAAAATGAATTACTTATACAAACTACTATATCCCTCTAATGTGACTATAATCTGTTATAGTGCAGAGCATTTATAACATTAAATAATTAAATACGTTCCATACCTACACAGTGGTACCTTGACTAACGAGTAAACTGACTAAGTTGGCACTCGTTAGGGTTTTTGATTTGACTTGCGACTAAAACTTTGAGGTACGAGCGGGTCCGGCGGGACCCACTCCGCGGGGGGATGCGGTGCATCCAGGCGCTCATCCCCCTGCTCCCTGCATGTCAGCAGTGAGATGAACGCTGCTGTAAAAAAAATGTAAGGTGCTCTCATCACTCTGATGAGAGTGCCTTACAAAGCTTCACAGCAGCGTCCATTAATTTCTGCTCTGCCTGTCCTGTGTGACAGGTAGATGCAGTGCAGCAGCGCCTCCACCTGACGCTGGAGTGACCTGAGGTCACATCAGTGTCAATCAAGGCTGCCGCGTAGGAGAGGAGACAGCAGAAGAGCAGACTGCAGTACAGTAAGAATTCAAAAGTAAGTAAGCTTGACATGATGCGGGATGATGATGGGTGCTGGACATGATGGGGGATGCTGGGTGCTGGACATGATGGGGGATGATGGGTGCTGGACATGATGGGGGATGCTGGGTGCTGGAAGACAGCAGAAGACTGCAGTACAGTAAGAATTCAAAAGTAAGTAAGCTTGACATGATGCGGGATGATGATGGGTGCTGGACATGATGGGGGATGCTGGGTGCTGGACATGATGGGGGATGGGATGATG
>WWET01000051.1:123489-135818 GCA_011038615.1 Limnodynastes dumerilii
GGGGTAGCCTGGTCCCTGTAGTCTTCTTAAGCTGTTGAGCTTAGGGTCCTGCCTATTTTTCCTTTTAGATTTGGAGGGGTAATCATTCCTCACTTGGAGTTTCGCCATGACAAGTTGTTGATGGTGGCGGTGCTGGTCAGAGGGGCCAACTTTGGCGGAAAGCTGTCAGGTCCCGTATCACGCTGGCCACCCGCTCCCTTAGATTCCTCTTACCTGATCCTGCGTGTAACAGCATGCCCTGCAGCTCTGGTGTCCTCTCTCTTTCTTCGGTCCTCAGCGCCTGCAGCACGCTTCTCTCCTCCCCCTGGCGTCCCTCGCGGCTGGTTGTCAGGGACGCAGATTCCGTTACTCTGTCGGGCTGGCGTCGGGCCGTATCCTAGCAACCTGGACGCCAGCCTATCTCCTCTATTGGCGCGTCTGTGGCTCGCTTCCTATAGGCTCTCTCTTGTATTTAGCTTCCTGTCTCCATGCTACACGCGCCGGTTATAGCTTCTGCTAGTCAGATCTGTGACCTGCTACTTTCTTTGTGTGCCTAGTGTTAGCCTGTGCTTTCCTAGTGAATTGACCATTGTCTGCCCTCCTTTCCTGCCTTGTACCATTCCTATTTGCCTACCGTCTGCCTCCATCTTTGGGACTACCCCTCTGTTTGTACTTACCCACCTGTAACCCTATACTTACCTGGCTGAGTGTGTTTGTGTTCTCCTAGGAGAACTTCTGTGAGTTTGCTGTGTGTAAGCCCTAGTTTGTCTAGTCCGTTTTGTGACCCTCTATCGTCCATAGTGCGCTGTTTCTTGTTACTTGTTGTTAGTCTGCTCAGTCCCTTCTGATCTATACTGCTCCCGCTTATCTTTGTTTCTCCATTTCTATTGGTTCACTGTAGGGTGTTTCTTGTTTCACTTCTCGCTCTTTGGGCCCGTGGTTCAACGTTGTGCGACCACACCTTCAGGGGGCGCTCAAGTCCATCCCCACCATCAGTGGCTCTGGTGAAAACCACCTGAAGGTAAGATTCCGCCCTCCGCTAGCCGGCCCATTCACTCATCCCATTCTTCTGGTGATCACCTCAGTACTAACCAGGTAAGCCTGGGGTATCACTCATACTTCCTCACAGACCACTCCGGTACTCACCAGGTAATTCCGGAGTGTCCTAACAAAAGCAGGTCTGTTGGAGTTATTGTTATTGTTTATAGCGCAATTGGAGGTGTGTAGAAGAAGTTACAGGAAGTAAGTGTCTATGTCTTAACCACTTGTCCTGGTTATTGCCTGAGAATTGAACCGGCAACACACACCCAGTGAATAGTATGTACAGATCCAGGGCCATACCTGTGTAGAGCAGGATAATGATTAATATTGAGCTGCTACACAAGGGCCCAATTTAATTGACCACGAAGACGGGAATAAGTGTGAAGTGTGTCTATTCCCATCTAAGAAAAATTTGCTGATTTTAATATGCACCTCTATGAGGCGTGTGATAAAATCCGTGATGTAACTATGGAAAAAGCACCGTGATCAAGCTTCGCGGACAACTGATTCAGGCCCATAGAATGCTGACAGAAGAGAGCTGCCCTCTAGCACCACAAATGTCACTGACAATTTTGGCACAGGGAAGAAAAGAAGAAGCAGCACAACTGGTCCCATGATAATAAGCACCATTGACTCCACATCATGTCAAGAGTCATTGGAATATGTTCATGTGTTGGGATATGTATTCGTGTGTTTGATGTACAGATCTCTTGTCATTTTTCTCCCAACATAACGTGTTGAAATTCCTCTAAATACACAATATCCAATCGTCTTTCTTCATCTCTGGATATTTTGAGCTTTAAACAGATGATTTACAACAAAAACAATACAGAACTGAAGTCCTTCCAACACTGCTGCATTTCAGTTATCACAGCCAGACACAGGACAAATGGATTACAATCTGGCTTTCACATGCTATGACATAAAAGACAGACACCAAAAAGACTTCATAATGTCTCTGGTCTATAATAATCAATCTCATTTATTACTGGGACTTATTGGAATAAAATTACAAGTATGATGCTTGATCTATATAATTTCATGATGCAATTAACAAAAATACTAATAATAATAAAAATTAATATTAGCAGCAGTAGTAATAAAAACCGTTCCCCTCAAATGCAGTGGAAAAACAATAAAGTGCGATAAACAGATTCTCAAGAGAATCACCGCAAGAAAAGTATACCCAGGCACTGTAGAATCTCTGACACTATAGTTTTTCCACACTCATATTTTTTTTTGCAGCCAACCATTAAGCTGGCTGCATGGGTCTCCTGTCTAGATAGACAGGAGACCCAGCCAATCAGAGAGAGACTGCAGCCAGCCAATAGACTAAGATTTTATAGCTCCTAGCCTCTGCTAGGTCCCGTTTATCGGCAAGAGATAATCTTTCTAGTTTGTGCCCAGCTTAAGCAGTAGGAAGACAACGCAAATTGAAAACAACTAAGCATGTGTAGTTGGTTAAAACGTGAAAATACCCTACCATATGAGATAATCTGGTCACTTATTTCTTCTTTAATAAAAAAGTGTTAAAGTATGAGAAATAATATCATTTCTACTGTATTTTGAATTAACTGAAATCCAATATTTCAGAAGATGTCATTACCTTTTGTAAAAAATGTACTCTGAAAATGTCATATTAGGTCATGTCATATGTTGCATAGTTTATATGACACTATAATAATCGGAGTATGTGTCATTTTATTAGGTTGATTACTGTATTTAGACCCACTTTATTACATTGTTCATTTTCTCAGACCATTTATATTAATTAATGTCAGTGCCATGAACATGGTGTTTCCAGGATATTGCTTCTTTATTTTTCTAGAGGAGATCATTACTGTAACAGTAATATATATTTAAAATCTTGTCACAATAGTGATACTTGGTTTTTTTTCTATAAATTTAAACAAAGAATCAATTAGACAAAGATCTACTAAGAGGGACATTCGCTATTGGTTACCTGGGAGACCAATAATATTATTTATAATGATCATTTCTAAAACTGAAGAATAAATAACCAGGACAATATTTATTGATCTACTGTACCGTTTATATAGCAGAAAGAGAGAAGTAGTGATGCCCCTTTATAAATCATTGGTACGCCCTCACCTAGAATTGGTACGCCCTCACCTAGAATACTGTGTTCAGTTCTGGTGGCCATATCTCCAGAAAGACATAAAAACATTAGAGAATACACAAAAGATTGATGAGCGCTTAAGGCTAATAGTGTGCTATATAATATATAACGGGGTGTTTAGAGATTTAAGCGCAGATCCCCTTTTTCTTTTAATAAATACATTAGATACTGTGCAAAGAAGAGCAACTAAAATGGTCCATGGCCTTTGTAACAAATCATACCAAGAAAGGCTAGAGGAACTAAACATGTATAGCTTGGAGCAGAGAAGGGAGAGGGGGGACATGATAGCAGCTTTCAAATACATCAAGGCTTGTGACCAGCTAGAGGAGGGTACCATTTTTCAAAAGAAAAAGTGTAATAGAACACGAGGGCATGGACACAAATTGGAGGGTGGTAGATTCAAAGGAAATGTGCAGAAAAATTACTTCACTGAAAGGGTGATAGATAAATGGAATATTCTCCCATCTGAGGTGGTTGAGGCCAATAAAGTAGAACAATTTTAACATGCTTGGGATAAATATAAGGGTATCCTAAATGGTAACCCCAATTGAGGGTAAATAGGGTCTAGGGTCAGTATAGGTTTAAATAAACAAATGGGCAGACTAGATGGGCCATGTGGCTCTTATCTGCCGTCACTTTCACTTTCTATGTAAAGGAAGGACCTATAAAATTAACCATTTTATTACCTGCAATGTAAAAAACGTTGTCTACCTCCTGGAATGTCAATGTGGCCTCTTCTATGTAGGACGCACGTCACGCCCGTTGAAAACCAGATTAGCGGAACATATCCGCAATATAAGAAAGGGTATGGAGACACATTCAGTGTCAATGCATTGCAAGGAGAAACACAACTGCTCCCCCAATGGGATAAAAAATTTCTGGGGAATCCAATCAATAGAGGACACCTGGAAAAATAGAAACACAGAGAAAAAACTTGCCACTTCTGAAATGGAGTGGATTTTCAGATTAAAAACCCTCCAACCCATGTGGTCTGAAAGACCGCATTTACGCAATCTACGTCAGAAAAAGATACGTAGATTACGTAAAAAAATGACTACGCATGCGCAGTAGTATAAATCGATAAACACCGGACGTATATGTTCTGTATACGGGCCCCAGTCTTCTAAGATTTTAATCCAGGGGGGGAGAATTTGGAAGAAAAAAAACCCTTTTGGCACGTCGTAACATATGATAGTAGAACTGTCATTAGCGCAGGTTTATTTATGTAAAAAAAATATATTTTATTATTTTTAATACAGTGTTTAATGTTTGTTTGTTTTTACTAATTACACTTTATTACCACAACTTTTGGTGATTCACTCCTTACGCTTACACCATCCCTGAGATGGTGTAAGCTTAAGGCTGTTGAGCAGCCACCGGACAGCCCTGCACAGAACATTTAAATGAGAAAAACTCCCCCTTTTCTCATTTATGTATCGTGGATCTCCCAGTTCCATAGGTGCAGGGCAATTGGATGTGGACACAGACGGATGGGAACACTTGCGCCCATCTTTCTGTGCACGCTCCCGATCTGAGCTCATTTTTGCAGCGCTTCTGTCTGAAAAAAAGACGGAAGCGCAGCTCTAAATCCGGGCCTATAATGATAATAGAGGCAATCAGACGATAATTGGCTAATTTTCATATAATTGTACATATCTGCCATTATGTGTATTCCAATATTCAGAACTAAAATTATGTCAAAATACACACATGAATGTATATTTTATAGTAATATTTTAAAACTGAGCTCATTATGACATTTTATCTTCCACATGTAACGCAAAATGATGTCCAAATACATCCCCCCATCTGCAGAGCTAATCCTGGCTGACCTGACAAAAAACTAAAATCCTCACCCAAGTGCTGAGATCCTCCCCCTGCCGTACATCTCACCAGTGGCTTCAGCTCCAGAGAGAAACTAACTTCCAGTACTGGGACTCAACTTTACTACACAGCTGCATAACTATTCCCTTACCCCAAGTGCTTATCATATGGATATATAGAGAGGGAGTCCAGCTGTTACTCTGCTATCACTGTGACAAGATCTGTTCTATCCAGGTGATGATCATGGACTGCACATGGAGAATTTCTCATCTCTTGCAGATCTGCCTCCTCTTTCTCTCTTGGCTATCAGGCTCTTGCCACTTGTACAACAACCGTTATGCTGGGTAAGAGAATTTTTTTTATGATTGCTTTACACTGAACCTTCTATGCTGTGCAAGCGTTACCTGCAATTACTATCTCTGCAGGCAGACACTGTGCTGTGTTCATATGTTCTGTTATATGGCTGAAAAACTCTCCAGGAATTTGGTTTTACACACACACACACACACACACACACACACTTTACTAGTTGTGGTATTTTAAAGCAAAAAAGGTGCAAATCACTTGTTACAGTGCTATGTGTATGATATGTGCACGGCATATTGCAATGCATCTGTGAATAGTCTTTAACTGGGAGTTCTCTGTCTCTGATGACAGGATTACAGTAATTTGGCTATAATGCTATAATAACAAGTTTTGTAGTGGTGCATTTTGATTCTCACACAGTGGTCATTTCTTCCTGGCTGCACTTTTCCTATAATGTACACACTTATGCACATTTCATGTATATTTAAGTAAGCAACATAGGATCATATGCAGGATATATACAGGTGGGATCCCACAGCATCTGACCAACCTGCAATTTGTGCAGCTATCTTTTGCAAAAAAAAAATGCTAGATCCGCCTTCATCATCTTCCTGTTCCCTTCAAATATTTATTAATGCTGGGCACGCTACTGTCTGGTGCATGCAACTCCCCTGAGCAGAGCAAAGAAATTCAAGGCAGTCCTTACGCCGGTTCCTAAAGTCTCTCCAATGTCCTTACTAATTAGGGCAGTGACCCACAATCAGGACTGCTCTGCTAAGGTGTGCATGTTTTACATGGTAAAAATTAAAACTACTATCATGTAATTATAAGCTATGCATAAACTTTTGTAAAGACCCCGCAATATCCAAACCCCGGATGGAGCAAGTCACCATCAAGCGTGTCAGTGTTCCCCTGCAGAATTTTGGCACATGCTCTGGTTGTGTCCACTGGTGTCATAAGGACTGCAGACCTTAAGGATATCTTGGATAGAAGGGGTGACACCAATCTAAAGATGCTTTCCAGACCTTTATTGTCTTCTGCTTGAGTAGCTAAGGCCATGAAAAAATGGTCTGAACTGCTGATTCAGGGTGTGCGAGCGGGTTGTCCCATGGAAGAACTCACTCTTTTGGGTGAACATCTTTAGAAAACAGCGGGTTATATTACTGATGCTTCTTCGGATGCTGTGGCATCTTCTTCTAGGGCCTCCGGTTTATCAGTAGTGGTTCAGAGGCTTCTGCGTATTCGGCCCGAATTCAGACCTTCATCTTCTGTGACCGTCCGTCCGTAACTAACCGATTGAAGCTACAGGGCATGCGTAGTAATTAATGTATGCTATTTACGTAGCGTTTCGCTACGTAAATTGCGTACACACGGTCTTTAAGAGTTCTGTTTGGAGCCTAATAGGATGTTGCGCTGGCCCTGTTTACTGCACAATGTAGGTAATTGAATGACAATGTTGCCATCGTACGCTATAGGTCCTGCACATCGTGGGGAATAGAATCTGAGCCTATTTGTGTAACATCTGTTACGACCACAAGCATAACAATGGTGTTTGGAATGTAGAGAGAACATGGTGCATGCTGGGTGGAATGAAAGACGCTATTTACAACTACTACTGTAAGTTATTCAAAATGAGATATCTATACACCAGGTAGAGGAGAAGGCTACATTCCACCACAGCATCCAGCCTGGAACAGCCGTCTGTTATTCAGAGAAATGAAAGGCTTTATTTTACTGCGTGTAGCAATTAAATGTAAAGTCTCTTTAGAAACTGGTTGCACCAAGCAAGAAAAATCTGTTTTAAGCATGTCACAGACAAAATTGTATGACAGCGACTGAGTCTTGGGGCTATAATTATAGCTTAAAGGACATTTCTAATCTATTAGAGGGACAGGAAAGGTATTACTAGGTTTCAGCATACGGAGATACAAGAATTTCTGTTGATTATATGACTGCTATTCACCATATTTTACATGCAGATCAAAGCTTTATAGGCTTTATCTACAGATTTAGTCTAACGGTGGTCCATATAAGGTCGAAGGAAGTTTTTTTAAGTAAATGCTTCGCACAGCTTGTTATTGCAGTACATCAAATACATCGCTGGTAAACTCTTAGTGACATGTGAAGGCAGTGGCATTAATAGGGTGCGTTTTCTAGGGAAAGTGCCCTGGGCGCTGATGGGTTCACCCCATACTTGATGTCACACAAGTAAAGCACTCCCTGAACATTGACCCAGTGATGTGCAACCTGGTAAAGCTCTCCAGCAGAAAGAATCAGCTGTAGGACCTACTGCTGGAGAGCTGAGGTGAGTATTGGTTGCCCCCTCTCTCTCTCCAGGCCTAGCATAAAAGTCTTGGCAGTCACGTCCTTGATGGTGACCTTTCTCACAAGGGTGCTATGGGTCTAGGATCAGTAAGTGCACGAGAGCTGCAGCAAGAAAAGCTGTGCTATGCTAATGTGACCGTTCAGCGCAGCCTTTTTCACACTCATTGCTTTAGAAGCCCGCATGCCATGTTTTATCATTTATGGACCTGCACCTTTCTATGTTTATTATCACGCAATTTCTCTTTTTTTCTATGACACATCTAAAAACTGTGACCGCTCAGTAATTATTTTGAATTAAGGGTGTCTTAAAAAAAATTATTGAGACCCTAAAGGTCAGATTTACTAAGCTGTGGGTTTGGAAAAGTGGAGATGTTGCCCATAGCAACCAATCAGATTTTAGCTGACATTCTCTAGTATGTAATCAGATTTTAGCTGACATTTTCTAGTATGTAAAAAGAAAGTGAGAGCTAGAATCTGATTGGTTGCTATAGGCAACCTCTCTACTTTTCCAAACCTGCAGCTTAGTAAATCTGGCCCTAAGGGAGGCTTGACCTGAGAAAGTTTTACGAATCACTGGTATAGACAGGTGTTTTGGTTAAATATGGTGCTTTTTTGTATGTAAACAGCATACAAACACAAGACAAAGGGAGGTTGCTGATTCAGTATGTGACCTGTATGGGAGCTATTAAATACAGCGCCTGATCTACTTGTTTAATTTGTGTGGTTTTGGGCATGCTGGGAATTTGTGTACCTATCGCTTAAATTACAAATGTAAGATATAAAAATAATAATAATAATACCAAACATACTCAGCACAAATGATCATGTATAGTAGCCTTGCAGAGCCACCTTATAGAATATGGAAATTGTGTAAGCAATATTAGACTCAGTGGTGTCACCTGGTGCAGTAACTCATGGTGTCTTTCCCATGGCCCTCTAGCCATACAATATAAAGTTTATAGTACTGTTACTCCAAAATCATAGTTACAATTATTCAACGTAATGACCAGGGCTGCTGTGGGGCCCGGGACACATCAGCGGAGCCATGCATCCTATGGGATGGCATCAATGACATCACATGGAGATGGGGCCCTGCATTAACAGCTGGCCAGTGCGCAGTTTTTCCCTGAGCATTGGCCCACTAATGATGGTAATGACCATAGTAATGACATAAAGTAGCATAATAAATAATCGCGCCATTACATTTTAACATCATAAGCAGAGCCTAAATGTACATTTAAATAGTTTACAGTGGATAAAGTGGAAAAAGTCTTAAAAGTCAGAAATAAATCCTTGATGTAATGTTTTCCAAATTATGGGCTGGATCCAGACTTAAGTGACTGCTTAAAATGAGTTACTCCTGGGCTAAACCATGTTGATTGCAGGGGGAGTCAAGGTAATTGTATTCTTTGGTGCCAAAGGGGATTTTCTTTGTACATTTGACTCTTACCGATGGGCTTAGTTTTGTGTCCTCTTTAAATAAACCAGCATTACTATCACACTGTTATTTAGACTTGGGATGGAAACATCACCTCTCAACTCTAATACCGTTTACAACAGATGAAATATGACTCCCCTGCAATCAGCATGGTTCAGCCCAGGAGTAACTAATTTCAAGCACTTACTTAAGTCTGGATCCAGCCCAGTGTCAGCACTGCAGCTATTTACTGGTAAAAGCCACAAAGTAATAATGTAATTGGAACCAGAAAATTAGCCAAACAACTTATCTGCACATTTGGACAGTAAGAAAGTAATTTTCCTATAAATTTCTAAATAACAATAAAATTTACATATACATTTTCTGGACTTTTTTATTCTTATATTTTCCTTGTAAAAGACTGTCTCGCATTATTTCGGCTGATTAAAACTGGTTTTGTTTTTGTTTTTCTAATTTTACAATTTTTTCCTGGTTATAAAAATAAAGTAGCAGTCACCAGAATGTTGTCTGTAATGTGCGGTGGGTACTAGGATATTGGGGTAGATCCAGAACTACGTGTGCCGTATGTTTATTCGCGGAGCGTATTTTCGTGCGTTTAAATTCGCTACACTCCTCCCGGCACACCCCTTGCACGGACGTATTTTGTCAAGATACGCTTCCCAAACCCTACCTTAACTTTTTCTCACGTAACAGCGTACGTCCGCTAACGGACGTATAGACTACGTGAACGTACGCCGCTTAGCACGCCCATACTGTACACTTTACATACAAACCTCCACCTACTTCACGTAAATCGAACGTATTGTTGTCTCACTACTTCACGTATTTCAGACGTATTTTGGAGTAACGTAAATTTGGCACGCCCACACGTAAGTATTTACGTGACACATACGTGAATGGCCCATACGTTCACAATTACGCTACGTGAATGTGCGTATTTTCTATGGTGCGCATGCGCAGTGCGTTCTAAACTGCGATTTTACGTCTCCGCCACGCGTAAAATCGCTTCGAAGCGTAGTTCTGGATCAGGCCCAATGTCTGTAATGGGTCTCAGTCCCGGGATACATGCTTCATAAAGAAATTGATACTTCCAAAATACAGACAGCTGAAAGCACATTTTCGGTTGTCTCTATTTAAAAATATCATGAGTTTGAATGTTTTTCTATTGAATAGGTAAGTATGTTGAATTTATTTTTTGCCAACTTACCCAATCATTATTTCAGAAACCCGCAGATGCCACATACCTGTATTCGCACCGGACAGGTAAGTGATAAGGGAACTATTAGGGTTAGGCTACGGGGAGGAGACTCTTAGGGTCAGGCTGCGGAGAAGTGAGTCTTAGGCTTAGGCTGCTGGGAAGGGAGACTTAGGGTCAGGCTGCAGGGAGGGGATACTTAGAATCAGGCTGTGGGGAAGGCAGTCTTATCACTGCAGTTTACATAGAACAAAAATTTTACTTAAAGTATATATGATAAACTGAATTTTGTAATTCACAGCATGCCAGGAAGAATATAAGTTAATTAATTAACACAATATCTGTATTAATATTGTTACTGTCTGATATTTAATATTTCAAAAAATCACAATCAAATTAGCAGTTGACACATTTTAGAAGTGCTATTAATATATCCACCACCAGATGGTGCTCTTTACACAAACCTGTAAAAAGGTAAAAAGTTTAAAATTTCCTTATATTGTACAAGTGGGACCAGATCCAGTGGTAAAGAGCTTTCTGTGTACTCTACATACATGCACAAATCACACTGTTTACTCCGTATCAAACAGACCTCTTTAGGCAAAACTGTGTGGGCAATGAGATCTTGAAGATGGATGACATAATGTAACTTATGTGATGACTTACACCACACATAGGAACCTGTGGCACTCCAGGAGGTATAGCTGTTTGTTATTATCTATGGCAGCACTGTTGGGGCATGCTGGGACTTGTAGTTGTACACCACTTGTATTGCCATATGTTGGCTATGCCTGTTTTACATTAACACTCAAACATACATATATAAACAAAGATTCGATGAGTTTTTAGAATGGATATCAGTGAATGATTACAACTTAAGCTTCACGCACAAGACTTCGGATGAATCTATCGAATACCTGGACTTACTACTATCAAAAGAAGAATCCATAATACTCACCTCCAACTATATAAACCCCGTGGACACAAACAGCCACCTGCACTTTAAAAGCGGACACTTAAGAAATTGGAAAACCAATATACCTTACTCCCAACTCTGCAGGTAAAGAGAAATTGCAAGAAAACAGAAACATGCGAACTACAACTAGAGGAATACGGAAGATTTATAGACGGAGGTTACCCCAAAACACTGGTAGAAGGAGCCATTACCAAAACAAAACTCACAGAATGAAAAACACCACTTGAATACAAAGATAAATCTGAAACCCAGGCACCCTTATCCTTCATAACCAAATACAATAATTCGGAGGGACACATTAAAAGGATTTTACAGAACCACTGGAGTATCCTACAGACAGATCCAGCACTCCAGAACGTCATACCAGACAAACCAAAACTCATATATAAAAAAGCGAGGAACTTAAAGGAGATCCTAGCCTCAAGCTTGCTAAGTAATAAGAAAAGTGGATCTAACACCTGGCTCAGTAGAGGCCAAACGGGCTCATACAAATGCGGACACTGTATTGTCTGCAAAAATGTCAACCAACAAGGAAAGGCGTTCATTAACACCGACAAGACTGAAACATTCCAAATCAAAGATTCTATGAACTGCTCAAGCACGTCAGTGATACACATGCTGGAATGCACATGCGGACTAAAATATATAGGCAAGACCAAGAGAATGGTGAAGCTAAGGATACAAGAACACCTACGCAATATCAAAAAGAAAATCCTTAGTCATTCCGTGTCAGAACACTTTGCAAGAGTGCACAAATCTGACCCCACGCATCTTACAGTAAATGGTAAAATTAGGAGAAAGGGGCGGAGACCTCCCTAAAGAACTTTCACAACGTGAGATGTACTGGATTTTAAAACTAAACACGTTAAAACATTATGGCCTAAACGAAGGATATGAGATAGCTCCCTTCCTGGATTGATCCCTCCCACTTCTTCCTCTATCGTTATGAATCTTGAGAAATAAGGGATGTGGGCACATATGGATACACGCTATATTCGTATATAGGTTATTACATGCGGCCCTACCATCCTCTTATATCAACGCATAATGCACAAAATTCAATTGCCTTCGACTTACCCTCCCCCCCCCCCCCCCCCCCTCCCCC
>WWET01000051.1:173789-194391 GCA_011038615.1 Limnodynastes dumerilii
CCTTACGCCGGCTGAAGGCTACCCTAACTTCAGCCGGCGTAAGGAAGGGGCCATACGCTCGCACAGGAGCGTATGGACGCCTAGCCCGCCCTCCTACCCTCATTAAACTACCTCCCCCCGCCCACCTACACTAACATGAACGTAGGGACGCTGGGGGACGTCCCCTCCAGCGTCCCTATGGCGCTGCTACGGACAACATCTGCCCGGCGCATGCGCAGATCGTCTGAAAAGCCGATCTTACGCTTACGCCCACCGTCCTAGCGACGGCAGGCATAGGTCTGGATCAGGCCCATAGTCTGTAAATAGAGCGGGTAAATGTCTATTCAATCAGAGGCAGAACTAGCGAGTTGTGGGCCCACTTGCAAAAAATATGCTTTGCCCCTGATAATATCCCAGGTGGGAGCCCTGATGGTGTGGTGATAATGTCTGTGGGCCCTTGTATCAGCATGGACCCTGGTGCAGCTGTACCTGTTGCACCAATGGTAGTTCCATCTCTGTCATCAATGTAAAGTTATAACACAATGATCTTCTGGTGCTGTTATATGCTTTACTATTCAGTCTAAATTTAGATTCTGTTTCTTCAGGTGGGGACAAAGCCGTTGTCTTCTCCTAAGAAATCCTCTAAGAGAGCAATATGGTTGGACTGCGGTATTCATGCGAGAGAATGGATTGGACCTGCATTTTGTCAGTGGTTTGTAAAGGAGGTACTTAGCAATTCCTAATGCAATGCAAAAATAGTATTTTTAGAAAAGAGTATATGTGAAAATATGCTTTTTGATGGTATCTAATAGGACTTTCCTTACACAGGCTGTTAATACTTATAAAAGTGATCCAGTTATGAAAAAAATCCTTGAGAAATTCTATGTTTATGTAATGCCGGTGTTAAATGTGGATGGATATCGCTACAGCTGGACTCATGTAAGTGACTTAGTTATGAAGGGGGCAATAATCTGTGTATGTACATTTATTCGTAATGATACAGATACATCTTCTAAATAAAAATTACAATCAAAGTATAAATGAATAGTAAAAATGCGCTTTTGCAGTCTTCTTGAGTTTTGATTATGTTCTGAAGTTTACCCACAATGCACTGCACAAATCCCTGCTAACCAATCAGAATGCATCTGACCTATGTATCTATAAGGGCGATGACATTTCTAACAGAGGAGCTGGCTTGGCTTAGAGAGTGAGTGTTCACTCAGTCTATTTACATTACAGGTATTTGTGTACCCATCCACAGTGCCGCCATCAGGGGGGGGCAGCCGGGACTATTATACCGGCCTGAAGCTGTTGGGGGCCTGTAGATACTTACTTACCTCTGCAGTAGCAGGTATCAGCGGTATCCTGTGCAGAACAGCATTGGAACTGAGCATGTGCCAATCGCCTGCAGCTAATTAGTTGTTTAGAAACGATTAATCAGCTGAAGCTGCTGGTTAGTTGAGCGCTGTTATTAACAATTTAAGCTGACAGTTGCCAGCTTCATTCACAGAGCCTTGTCCACCTGCTATAGTGTCTTAGAAGCGCACCGTGGCTCTGTAAATGAAGCTGCCAGGGACTAGTGGCAGCGGAGGTTGGCCAGACCTGCTATCGTGAGTACTGGTAACAGTTCTGGCCAGCCACCGCCACTACTAATCCTTCGCAGATGCATTTACAGAGCCACGGGGCACTACTAATTCTTAAGCCTTTAGCAGGTATCTGTGTTTCTGGAGCCCCCTTCTGATCCCAGATCAATATGATCGTATTGCCAGGAATCTAACATTTGTTGCTCTTTGGTCTATGTGAGTGAAAGTGGTTAAAATCCAAACCCGCTGATCACATGGATAGTGCATCCCAGCAGATCTATCCAATGTTATTTGGTCTATGTGAGTGGGGGTGGTTAAAATCTGAAGTCACTGATCACCTGGACACTTTGCCCCAGTGGATCTATCCAAATATTTTACTTGGGGTTTTTTGCATCGATCTGGTTCTGGTCCAGTGTGGTAAAACGGGTGTGATTCACGCTGAGAATGGCCCTTTTTTAAAAGGACTGTTTTCTCCCAGACAGTTGCGAACTGGTCGAATCCACAGAAGAAAGAAGTTGTAGAGACGAATGGTGTGTATTAATGTTGCCCTTACCCTATTTCTTGCCCTAACCTTCCCCTTCCCTTCCATTACCCTAACCCAAACCCCCCCCCCGCAGCCTAATACTCACCTGGGCGGTGTGACAGGTCTGTGGTGGCGGTTACTGAATGAATGAGTAATTCTGCTGATCGGCATTCTTTCCCATTTATTAATAAAATCTTCTAGTTAGTGCAATTTTTGAAATAGAGACAGCTGAAAATTAGTTTTCCTTTGTCTCTATTTCAGAAACAGCATTTTCTCTGCGGTGACTGCATCCCGGTAAAAACCAGTTTGTATTAATGATCCATGTTTCCCTCAGTGAAACATTAGCCCCACACTGGCAATATTACCAGCAAAGCACTGTTATTAGTAAAGTATGTGTTGGCATGTGGTATTAGAATAACTTATACTAGCTTGTTATTTTTCATTATTAACATTTTTGTACAAAGAATTTCCCTCTCAGGTATGTGGTCTGAAGTAGTGCTGCTGGCATTGGTGAAGTAACTCAATAGTTAGAAACAAAATAAAAAGTACTTTTCATTGTTAGTTATGACTATAGCAGTAATATATTACTAGTAATACACCTGCTGTGCCAGCACTGCACGCATGTAAGATTATATTGTAATTAAATAAGAATGCCACTGCCCATAAGCTCTGCATATTTATTGTAGCTATTTTAGAGATGTAGAGATAATTAGCTTCTTGTAACATACAGTAGTTAACTGAAGTACTGAGGTTAAAAACTCTCCTTCCCATGGGTGAAAGATGAAGGGAGGTAAGCAATTCCTTTGTTGTTTTCCTTCCCTGTCTTTAGACTCAGAATGTTAAGCTAATTGGGGGTAGGGGGTATATTACTTAATTTCTTTAATACTCAACTAAATATTAAGATACAGATAGATCAGAAGCAAGGTACAAATGTTTAGAATATATATGTGTTCCGAAAAAGTCTAACTGGGGCCTGGTGTTCACCGTGGCCTCTGCCGATGAGGTCAGACTTTGTGGTAGGCACCCAGCAGGTCGGATCCCCTGGTAGCAGCTTCTGGCATATCAAAGATGGTTTGGAGTTAGTACATCACAACAATGTTGCACAACACACAAACTTTACATAGACAGACAGAAATGGATAAACCAAGACCAGACAAGGACTTACACAAGTTCTGGACAGGTATCAAGGGGCACAGATCCATGAAATGGAGCAGACAAGGACTGAACACAAGGCATGACAGATCAACAGTAAGCAAGGCAAGGAGTGCATCCAGTGATGCAGGCAACAGATTTGTATTATAGGCAGGATAGGTACTGGGGCGAAGGTACAAAACACGAGGTACAAGGTTTAATATACAGGATACAAGCACAAAATAGCGTTCCAGGTAACCGGTTTTAGACTGAGACAGATAAGGTCCAGGTATATATTTGTCATGATAACAGGGCCAGAATACAGGCTCCATTTAAGTACATGTATATTCATAAAAGGCAGGGTACAAGGTAAGGAAAAATGCTAGGTAGCATAGCAATGACAAGGATAAACAAGGCAAGGCTAGCAAAAAGGTGAGTAAAGGAATAAGCAATAGAAACAGCAAGACAGGCATCAGAATGACAAATAAACTCTAGCTGAACCAAAGCTGAGCAATATCACCAGCAAGGTCAGCGGCCATAAAGATACACAGCACTTGGCACTCACACGAGTGGTCGTATGAGTGTTGAGCGCTATTTATGATAACTTGCCAGCAGGTGACAGCTCAGTGCTGTAACTTATGGGTGCAGAGAGGTTGGCTATCTCAGACCCCTCGTGTAGCAGCCAAATCCCCTGCACCCACTGGTTGTTAGAATACATAAACAATATTTATTGTGATAAACAGCACATTTCATGCATCCTACACAACCAGTGATAGACAAATGGCAGATCAAACCTTAACCATATTAGGGGACCGGATCCAGACCCCCGCACACTTTCCGTACAACAGAGAGAGGAGAGTGCACGCCCCTTTCTCATGCGGACTTTATGACAGCTTACGCTGCCATTAGTCTGCCTTGGGTAAATCATGCAGATCAGCAGTCCGTACAACCGCTGATCCGCACAAGAGTGGTAGCCCCCTCCCACACTGTACAATTAACATGCGCCCCCCGCCCACTTTAGCGGGCGGAGTAGAAACACAGCCCATTTCCTTGTACTTTGTTACGTACAACCCTTAGCCCCTTATTCTTCTTTGTTGATCTGTTGCTTTTGTTTATGTGTCATCTGTGCATCTTTTCTGGTTCATTTCCAAATAATGAGATCAGATGCAGTTGATTTCCAGCTGCCTCCAAGCCACACACTGGAGATACAATTGCCCTTTTCCATGACCTTGTGCCGCTTTTTACCTTGTAGCTGCAATGTAAACCCACCGAACAGGTGGAAACAGGTAAGTATCTTTTGACAGTGATTTGCGGTTCAGTGAAGCAGGGCGTGGAAATAATTCAAAACCAGGACTACTGTTTTGAGTTCAAAGATTTGGTTTACTCAAATTTGTGTATTATGAATTTGCAGAAAACTGGCTTTAAAAAAACAAAACTGTTGTTCCAGATATTTTGTAAACAGGAAACAGAGATAAATTATATACAAAAAATAATGTCCTTCTCATTCCAGACACCCAATATTTTTGGTACTTTTCTACCTTATTCAAAACCATGTCTGATTTTACATAATTTGCATTCCACTCAGACTCAAGAAGAATTCATCCAAAAACAAAAGATCTCTATTTATAGTGTGTCTGCCAGTGTATCCTGCAGAGAAAGTATTGTTCACATTACAGCGGCCTTTACGACTTCCTCAAAAACAATATGGACTTCTAGATGACCGTTTGCTTTAGGAACATGAGCGCTATCGTGTAATTAAGTAGGAAACTATGTTGGAGATGCGATTTTCTAATAGACATGAACACTAGTGCTCTAGTTTACAGGTAGCATGGACTGTAAATGGTATATACAAGTCTTAATAACCAGAGATTGGTCATACATAGCCTTTACCATGTCACAAAAAGGCATTAAAGATAGTCATTTGTGGGAATCAGTTAAAGTGCAAATGTGCATAGTGATAATTAGTAAAAATGTAGAGAAAAAACTTGTTTCCTAATCTAATTAATTTATTGAAAAGCTAATAGCTCCTACGTAGCTTACATAAAAAAAAGTTATTACGCATGCGCAGTTTAACCGTTACAAAAAATACGCACGGAAAAAGCAGCACTTTCTTGTGTGAAAAGGTCCTATATTTGTGTGTCACCCCTGTAGTGCAGGATTGAGTATCGGGGATTGCAGGGTGCTTTAGGCAGTGTGAGCAGTGAGAGCGAGTGTGGGGCTGTTGCTAGGCAACAGCCAGAAGACAGCCAGCTGGTGCTCGACGGCGGTTGTCTGGGCAACAGTCAGCTGACAGGGGCATGCGCTTGAGTGCAAAGAGCTTCTAGAAAGATCTGGGAAAAGTCAGTTGGAGAGGCAGTTGGTGTGAGGTAATCAGAGGGGGAGCAGTGGTGAAGTAAAGGGAAAGCGTTATAGGAGTGAAGCTAGTTTGGAGTGAATACATAAGCCTGGGGTGCTTAGAAAGTGCGGTGAATACCCAGTCTGACAGAAAACAGTGCTAGAAAGAAAAGTGGAGAAAGTGATCAAGTGAAAATATAAAAGATACTGGAAAAAGTGTTGTTTAATTGGTGAAAGTAGCAGTCTGATGGAGGGAGCTGTAAAGAGTACTGTAAGCTGAGGAAGGGAGAGAGAGAGAGCAGAGAGAGAGAGCCAAAGCAGTGGTGAGAGAGAGAAAGACGTGGTACAAAGCAGCTGAGAGCAGAGTGCTGGAGAGAGAGCCAAAGTAGCTGTGTGGCAAGTGAAGGGGAAAAAACTGAGTTAATCGAAGGTGGGAAAAAATGAGATCCAGATAGAGAGGGAGTTCGCAGCAGAGTTGGGGATCAGCAGAGACTTACGATATTATAGTGGGGGTGACCGCAACCTTGGAAAAGGAGAAAGCGTACAGAGAACAGTAGGAGATAATAGCTGTGCAACAGAGAAGGAGAAGAGCGCAGAGTTAGCAACGATATTTAACAGCTGTGACAGCGTTAGCAGTGACAGAGTGCGGCTGTGGACACAAGTTACATAGTATTGTATGAACTTCTGGGGATGTAAAGAGTTATTTAAAATGAACTGAAAACCAATTACATTTGCTGCAGTATTATAGTGTCATAGATAGTCTCTGTAATTTATAGTGTAGTAGGCTATTCGTTAGTTAGATTACATTAGAATATAATAGTTATAATGAAATTGTATTGTATAGGCTTGTTCATTTAAAATTATTCCTTAGGAAGTTTTAAAGGTTTAATACAGATAGTTTATGTACTGACATTTGTGAATTCATGGACTTTAACACACCCAAGTGTAATTGTCAATTGTAAACTATGTATAAATGTTGCCATATTTTATTTGTAACCATTTTATGGATATGATTTCCTTAGAAATTGTTACTTAGCTTGTATCTGAGAATTTGTCACATTGAAGAAGACTGAACTAGACGGTTAGTTAGAAAACTGCTATTTAGATTTATATTCATAATTCTGGTAGTAGGATAGATTTACTATAAAAGTGGTCAAGTACTGTTTCTAGCATTTCATTGTAGACTTTTACAACTAATGGGCCGGATCCAGAACTACGTCAGTCTTCCATAGACGGCTGTAATTCAATGAACAATTTTTAGAATACAATCAAAATTCCCAATCCATCATGTTTAACACATTAGAATCAAGCGTACTAATTAATTACAAACATTGGGGTAGATCCAGAACTACGTCTGTCTTCCATAGACGGACGTAATTCAATGAACAATAGCTACTGCGCATGCATAGTAGCTATTGTACGTAATCTGCGTATCGTTCCGATTGCGTATATGCGGTCTAAAAGACATTCCATACAATACAAAACAGTACAATTATCGGCAGATCAACAGATAACCTGAGAATTACTGTGGTGGACGTTTCCTTGACCTGCCATCAGGGGGGGACAACCGGGACTATTGTCCCGGGCCTGGACCTGATGGGGGCCTGCCAATACTTACCTAGCTCTGTAGCAGCAGGTATCAGCGATATCCTACTTGCTGCTCAGAGCGAATCAGTAGCCGGCCAATGCACAGAGAAGTTCTTCCCTGCGCATCGGCCTGCTGTTAAAGTGTGTCTGCTGCGCCCTGCCCTATGTGACATCATCAATGATGTCACATAGGGACGGGGCCTCGCGCCTGGGTCCTGAGGCCCGCATTTGATGACGGCGGCCCTGCCTGCCATTAAGGGCTGCTGTGTGGACTCATTGTTCAGCATGGACATGCTCCTAACCTGCCCCTAGTGGCTGCTGTTTAGACTTGGCCACCATGATTAATTTACAGCACCTGAACATCTAGGCTATAAGAGCGATTCTAGGTAACCCAGGTGCTGGTCATTCTGCCTTGTCAGACGCTTGTACATTCCAAGCCAACTTAGTCTGCCTTGCATGCTTGTGATCCAGCTTATTCTGTTGTAGATTTCGCCTTGATTTTGGGTATATATTCATGTGCATTTGTATGTTTGATTTTGGGGTTTGCTTGTGCTCTTGTTTTCACTGTTATCTGGACTCCTGTTTGTATTTGAGTACATTTGTATCATTGGGCTGGATCCTGACTTAAGAAGGAGCTTAAAATTAAGGCGTAGTAATTTTCTACGTATCTTTTTTTTACGTAGATTGCGTAAATGCGGTCTGGAAAAAGATACGTAGATTACGTTAAAAAATTATTACGCATGCGCAGTAGTAAATATCGCTAAACACCGGACGTATATGTTATACATCCGGTACTCTGAATACGGGCCTAAGAGAGGAAAGTTACACCTGGGCTAAACCATGTTGATTGCAGGGGAGTCATATTTCAGATGTTGCAAACAGTACTAGTGTTGAGAGGTGATATTTCCCAGCCCAAGTCTAAATAACAGTGTAATAGAAAAGCTGGTCAGTATCTGTGTGCAGTAAGCAATTCAAAGATGTATTCCTGCATGCAAAGAATACAACTGAATTAATCCCCCCTGCAATCAACATGGTTTTGCCCAGGTGTAACTTTAAGTTCTTATTTTAAGAAGATTCTTAAGTGTGAATCAGGTCCTTAATTTCAAGCTCCTTCTTAATTCTGGATCCAGCCCATTGTAATTAGTTTACCCTTGTGCTCCTGCTTCTAGTGTTTTGGATATTACTACCTTGCGCTCAGTGTTCCCTCTAATTTCTGTTTATACTTTTTAGTGTTTACAGCCTGTAGTTTTGTATTGTTTCTGGTTTTTGTTGTTGTAGCTCCCAGTTCACATTCTCCTTGTATTCTGTTGTTTGCTCTAATAAATATTTTTGCTTTATTCATCCTCACCTAGTTATGAGTGCTTCGTTTTACCTGGGGCTACCTTCCAGGGATCGTGACCTGCTGGGTGTCCTACTGCATAAGACTATCCCCACCATCAGGGGCTCTAGTGAAGACCAGACCCCAGTTAGATTCCACACCCTGGGAGCGTTTCCGTAACAATTATGTCCGATTCCTGATAACTGTGATAAATGCAGTTGTATAGGATTACCACAGCAGCATGTTATCCTTTTTATATATTTGGGCACCTTGTTCTGCCATATGTTATCAGGTATGAGAGGTTCTCTGCATATACCTGACACTGTTCTATGCTTTTCCATGTATTAGCTAATTAGATGTGAATTCTGACAATGCCTGAGAAAGGAGGGTGAAGGGTGATAAAAGGAAATAACCCCATGTCAGCAATGACAATAATACGTGTATTTTTAGTTCCTTTCCATTTATTCACTCAGAACATGCTTTAGATGCAACCAATTATCACTCATTAATTTTAACTGTTGTTGTCACTATGCCAGTTACCATCCCAAGGAATTATTGCTATCAAGCCTCATTAAATCTATGAATGAGGTCAATTCTGCAGGTATGTATTATCACAAAACCTGCCTTCTATTCTGGGCTCCATTTTAATTATTCCTTTGAATCTCATAGTTAAAGTAGTTAGTAAAAAAAATAACCAGAGCAAAGAGAGCAGGAGCCCGTACCAAGTGTCACGAGTCTGGAATGGAGTGGATGGACTTGCACCATGCTCCTTCTCTCCTCCTCTCTTTCCAGCGTGGACAGCTATTAGTGGCTGGCAGGTTACACAGCACTTAGCACTATAGCCAGTTGCCACAAGACTCTCCTCTGGGACACGTAGCCGTCACATTCACAGTAGTTACACTGCTGACAGTAGCAATTACTAGTGATTCCCAAGTTCGGCCACGATCTTGAGGTGATCATACACCAGCTGATGCAGCGTTTCTCTACGTAATTTTCTACTGCACATGCTCAGTACACGCAAACACGCAGTCACAGGTGACATGTACAAAGCCGACATATACATTTACTGATATCTCACAAGATAATTGCCACTTCGATGCATGGCTATAATTTAAGGGAGATGTTACACTTTTATAGTTGCGCAGTAAAAGAATCTGCTTTATGGTTGTGTGTTGGCTTCACTGATATTTTCTGCCTTAACCCCTTTATAAAGAAAAATAAAATTGAGATCAGCTGCTAATATATGTTTATATAACTATGCTTCATGCATGAGCAGTGTCACTAATTCCTAGGAAATTGACAGACCGGTGTTAACTATAATTAGATAAATGAAGTTTTGCTTTTGATTGACACTCTGGACTGGCCATCCATCCCACAGCTTTCCAGGGGTGAGATTTACCTAAGCTGTGGGAAAGGAAAAGTGGTGATGTTGCCCATTGCAACCAATCAGATTCTAGCTGTCACTTTCCTGTTACATACTAGAAAATGTCTGCTAAAATCTGATTGGTTGCTATGAGCAACATCTCCACTTTTCCATTCCTGCAGCTTAGTAAATCTTGACCCAGGTGTTCTGCAGCTACAAGTTACAGCAAGCTTTAACAGCACAAGCATGAATCTTATCTGTACATTCCAGTGGACAGTCACCATAGCTCAGTAGTTGACTAAACATCTGGAATTACTGGTATTTAGGGACTCTCAAACTAATGCTGGAAGAATATGTAATTTTGTATACGTCTCAGCAGAAAAATGTACAAAAAGAAAATCCAAACAAAACAAAAAAAAAAACCCCCCATCATAAAACAAACAAAATAACAGGTTTTTCTTTTAAATGAAATCTGTGATTTTTATACCCCACTAGGATCGTTTTTGGAGAAAAACAAGATCCAAAATGAGATGGAACTGCTATGGAGTGGATGCCAACAGAAACTGGAAAGTAAACTTTTGCGGTAAGGGCCGCCAGCTTCAGGTTATGGTGTAATTCACAGCAGGGTTATTGTCCTTTAATTATTCAGTTCTTTTTTCCTCTTTCTCATCAGTTGACTTTTAGCTACTACAGGCTCTGAGTTAGAGCTATGGGACTGGATCCAGACCCCTGCATATTTTCAATACGAACGTGGGTCTGGTAGTACGCACGAGAGAGGAGAGTAAACTCCCCCTGTCACTCCCCTCTCTTGGTCATAAACAGTATGACTTACACTGCCATCAGGCAGCTTTAAAGTCACACTTGCAGATCAGTGGTCCGTCCAACTGCTGATCTGCTCGTAAGTGGGATTCCCATCCAACACTGTATAATTTAAATGCATCTCCCCGCCCACCTTTGCGGGTGGGGGGGAAGCACTGCCCCTTTTAACTTAAAAGTCCATAGAGTCCACTTTGCGTGCGTAAGTGAGGTCAATCCGGTCAATGATTCTTAAAAATTACCCCATGTTTGATGCCTTTACAATGCATGCAGGGCCCTTTCCCATCACACATACAAATAAACCTGGCACAACACAAGTAATAAGGTCTAAATAAGTATTTGGGTTTTATTGAATTAAGGGGAAAAATTTGATGGGGGCCACAGAACAGCTTAGAAAGTAAAGCTGTAAAGATGGAAGAAATAACAATCACAATAATTTGTCTCAATGGCCTCGGCACTCTGCCCAATGATGACAGAAAAAGCCATGGAGCCTGCCTGACCTGGCAAACCTCAAACTGCAGACATGGACATTACTCGACTGAATATCGATCAGGAACCACGTCGGCATGGCCTAAGCACTGCTAACTTGCTAAAGCTTTCCGCCAATCAGGAACCACAAAACCACAGTGCCCCATCTGAGCTATCCAACACCATAAAGAGGGAGGGTGGCCAAAATCCAGACAAAGAAGAAGGACCACCTCCAAGAAGCTTCAGCTTTTATAGAGACATGTGAAGGAGACACCGGCTCCTCTCTCACTACTCTAAACGGAGCTGCACCATTGACAAACTCACATCCAAGAAGTTTAACCTCCCTCTGGCTTAGTTCAGCCCTAACTCCTTCATAACTCTGGATCAGGGGTTGATTGGGAAAGTTTATAAGTGATAGATCTGAACTACTCTTAATAATATAAACATAGAGAAGCATTGAATGTTAAGGCAGAAGGATGATAATTGGCCCATCCAGTCTGCCCATTTTTTATATTTTTTAAATCCAGACTAACCATAGACTCTATTGGAACTTAGATGCAATTCTGATTTAGGAAAGCCTTCTATATATTGTTCTACTTTGTGTTTCAATTTTAAAAGTAATTTTTCCACACATTTCCCCCAAACTTACCATCCTAATATCATAGTTTATAATAGTTATTTCATAATACAAAACACTGGAAATTAAACAAAGAAATGGTCTTTTAATCCACACTATGGGCCAGATCCAGACTTAAGTTCACTTTAAGTATGATCGTAAGTACTATGCACTCCTCCGGGCACTCCCCTCGGACGCACATAATTTACTTGATTTCCGAGTACCAAACCCTACCTTAACTTTTTCTTGCGTAACTACGGTCGTACATAATGGATTGTCGCACGTAACTGCCTAACCCCGCCCATACTGTGCAATTTAAATGCCTCCCTCCGCTTACAGTGCGTATTTCTGGCTGTCATAGGGATGACACGCCCCTTCGTACATAGTTACGTGGAAGGTACGTACAATCAGAGTTACGACGCCTAACATCTGCCGTGCGCATGTGCAGTACATACAAATAGTCGAAATTAAGCATGCGTAAAAATGCTCTCGTACTTAACTCAGGATCTGGCCCTATAAGTGTATAGAATCGCACTTACTTTAACACAGGAGGAAACTGGGCAAAAAAGATGGGAAGGAACATTGTTAGGAGTTTACATGGCTGAGAGTAATGCTGGCCATACACTAGAGCGATCATTAGTCCTATCATACAGTTATCGAGAGTTTGGATCACGTATTGTTGTAGTGAGTGGTCAGGAGGATTTTCAAAATGGCTAATAATTGTCCAGGAAATACTGGGGAAGGATTGATTATATGATCTTATGGCACGCTTAAAATATATTGGGCTCAAGCTTCCGATATCATATAGTGTATGGGCATGTGCAGTTATCAGACCTGTACCGCCATCTCCTGGCTGGAGTTTCCCCATCTGTCTGACACCATAATTATTGGCAAGTACAGCAGTAATAAACGCTTTGCCTGCAATTCTGAGCTTTCTTTATTATTACATACAAGCTCCACACAAGGAAAGCCTAGTCTGGGAATCAAACTCAGGACCTCAGCACAGAAGAGCTAATCACCTGACCTACCATGCTGCAATGCTCTCCGCCAGTTATGAAGACAGACTAGGAAACTTCAGAGAGGAGGTGGAGGTGACATACACTACTGACTGGAGTTTCAGCAGCCAGCCAACAGGCCTCCTTCCAAGATTGCACAATGATGAAAGTCAAATGGCGCTCACCATTTTCACTATGTCTGCAAGATATGTTCCAAAAAGAAGATAAAAGTACTTATCAATGCAGGGTCAGTCCATTTATTTGTATCTTCCTTATTAAACTTTCTTTATTGAACATATCTTGCACACATAGTGGAAATAGGGAGCGCCATTTGACTTTCATCATTGTGTTATTTTGTTTATGTAAGAAACTTGGGGATTCCTGAATTTCTTCATAATTTTTTTTGAAACTTGGGAATTTATTTGGAAGTCAGAATGGCAGCTCCCCATAGAGAAGCGCTGAATAGTGTTGTGAACCTTTATATCGTTTCATACCAAGATTGATAGGAAGTCCCTGAAGCCAATCAAAGCAGAGATTGACAGAAGGGGCCGTATTCACAGATCTAAAGTATGCAAATATTAATAGTCTGTGTGTGTGCGTGCGTGCGTGCATGAATTTATGCGTGTATATATGTTTCTATATATCTGTGGCTCCTTGAGGTTTCTACTGGAAATGTTTGGCTCTTGGCCACCGAAAGGTTGGCCACCCCTGCACTATATGATGCCCTTAACCAAAAAGAAGACAAATATTTAAAATCTTTCCCAACAAATCTAAAAGAAAAGTTTTCAATATAAAAATACTGACCCACAAGCAGAGCCTAATGTCAGTAGGCCCTGGAATTACAATATCTCTGTGGACCGATCATTCAGCGTGCATGGCAGGCTACTGTTTAATCCCATCTCTTTATCTTTTTGTTGAATCCAACTTTATATTATATCTGCCCCACTAACCAAAATATTTTTTCTATTGTTCTTCACAGAATTTTCCTTCTTTTCATACTCTAGGAGAAGGAGCGTCTCTGAATCCATGTGACAGCACCTACTGTGGACCATATGCTGAGTCTGAGCCAGAAGTCAAGGCGGTTGCTCAATTCATTCATAAAAAGAGGAAACACATCAAAATCTACATATCATTCCATGCCTATGCTCAGATGTTGCTCTATCCTTTTTCATACCAGTATGGTGCCATTCCAAACTACAAGTGTGTGGTAGGTCTTTCAAAGATCGTTCTCTTAAAGTGTCAATAAAAGTGCTTTTTGTGGAGTGTAATGATTTGTAATCTAAAGAAAGATCACACATGGCTGCCAAGAATAATTTGGGACCTGGATATAGCAACATCTTGTGGTCCCATCTAAAGAAACTGGAAAGGGCCTGAGGAGGATTTACCCCAGCTCTTCCTCTGCATTTGCAGGTCTGCATCATGCCCTTAGTCTGCCGTGAACTCAGAAACGTTAATTACCTGCTGGTAATTATGGGCCGTATTCAGAGATCCGTTTTTTTAATGTACGCAATTATATGCACGGTCGGGGACTTACGAGTCCCTAGACAACTCTGTTCTTTATGTGTGTACTTCCGTGCGTATATATGCTCTGTCCGTGCGATTCTTGATAACCGCGCCTTCATGCGTTCATTTCATGCCTCCCCCCACCCACTGTAATGTAAATTTTTTCGTCCGTCGGATTTCCGCGCGTATGTCCCCAAGTGCGATTCACATGTACGTCCGTTAGCCACTTACGTGCGTATAATCAATGTAAATATCGTAACTAAAATTACTACGCATGCGCAGTTGACTAGCCTCAAAAACGGATCTCTGAATAAGGCCCCATGGCATCTATCTCTGATAACATTAGTATCTGTGTAGCACATTAGCATCTATTTGATCACGTTCTGGATATTATCTTTCAGATTATGGAGTAGAAAGAACTGTCTTTATTATTATAATTGTTCTCATTGGATTATTCTCCATTGCATTTCTTCTCATCTATGAGGCTGATTGTCACACAGCAGTACCAATATGACTACCCCTTAGCTTGTACACTTATTGTAAAGCCATTGCTGTGTCTGGTTATTCTGTGTCTTCAGGTTCACTAAAAGCTTCTGGCTCTCTGCCATTTTCTCTGCTGCCCTTTCCTCTCTCTAATGTGTGTTCTTACTTCAGTTTATTGAAATTACATTTTGGAAATTAACCCGTTATATTTACAGCTAAAGATTAGATTAGAACATATATTGCAGACATTGCAGAGATACACACAGCAGTGTGTAGGTTTCTTCCATATGAATAACAGTTTAGCAAATAATAAATGACCAATAAGAACAAAGGACCTGATCCAGACCACTGTGTGTGTTCCGACACGTTAGAGGGTAGCGCACTCCCATGACGCTCCACTCTCACATGTGGACTTCAGCTAAGATCCGTGGCCATAACCCTACCTTATCTCTGCGCAGATCTGCATTCGTATGGAGCGCATGCACATACGGAAGAGGCTAACCCTGCCCACAGTGTAAAATTGAAATGGCTTCCCCGTCTACCTTGCGTTCGTCAGGGTAGTGTAGGGTTGGCAAGCCCTGTCCTATTGAATTGCGTTCCTTAGGACAGCGTGACCTATTACAAAACATCCTGGCATAAGTTGCCTAATGTTATTAAGTCTGCATCCAGACCAAATCCAGTACATATAATGTTAAAACTACAATGTCCAAATTATTTATGCAATCCATTGAAAATAGAGAGGGAAGATTTCCAAAATATAGTCAGCAGAATTGAATTTATTAATGCAGTTACATAACACCAGGGGCCATTCATAATTTCCTGTGGACAAAAGGAGTGTGTCGTAATAGTTTAGAGGTCCACTGACAAAGATTTATTACAATGTGTTACGATTTGGTCCGACCACATTGCTGTATACCTCTTCAGGCCTGCCACTACAGTATTTATTATTATTATTATTATTATTATTATTATTATTGATAATTGTCAATCACTATATTAAAAGAATGGATTGTGTTAAACACACACTGGTACAACATAGATCATATCCAGGAGTCCATTGTAACTACTTCTGCAGCGTTAACAGATTTATAATCATGCCGTGCGTTCCTAAAGGCCATCCGTGTGAGGGGAGATTATTCCTCCCTAAAACAATGGCCCTGATTCACACATAAGAGTGAGTTAGGTGCGGGAAGAACCGCACCTAACTCCTTCATGCAGCCCCTAAACCGCTTCCCTTTTTTTGGTACCTTATGGCACTTAAGAGTGCCATAGAGCCACCTTATCTTCCTTAAGAAGGAAACTACACACGGACATTGCTTCTCCCTCCCCGGCTAATCTAAATCCCTCCCACTTCTAACTAAACACTCCCCGAGGCAGCATTACATCGCCTCATTCTAACTACTCCGTGCTGTCTTTAAAGACCATACGGAGGCAATCTACTACCTAACTGGTATGTAGATTGTGTAAATGACCTACTGCATGAATGTCCACTCCTACTGTCCTTCAATAGGACATCCCCACTGATTGAACAGCCAATAAGATTAGAGCAGACTATTTTTCTACAATAGCATTTAGCTTAGTAAAACATACATTTTAGCATACATGTAGCTAATAATATTAAGGGTATTTACTTGATCTTTAACAAAAATAATTTTCCAGCCAATTTTGTACCATTTAAACCCGAGTGTGTTCATTAGGAATAAACCCAGTTTCGCTTATAAAATCCATTATTACTGTAATGCATATGTAGCATGAAAATTCAGTTGCTTATATTTTTATTCTATATTTCAATAGGCTTCAGCTGCAGAAAAAGCTGTCCAAGCCATTAGCTCTGCATATGGGGTGCAGTACAGACATGGACCAGCTGCCACTACATTTTGTGAGTATTTTTATCAGGTGTATTTTGTGAGTATTTGTTACAATAAACCTTGTTGTTCCTGGTACACACTCGCTGTTATTCACACAATCCAATGACTTTAAAAGATTTTCACATACCACGTGAAGTCCAGATCGGCTGTCCCATTACCTCTGTACACACTACATACTGTAGATTTATAGGTGTATCTGTCCCATAACCCTCTACTGCAATAACATGTCCACCCTCAACTGCAGGAAGGAGGAGGGGAAACGTCTGAAGCAAGGTAAGAAAAGCCTGAGATTGGGCCGCGTTTTAACGTAACTAGCTCGTAGGCCTGGCTCTACCCCATTGTGTCATTGTATGATTGCTTATATCTGAAAAGTTTAAAAGCTACGATCAAAAGATATTGTGTACTTTGCAATAATCAGGCATGATCGTTACAGAGCACAAACTTTCATGTAACACTCGTTTTTCGTATGATTGGAACAATAATCTTGTGAAAACAGCCAGTGTGTACCCAGCTTCAGTCTCTGAGTAGATCAATCAACTCTGAGGCTTTATGACAGTTTTGTAACATGTAATCGTGGTGGAAGGATTTTAAAAACACTTTTTTTCTTCATTTCTTTATCTTAAATAACTACCTAGATGACGGACTCTATTTTTCAGTGGTAACTGATCTAAAACTGGCTACACACTATGGGGGTGATTCAGAGATGCGATTGCGAAAAGATCGCAAATATACGCACCTTAGTTAAGATCTTACCAGGTTACAGTCCACTGCATAAAGAGTCAAGTCACTCCCCTTGCAAACAGCGGTGGATCTTAAAGTTAAACCACCTTTGACTAACCCTAACTCTGTGCTGTCATTTGAGATCTTAAGTGAAGTAGTAGCGTTTATTTGCGATCCTAAGTGTCTGCCCACGCCCACTTTCCCTCATCTACCTGCCTCCCCCCACCCATTTCCATGCAAATCCTTCAGATCTTAAACTTCCACAGCACTTAAGATCTTAAGTGCTTGCGCTGGATTCAAACTTACGCTCTTAGCGAATTTACGCTACTAAACGCAACGTAGACGGCGTTGCACTATTACTACGCATGCGCAGTAATGCAAATTTTCTAAGATCCTAAATATATGCTCCTAAGTGCCGTGGAAATCGTATCTCTGAATCAGCCCCTATAAGATAATTGGGCTGATCTGCTGATTATTGGTTGATTAGGATGATTATCAAGTGGTATATGGCAAGGACAGATTTATTGCAATACTGGCAATATGCTCCTAAACAGCGAATTGCTCCATTTATCTGAACAATCCAACCGCTGCTATGCTGCTATTAGGATGCCTACAGTGCGATAGGGATATAGGCCCCTACACAGTGCCCCACCCTGGGGACATGTATGGCCAGCATATTACACACACGAACGCATTTCACTCTATCCAGACGTCTGAAAACAATGGCAGGTTGTGCTCGCAAGTGGGCGTGACTTGGTGTTACAATGTAGAGAACAGGTGAGCCAACAGGCTGCACACCAATCCACCAAACGCCACCATTTTATATTCCCAAGATTCTGAAGACTTAAGCTAGGATATAGGTGCAGATGTCTGTTGGTGTGAGAGGAGTTATTAGCGCAATTACTGCATTGGCGTCAGGATAAGTCAGATCTGTGATTACGCATCTACATACATCCAATAATCCCAGATCTGCGGACATAGAAATTGGATGTCTGCATCAGGTCCACTATAGTTAATCTTTGTCCTTTGGTCTCTGTGGTTGTCAGGATCACACTGCTGGGAGCCTCTCTCCTGGCTTTTATTGTCGCACTGCTGGAAGCCTCTCTCCTGGCTGTCAGGGTCGCACTGCTGGGAGCCTCTTTCCTGGCTGTCAGGCTCGCACTGCTGGGAGCCTCTCTCCTGCTTGTTAGGGTCACACAAGAATGATTACCAATCCTAGCAGGAGATGGCAGGATAAACGGGATGATTTCTCACAAGGGAAAGGTCTCATTATCGGTACCATGCACCCCTCCTGCTGGGACCAATGATCCTAGCAAAAGAGAGAGGCACTAGCAGAATAGGGAGCCTGTCCGTACAGAGCATTTCTGGCATGTTTATTTGGCGTTTGAAAAATGTATCATGCCCACTAAATCCAGCGATCATTAGCCCAATAACCCAATAATTGGATCAGTGGGCCAATAATTGCTGTAGTGTATGGCCGGCTTAACTCTAACACTGTTTGTAACAGATTAAATTGGCCTCTGCTGTAATTCAATATGCCTTAGCAATACCTTGCTGTATCCTTAGTTCTGTGGGTAAAAGAGGTGACCACTGCTCTCACACACCGGGGAGTTACATTTCCGGACCCCACTAAGGCTGCTGCACAAATGTCAATCATGCTAAGGGCTAAGCCCTTACTGTATGATTAAAGGAGCTCCTCCTTCCCATCCTGTGGACATGCCTTGCGTATACGCTTCTGTTCTTGAGGGGTGCGGGTCCCCGCTAAGAAAGGCCCTATTTCGATAGGGCCATTCGCTCCCAGCCAATTCCGATCTGGCTGGGATATTGATTGCTTATGCCTCAATGAGGCATAGCAATTGATCCCGGAGCATCAAACACGGTGCTCCAATAGGTAAGACTACCCCAACCCTTTCCCTAATTCTAATCCTAGCCCTCCCCTCCCCGCAGCCTGACCCTAACCCTCCCTTTTCTATAGCCTAACCCTAAGACCTCTCTCCCCACAGCCTGACCCTAACCCTCCCTTCTCTATATAGCCTAACCATAAGACCCCCTTCCCCGCAGCCTGACCCTAACCCTCCCTTCCTAAGAGCCTAACCCCCTCCTAACACTAAAAGGAACTTTCAGCTGTCTCTATTTCTAAAAGCGAGCCATTGGTGCGTGGACTGCAACCAGTTCTTGAGAAGAGTGTAGCTGCAGAATACGACCACAACTCTTCAATCTGGATCCAGTCCAATGTTACTGTGAAATCAACTAATACAAAAAAGTTATACATATAAAATGCAAACATTTTCCTTGCAAAATTGCATTTTCCTTGAGAAAGTACTTTAGGTGTTTACCAGTAAACTTTGATGCCAGCAATAGGCATGGTCTGCATATATTTTTCTAGTACTCAGTGTACTGGCTTCCATTTAGAAACAAATCATGTCTATCAACTGGCATCTTTATGGTCAGATGGAATTCCCCCACCCACATTAAGGTTAAGTTGACTACCTACACACTGATGGCTTTGTTCTGGCTTCATCTGGATTTACACAACATGCATAAAATATTTAGCAACAAGAGAAGAAGGCTTGAGAGTGACTTTGTAGAAGCTCTTATCCTCACACTTGCCAAGGTGTGTAATTATTATTATTATTATAATTGTTTATTTAAAAGGTGTCCGCAGAGCCGTACAAAATACAACAACAAAATACAGTACAGACATACAGGGCAGGGATGGACAGCATAGTACATAATAAAATACAATCTAAATATAAAAATATCACATCCTCTTTAACAAAATGACTTTTGTTTTAAAGAAATGTAAAGTTATGTTGTTGTTGTCTATATAACAGTGTTTTTTCTTTACCAAGGTTTTTTTTTGGCAATAGTCAGAAATATTTTTGTTGTTTTTCAGATTTGAGTTCTGGCAGTTCCATGGACTGGGCCTATAATAATGGCATCCCCTATTCCTTTACTTTTGAACTCCGTGACACTGGATATTATGGATTTCTCCTACCAGAAAGCCTCATTCGACCAACTTGTACAGAAACAATGCTTGCAGTTAAAAACATCACAATGCACTTGCTCAGGAAATGCCGCTAGACAGTTACAGTAGATGAACTGTTTTTATTTTTGCATTTTCAGGATGTTCCTATTGTATTGGGTGCATTGTGTATTTGTGATGTTTCAGAGATGAGATTTTGCCTACACGCTCCTACGCCACCAAATACTAAAATCTCTTTTAAATATATCTAATGTGGCTACCAAGAAACACAAATGGAACCTTAGAATTCTTCTTCTTACATTTCTCAAATGTATCTGAATCTAATTGCA
>WWET01000051.1:214441-224922 GCA_011038615.1 Limnodynastes dumerilii
GCACACCATGATAGTAATTATATATATATATATATATATTAGAGGACATAAATAAAATTACAAAAAAATTAACTATATGCCCTGGGGCCTATAGCTAGGGCTGACTCGGTTTGCCTACAGGAGTATAGCTGATACCAGAAAAGGCATGCTGGGACTTGTAGTTTAAGAACACATTGAGAGCCACAGGTTATTCAGGCCTGCGCTACTTAGCACATTGAGGGTACTCTATATAAAGAATGCACATTGGCAAGCTTTTGTCTGTATACATTCCAGCTTTGTTCTCTTGTAGTGCTCTCTGGCAATGGATAGAAAATCCTCACAACTCTGCTTATAGATGTTCCTGACTTTTATCTATAATGTAGCACAGGATTTTTTTTTTATCTTGGCTGCTAATCTGTGACTTAATTTCCAACCTGCAGTAATATTGCTTGGAGAGATTAATGTTAAACCAGGTTTTGTGATGTTAGATATCTTTGACTTTCATTTGTAGCATTTATTGGTTTAGTCAGTCAGTAGGTAGAATAAATGAAGATTGAGCTCTAGTGAGGTAATACTGCTTATAAAGTAATACACATTATTATTAATTTACTATTGATTTAATATTGATTTTGGCTAACAAGAGGTTCAGTCAGCGATATGTTTGGTTGACACAGTATTTTATTTTTATGTTGTATTGTATATTGTGACATTGCAGATTGCACAGGGTACATGTAAAGTATATTCACACATATAATTAAGTTGACAAGCCATATTAAGCAGTAATTGAAGTCTTGAAAACTGATGCTAGCTAGATCCAAGTGTGTGAACAGTAGGGGGCTGATCCAGAGTTTTAGTGGATGCGCAAGGTGGATCCGCTAAAACATACTATTCAGACACGCACCTCTGAATTGGCCGCAGAAAAGCTGGCCTTAGTAAAAAGAAAAAGAAAAAAAAGCAGTTGGAGCTTTAATAGCTCTGACCGCAGGTTTTTTTTTTCCAACAATAATAAAATTAACCCCTCCCCCCGCCACCCCCCCTGCCACACAATAAAATAAATAAATAATATTGTCCCGACAGGGCATACTGATGCTTGTAGAACTACAAGCTCCAGCATGCCCATGGATGCCAGGGCATGCTGGCACTTGGAGAACCACAAGTGCCAGCATGCGCTGTCAGCCATGGCCTGCTGCGCCATTTACATATACCTATCCAAAAATAAAAACATTATAGAGCTCTCACCAAAAAGTTAGAAAATATGGCCAAAAGTACATAAAAATAAAATAAAAAAATGGGGGTCCGGTCTTGCAAGCATTTAATCTGGTGGTGTTCTTTGAAAAAGTTTCACTGTCCTTGGGTAATATTTATACCCTTTGGACAGTGTCAGAATTCTCGGGCTCATGAAAATTCAGAGCCAGAATTATCGTGAGACTGAGAATTGTGACACTGCCCAAATTGCGACATCTAGCCCCACTCCCATCCCCATAAACCCTGAAAGAAGGTCATTGATAGTCAAGGGGCGGGGCTTAATGACACAATTTGCATAAATCACACCGTTAAGTCCCCTGCATGCATCTATGGCTTCCCTCTGGAATCTCCCGGAGGGAAACTTTTAAGAGTCTGCAACCCTGGTTTAGACCTTATTATCAACAAAGTATAATATAAATTTTTATCAATAATGGGTGGCCATGTTCACTGCATTATACTAGTAGATATGTCGCTGTTATCCATTGCAAAATTAGTGAGAGCAGTAATGTAATATCCTGAGATTACCTCATTGCTGTATTCTTCCCATTATTTTCAGTTGAAAAGCAGAATATTTTTACTCGTATAACAAGTCTGTTCATTAGAGCAGAAAGTCATTAAAGTAGGATTTCCCTTGCTGAGCCTATTTGATGGATATTGCCAGATATTATGTATGCACGGTAAACACTCTGCAAGGGCTGTCAGAGCACTCAGCACAGCATTACCTCCTATTTATATGTAGACCTGTGTTCGTTATATGATGTTTATTGCTTGGCATTATGTTAGCTATATGTATGGGATTTGCAGATTAGTATTAGCACCCAGTGTTTTTGTTTTTTTTATAGTATAATATTGTTTAATAGTATTTTGTGACTGGACCAGTGGATATTAATCTGAATTATAGAAAATGAGTGAGAGTCTTGGAACAAGGGACAATTCTAATGGCATTTTTCACAGAGTTCAATGAATCTCTGACATATAGATATAATCATGAAACATTAGATCTGTCCAATGCATATAAACCTAAGGGCAGACCCATATATTGAGTGATCTTAGGTGTGACTACCCAGGGGCTTCCATTGTCTTTCTTACCCCAGACGATCACACATTTTAGTACTTTTCTGTTTTTAGGATTCCTATAAATATATGATAATATACATCTTGTTTATGAGCATAACCTCCTCAAAACCTGATGCTATGTACTATTATGGATAATACCTTTAATCCAACACTGATAGGAGCACAATTGTGAGGATGGGACTGATGCGCCATCTGCTCTATAATAATTATATATTGGTGTGCAAATGGGTGGCTTCTTTTAAAGTTACAGAAAATGGTGTTGTTGCATTCTTGCTATTTTGGCGTTTTGAATGAACTTGTTGGAATTTGTTTGAATAAAACCCTCCACATTTTTGGAATAGATTGGGTGATTTAAAAATGGTCTTGTAGTGTTAAGCTGGCCATACACTAGAACAATTATGGAAAATCGCATGAAATTTTTTTGTCTCGAGGCCTCTAGACTCTGAAACTATATCGGCGCCATACACTACAGTAATTTCCTCCAATTATTGTCATAATATGAAAAAAACATCAGATTTGTTATCTCCTTTTATCGTCTCCCAAACAAATCTGTTTTGACCATACACCTGCCGATAAATGTTTTTTTGTCGTATAATTTCAAGTCCAGAGTCCAAATGCACATGCAGTTCCATTCAAAGTCCAGAGTCCAAATGCACATGCAGTTCCATTCCAAGTCCAGAGTTGAGGTATTTCAATACACAGCCATTGTTGAAAACGTGAAATTCCCATACACTGTGCGATTTTACATTTTATCTAATGCTTTGGACCAATTAAAATCAAACATGTCAAAAGTTCAATAAAACCACGGGGTATGGGAGCACTAAAAAGCACTAAATTATAGCATGCCGCAGATCCTCAACCCTAGACTGTCCACAAACTGTAAACAGGAAAATACTACAAAAACAGTGTGGGTGAAGAAACAGCACTAATAATAGGGATAAATATGTGAGCCTTTTAGGGTCATTCCTCCATATATGTATATGGTCAGTTTCTACACAGCTACCACTAATGTAGATACTAATGTACATACCACAATCAAAATCAAATATTACATATCAATCTAAAATACCAGCATTCATGAAAAAACATGCAAAATGTATTACAGTTAATACTTAATAAAAACACTTTAAATAATCAGAATGATTTTGTGGAAGACCATATGATTAATATGTTCTCAAATTATTTTATGAATCAGTCCTTAGTAGGAAATGGATGATATATGGTTGCAAGGAATATAGTAAGCATGGAGGGCTCCCAATATATATGCTCAAAAGAGCAAAAGTAATAAAATACGAAAGTTTCCAACAGGCGGACTCAAATGAAACAAAATCTCAATATATCAATATCTTCAATATAGAAGGTGAGCAAAAGTCAGTAGCGGTCCTACCCACTGCTCCGCACCGGTCAGCTGTTGGCAGATTCTGGTAAGTTCATATGGGTTACCCCAGCAGGCTGGGGCCGCTTTGCTGAAGGTATTGGTAGTTAATACAGGAGTCCAACGAATATAGTAATTTTCATGAGCCACACAAAGTTCCAGGTATCTGTTGATACTAGGTATTAAAGTACCCAATTGTTAGCTCCTCCAATATAAGTATTCAGAGCGGCACATGTGGAGTGCAAAATAGCTTTAACGTACACAGAATCCTGAAAGTGTTAAAAACAATGTATCAGAGTAAATAAGAACAACAATCCATAAAATTCAGACTCATTACGTCCAAGAATTATCATTTAAAATACATTTATAAAAAATTCATAAATACACATACTTCAGAGGAAACATAAAAATATAAATTCATAGATATACATACATAGATGGAAAAAAACGAATAAATAAGATGACAAGAGGGAGACAATCTCCTACTGAAGTAAGCTGTCCTAAGAGTACTCCAGGAGAAGAACAATCACACTGGAGGATGGAGTCTCGACCCATGACATAATCAGGATCCTTGGCGCATTTCAGGGCTAGCACTTTATCAGAAGTGATGTCAAAAGATCAGATAATGGTTCAAAGGGGGTTCTTGGACGGTTATTGGATGATTGTGAAAAAATAGTTGAAATACACTTGAACAATAACATACTGGGGCAGATCCAGAACTACGCATTTCCGCGAATTTACATGTGACGGAGACGTAAATTCGCAGATTTGTACGCACTGTGCATGCGCACCGCAGAAAATACGCACATTCACGTAGCGTATTTTCAAACGTATGGGTAATTCACGTATTGCAAACGTAAATCATAACGTGTGGGCGTGCCAAATTTACGTTAGTGACCAATACGTGCGTTTTACGTGAAGTAGGCGGGGGGTGGTATTTAAAGTGTACAGTATGGGCGTGCTAAGCTGCGTACGTTCGCGTAGTCTGTACGCCCGTTAGCGGACGTATTCTGTTACGTTAGGAAAAGTTAAGGTAGGGTTTGGGTCGCGTAATTTGAGAAAATACGTCCGTGCAAGGGGTGTGCCGTGGGGAGTGCATTGACCTTACGTGTACGAAAATACGCACCGCTAAAATACGTACGCACACACGTAGTTCTGGATCTACCCCAATATTTGCAAACTCGTGCCGATAATCGCTCTAGTGTATGGCCAGCTTGACTTATTATAATTGTGCTGATATTAATAGGGGTAGTAGGATAGAGATCTACCTATGATTTCTTTTAATCCTGTGACCTGAGATGTGAAGTATAAAGACAGACAGATAGGCAGTGTTTGTGCTGTTTAGTATGCTATGTAGATAGTGAGTGCTTAGTCCCCAGCTCTGCCTGTGTCCTGGGGCATTTATTTGTTTTAGATTTCACCCTTTGCAGCAGTCTTTGGGTAAAGACATATAACTAATGGCAAATGTGACAGGTTCCTGCCTTTGTTTATATGAGATTGGCTGCTGAAGACACAGCAGACGGGGAATATTGGAGCAGATCCCAGTAATTATCTACATTGACCTCCTGGAGACTGGCTGGCCTGTGTGTGCTGCATGTTTATTATTATAGCAGGGCAAGCATGCACTGCAGGTGAGGTACATGGCATATCGCCCCTGTGCTCACATCTGCACGCTGCCTGTCATAGAGAGTGTCATCCATTCTTCTGTTCCTCCATCTGTGATCTGTGTTCCTTCTTACCAGGAGACCTGCACCCTCTGGGAATCTGTGTACGAGACACATACCCACACGCTTTCATACGTTGTAATTTACATTTACTGAGCCTTTTCTTTACATGGTCCTGGCACTTGTGTTGGAATGAACGCTATTTTATTTGTATTTATCATCTTTTAAGATACTCAGTAGGTGTGATCCATGACATTTATTCATTATGGACTTAGGACTGGATTCACAACACCGATTTTCTTTTTTCTTTTCTTTTTTTTTTTTTAACTTACGTGCTTAGTTATCTGTTTATAGCTATACACAATCTACATAACTTCAGTGTTGTGAATCCGGTCCTTATATACTTAAATTTCTAATAGTAATGTACCTGATCCAGATCTTCGATGCCAGATTCCCGCTGTTTCCGGACTGCCATGAGGATGAGAGGCCACACCCCTCGCTCATGCAGAGATACTATAGCTTAACCCTATTGTAAAACCTCTGTGTTGTCCTCACACTACAGTACATACACCTGCCCATTATACATAGCGGAATTTTCACCTCCTGGAAATGTCCCCAGGACAGAACTCTAGACCAGATCCGGTCCAGGGATTACGGCGCTTGCACATGCGCTTTAACAATAAGCAGCCATTTTCCTCTCCTTGAGATTGAATAATGCCCCTTTTTCTGAAGTCTGGATTCGTCCCAATAATAATAATTGTCAAGGTGTACGGGGGAAACAATTATGAAAACTTAAGGGATACGAGTAAACATTAAAGGTTCATCTTATGTTATCTGTCTGAGTAAAGAGTGAAGAACATGATGAAATAGAGGGGGTGCAACAATCACAGGAAAAGATTGTACTATGATGAGGAAAAAGCAGCGTTTCCCTTGAATAAGTCTATTTATGTGTATATAAAAAAATATAGAGAACCACTACTGTCTTAAGATCTAAGAATGATTACCCGCTCATAAGTCCAATCCTAAAGTCCATGTGTGTGTGTGTGTGCAGGTGATATATTTCTGTCTCATGCACAGAACTTACGAGGTCTGAACCCTACCTTAAATGTTATGCACCTGCCCCACATAAAATAATGCAGAATTGTATGTAAGGGTTTAGACAAGCCCTTGCTGTATGATTTGCATTGATCCCCACCCACCAGGTGTGCATGAATGCAGCATCGTTCGTGTTGTGTTCCGATGAGTAAAAAGCCGCCTCGTGCAGGCGCAATAGGAACAAACCAGAATCTCTATTAAGAAACATCATTTGAAAGCGGGATTTATCATATGAAACCAAAGAGTTCCTTATTTACAATGCTATGAAACCATTGCGACGATCGCATTAACCCTCCCGATCGCCGGCCCGCTCTAATGAATGCTGGCCGGTACTACTAAGTAATTACTAAGTGTCAGCGTGGATTTTAACAATCCGCCGCCGACATGTTAAAGAACGCCTTCTAAAGATGGCGTTGGGGTAAGTATTCCAGCGGTCTCCCATGTAAACCCCTTCCTAATAGCTGTTATTAGGGGGAGGAAGAGGGGGGTACATGTCGGGAGACCGCTGGAATACAGTTTAGTAAAAAATCCCTATTAAAATCTAAGTATAAAAAAAAATATATTAACTAGTTTTAATAAAATTCTATCTAATAAACATATTCTATTACAAAAAAACACAAAAAAATAGAAACCGAAGCTTTATAACTTACCTGCCCAGGCGCGTGTCTGGCTCTGATCAAGAGGCATCTGCTGTGCATGTGCCAGGACTCCAGCGCAGAACGAAGTCAGCAAAAGGCTCACTGACCTTCGTGGGACCTCGCCGGAGGGGTAAGCATTAATAAATGCTCCCCGCGGTCCTGCTAGGCTCGCTGCGAGGCGCAACGAGCCTAGTTGCTATCATTAGCGCTAAATGTGCAAATAATAGTAAATAGAGCCCGCAGTCCTTACTACATTGTAGATAGATCACTTTATATAATTCTTATAATAATTATGTTAAATATAATAAAGTCTTGGAAACAAATGATTATAACATTGTTGACTTGAGAATAAGACCATGCAGGTTGGTTAGTTTAACATACTTGCTTGACAGCTGATAAACTTGGACATCCGCTAAAAAGTCGCTAGCACATTAAATAAACCAAACACAATTCTTCTAAATCCATTTTAAAGAAACACATCGCAGATATCCACACACCGCTAATACATTATCCAGTGATAAGCTGGGTGAGAGTTCTGAGTAAGTTTTATTAGATCGTGTAGTGAATTTTCATTTGTTGAGACCACATTATTGTGCTCCACTGCTCAGTGGCCCATTGACCGGAGACATTACATCACTAAACCTGCATTTCCTCGTTTAATAAGCAAGTTACACACTGTAATCTGATTATCGTGTCTTCCTCAGAACGTTTATTACCTAATTGCACTTTGGGTTGAAATTTACAGTTAGTTTATCTGTGGTTGTTGCCTGTTTTGAATTAAGCTTCCATTAATGCCGATATGATAACCCATATATCGCTGGCTACTCTCTCTTCTTTTATTCTTTAGCGTTGATGGAGATATCCTCATAGTCACTGCTGTGTGTGAAAGTCAGGCTGTCTTGGTCACTGAAGCTCTTTTCAAACATTACCTGATAGGAGACGGCAGTGGCTTTGGCAGAGAGGTCATTTATCACAGCCACCCATGTGTTTTATAAACAACAACTTGAACTTGTAGGTTGGATATATGCGAGTGTTCGGATATGGTTACACATTATTATTAATGTTTATAAGGCTTTACAAAGTATCTGCAGCTCTGTACAGTGAAACAAGTCATATACAAATGACGTATAGGATACAGTAAAATAAATATATTATAGAGGATAAAATACGGGTGATAGGGTAGTCAAATACAAAGTAAATGAGGATGTAGGGGGAGGACAGGGAAAAGAATTAGGAGTTAGAAAGAGAGGGACAAGGAAGGGTACACTAGTCTAGTCTGAAGAAATAGGATGTGAGGGAGCACTTGCTTGCTCACATTGCTCACAACATGGAATATGCTTTAACTTTTGCAGCTTGCTTTGCTATAATTGGTATTATGTATGTATGTATGAATGTATGTATGTATGCATAACATTGGGGTTTACATGGAGGCATTTTACGTACATGCTTTATTAACCTCATCAACCTTCATTAACCTCTTACTGTCTAGGATCAGATCATGGTGGTCCTACTGAACCTTCACATTACCTGAGAAATAATGGGGATAAAGTAAGCTTTGACTTGAAATAAATGACTGCGCAGCCTTGTCCAGACTTGTCAGGCTTCATTAGTCATTCCACTGTATCCACTAATTATCTCTGAATGTATTTATATTTAAATCAAAGTCCAAAAAATGCACGCTGTCCTGTTCCTAAACACTAAAGTATGTAGAGGTACATGAGACTGTACAGAATCCAGCACACTCAATTTACAGCTTTCTGTAATCACGCTGACATTTCTTACAGCTTTTTAATTAAAGAGAAGAGTGCGATGTTCAGGAGATGCAAAATCTGAATTAAACAGCTAACTGCTCAAATGTTATTTACACTTTATTTCAAACATTTCAGATTAGCATTTTGCTCATATTTACAGGATGTTTAGGTTATGATGTGAGAAATTTTATCTAGAGAATTGATAAATAACAAAGAAACCAGACACCTGCACACTGTCCTTTCTGATGGCTTTAATAAAAAACCGCCAGCTTTTGCGAATAGCGCGCACTTTGAACTTTTTGTTAGCATTGAAAGCTGTGCGATAATGCAGTCTAAACGATTAACTTCTGACTGGTTCCGATAGAGACGCAAATTGCGGTGGTCGCTAGTGGGAGGGGTTTTCTATTTTATGAGTGGTTGCCGTATCCACCTTCCAATCTGCCGCCATTTTAAGCGATTGCAAGTTTTCCGGTGGGGTGCCTGAGTCAGAACTCGAGGGGAGCGGTCTCCAAATGCAGCGCGGTTGAAATTCTGCATCTGGTTCAAAACCTAGTTATTGAGAAAAATGTACCTTGCGTTCTCCTGGGGGTGCATGGGCTCTACATGAAGATGGTCTCCAAGCCCTAGATGGAAGGATAGGACCTGATACAAGGTTAAGGGCATAGGACCGGATTCACAGATAACAATGAAATAAGTATGCTTCAGATTTGCAAAAATACGCACCGAAGTGCGACTCCCATGACACTCCCATCATTGCTATGGATGTTAGCCTCCATAGGGCTACCTTAGCTCTCCGTGCATATGTCTGTGCTTAAGTTGATTAAATATCTGCATACTTGTCAAACCACATCCTTAATGCCCATTTAAATGCCCCCCCCCGCCCACTCCTTCTTACTTATCTCACTAAAAACAGAGTTGTGTGTGCCTAGCAGCTGGATCTCATGTGTAACTCTGTGTAACTTTGCCAAGCCCTTACAGTCCATTTTAAATAGCAATGCCCATCTCCCTTGTGTACCTCAGACGCATGGCTATGGGCCAGCCAGCTGTGCGGGGACTGAATTCTGCACAGAATGTAGCATCGAGGGACTATGTTCTGATGCAGCCCCAATTCACAGCTGACGTCCATACATAGCCTATCAGTCAGCTGCATTTCTTAAGTCTGAATCCAACCCATTGTCTCTAGATATAAACTTTAATACCCCTGGAAGATATGATGGGAATAAATGTAATATACTGCATAAGTAAAAATAACAACAGCTATTAAGCGCTATGAACTGTGTGATTGGTATTCCACCAATATAATATAATCCCCAGGAAAACAGTAAAGCATATCAAGAGCGCTAGTATAAGTGTATAATTTTATTTGGACTCGAAATAGTAACCAGACTGCATTTACGCAATCTACTTAAGAAAAAGATACGCAGATTACGTAAAAAAATTACTACCCGTGCGCAGTAGTAAAAATCTCTAAACATCGGACGTACATGTTATACGTCTGGTACTCTGAATACGGCCCACTTTTTATAGTCTAGAGGTATGTTGTGACTATATAAAATTTTTTTTTTTTGCAAAGACTGGGTAAAACGCATTATGTACCCTTGAGAACACATTTGCTTTGGGTACGACAAATATCCAACTTTTCATGAAAAACACATAT
>WWET01000051.1:224960-251246 GCA_011038615.1 Limnodynastes dumerilii
GAGCAGCTGTTTTTTTTGGGGGGTGGGGGGGGGGGTTTGCTGGCAAAGAGTCTTTGTTGCAGCCTGAGCTGTTGCATATATAGTTACTGTGGTTCAGAGACTAATTCACCCCATTGTCTACACATTATTTGGCCCTCAATGTTCATTATCATTTCGGGGAAGGGAGGTGGGATTTTGCATCGGTGATGTTGCTGGTTTAGGGTGAATTTATGTAACTCGCAAATATTTCTTCAGACCACAATATAGACACTTTATTGTGTGTAAGTGACAAATACACTTTGAGTAGGTAACCTGTGTTAAATATATTAGGCCTTACAAACATAGGGATAGTGGATCCAGAGTGAAAATAAGAGGAATATAGGTGCAAAGTTACACCTGAGGAAAACCATATTGAATTGAAGCGAAAGTATTAGAGAGAAGAAGTGATGTTTTCTAGTTAAAATAACAGTTCAGTAGTAAAGTTGGTAAGGATCTGTGTGCAGTAAGCAAAAGTAAGTTATTTTCCCTGCATGCAAAGGATAATATTAATGTGACTCCCCCTGATTCTTGGGTGTAACTTTCCACCTGTTTTCCTAGAATCTGTGCTGTTTCACCACATGAACCAAGAACACAAGCATTTGTATCACTCCAAATACTAATACTAGACTTAGGAAGCATTTCAAGATGGAAGAATTTTTTTTTATACATTTACCTCAGACACTACGAGGTTTCTTCAATGGCAATAAAAATGAGATCATGACTTATATACCACACAAAGTACAATTCAGCATCATACAGATCTAGAAAACTAGCCTCTTATTAGCTGCGAAAACCCAGTTTATCCTACAATGAGTTGCAGCTTTCAAGAATATGAGAAGTGACAAGGTAGAAAGGAAAATGCTAAATAATGCAGCATGGCTGTGTCCTACAGTATGACTGCTAATAAGAACGCAGGGTACAGTTACCACACGAGAAGAACCAGGAAGAGACACAGACACCATAGGAAACAGGGCGACATTATTTATTAAAACCAAGGCCAATATTCCTTCTGACTCAGACTATTCTAATAATAATATTTATTATTTTGAATAATGCATTATGTTTAGCTAAGTTTTAATAAATATGAAAATAAACATACATTTGATCACGTTAGGATTATTTTATCACTTGACATTTCAGGAAACCAAAATTACCGGGAGATTTCATGTACCGTGCAGCTTTGATGCCCCCCCATAATAAGCTTTAGGATATTTATTCCATGCGCTCTCATAGCTTTTTATTATCACTCGACCATTGGATTGTAAACGTTTACATGTTTCCACTAAGGCCTATAAAGACTATAACACTGCCAATAGTAGGCTGCTGCTCTTAGAAACTGTGTTATGTTGCTGTATAACCCATGTACATAAAACGTAGACACACCCTCTCTTTCTCACACTGACTTTGGTCTGGATTCACAGTTAATATAACTGTATCTAACATAACATAACTGTGAATCCAGACCTTTGTCACAGACAGCTATTAGCACATGAGGATTATTCTGAAAACGCTCACCCTGGCTATTATGTCTCCGGCACATTGCAGAAGTGATTGGACAGCCTCCTGCAGCTCTGATTTCTCAAAGACATAAACAAAGAACACTGACCAATAAAAGCAATCTATAACGCTACCTGTTTAGGATATCAGCATGAAGCACGTCACGCACAGGTATTAGTAATCATTATTATAAGATATCACCCCATGCGCCGGCCAGGTAACCTTCAAACTTTTTTTTTATATAAACAAGGAAATTGTGCAGCTTTCAAGATTAGTTTAAGAAGATTTGTCCGCTCATTCCAACAGCTCATTTAAAGAGTGGCATGTGTGTTATTAAATCATGCTGTAAGAAGGCTTCTGCTCAGAATAAACTAAATGAACTATGGGCTTACTTTAATTATATTATATATGGAAGCACTATGAATAATACATGGCGAGAGAGGGAGCTTTAGTATCATTGTGTAGTGATTACATTGTAGAGATGAGGATCCAGAGCTCTGCCGGCGCTACATCCTGAGCTCCTAACAAGGGGGTAGTAGTGCTGGTTACGTTCGATTGCGTAGCGTATTTACGCTATGATAAGTACTATGCACTCCCCCGGGCACTCCCATCGGATAAACGTACTTTTGATGATTTAAGATTACCAACTTTTCCAAGTGTCCAACTTTTCGTAGTGTCCTGACGGACGTAACCGCTTAACCCAGCTCATACTGTACAATTGTGCGTAATTAGAGCATCGCTATGGCTAGCGTATTGTTTTGCGTCATTTCGCTATTGTACGTAGGTCTTGATCTGGTCCAAGATTAGTAGAATGTACGTAGGTCTGGAGTCCGCACGGAAGAGGGAAATGAATTACCTTGTCACTCCCCTCCCTTGTGCGGTCTTGTACCTTTAGTCTCCCACGCGGCCCATATGATCGCAGATCCACACAGAAGTACATAAACTTGCTCAGACTGTACAATTCAAGTACTGCCCCCAGCCCCTCCCCCCCATCACATACGCACCTTACGTAATTCAGGTAGACAGATTTGTGGACATCGAACATCCGTATCGTAACTTCTGACATGTGCATGCGTGAGACCAGAAAATCACCCAATTTCCAGGAACAGCTTGCAGAAGTTGGGTGACATTCGGACCTCAAATTGTGGCCCTAAAACCTTAGTGACTTGTCTTGAGGATCTGTGGCTCTTCCCATAGCCTCCGACTGAACTGATCCCTGGTAAAGGAGATGTGGAAGGACCAATTACAAGCCAATATATTGGCGGTTAGGGTTTTACGTGACTAGTTGCCAGATTTACTAAACTGCGGGTTTGGAAAAGTGGAGCTGTTGCCCATAGCAACCAATCGGATTCTAGCTGACATTCTCTAGTATGTAATAGGAAAGTGAGAGCTAGAATCTGATATGGGAAACATCTCCACTTTTCCAAACCTGCAACTTAGTAAATCTGTCCCTTTGCAGCAGTTATGCTGCCATAGAGCAACCTATGTCTCATGTGCGTATCACTAGAATCTGAGTTGTTGCTATGGGCAACATCTCCACTTTTCCAAACCCACAGCTTAGTAAATCTAAATGAGGTTTAGGAAATAACCAGCCTGATTGGTACCACATCTGTAACAATAAGAGGGGAAAAGTGCCACCTATTTCATTGTCAGACTGTCCTGATTATGTGTTATAGTATGTTTTATACAATTTGTCAGTCTGTTTCTAGGTTTTCTTCTTTGTGTCTGATCTTATCTATGTATTGGCTTCCTGCAGAATCCTGTCCTTAAAATGACCCCCTAATAATTATTGACATACAATTCAGGACATTTATAATTATGTTATGGTTTTTATCCCTGTTCTTTCTAAGTGACCATTCACCAAATGTTATCCCCGTCTTCTAGGTTGGTCGCCTACTTTCCATGATTCACTGCAGTGAACAGAGATAAACATTAGCATAATTGTCAGTCATTTAAATTAATTTCCTTGGGCATTTCACTGCTGAGCGGGTGCCTATAATCTCATCACCCATGGTGCTGGCCAACCGGTCCTTCCTGTGCAGTAGTCACTAGTGTAATTAATGTGGTTCCATGTAACAATTCACTTCTCATTTGAAAAGTTTAAATTAAAAAAATCCAGAAAATAATTACTGAGCAAGAGCATAGTCCTGGGAACATCTTTGGAAATGAGGGGTGAAAGTGACAACAGGTCTATAATGCAGTAGCTATTGGAGCAAGAATGTCACTGTAGCTTATTTGTTTTATTCAGTACTTATATACATGTGTTGAATAATTTGTCATCAACCTTCCCAGTTCCTTCAGCTAATGAATACGTTGTACAGGTGCTCGTGTGCTGTGATCTATTTTTGCTTGGGCACCCTTAAGCATAGTCACAAACTGGCTGTAGCGTGATTGGCTGGAGCTGATGCAACTCTCGCATTTTCTCAGGTTTTATCAGCAAAGATTAATTTTATCTCTACCTCTACTGTAAGGGGAAATATAACAATTAGCGATGCTTTTGGGTTTCATTCTTGTCAGCAACGTTTTAGGTATTTTCATTGAAATGATTGGGTCGTTAACCTGAATTAGGAAAAACACTAAACATTTAGGTATGACCTGTGCCTGTTAATACTATTTAATATAGCTGTAGAATTGCGACTTGTGTTTTATCTGAAATTGTATTTTCACACTGTATTGGGAATGAGAATTCTTTGTGTAAAAATGAATATGGACATTTCTTGCTGACATTTTTTTTTTATATATCTAGTGCTAATTGAACATTCCTCAATTACACATTGCCAACCAGTTGCTAATTTAGCGTGAAGGACTTTAATTCTTCAATTTAATTGGCATATTATATTTTTTGAAAAAGGCGGCTGCCATATGGGATTGACTTGTTGGATTTCAAATTGAAATTCCCTAAATCTGTATTATGAATGCTCACACACACATTTGTTTATCCCACTTGTATTTTTAAGATAATGTTATTTCTAATAGTATCCTTGATCCAGCAGCATGCTATGTAGAGAAGGAAGGGCCTATTGCTTGTTTCTGTTTTGTCTGTGAGCTGATGCACAAGATATTCTTGTTTTGTCAGATTAAGCCTGTACTCGCTTGGTACATGTGTATTTAAGCTGTTTCATGTCCCTTTCTGCTTGTACGGGCAAATAATGAGGTTAATTAATTTGTTCTTAGATCTCCAGTTCCCTCAACAATTAAGAGATCTTTACAATTAACAGAATGTCTAGCCCATACTACTAGAGCGCAGTCTTCCTTCAAAGGATCTAGAGCATCAAGATAAAAAAATGAATAAGGTAATAAAGGTTATATTGAGTGAGTTTATAGTGGAAGTTTCACAAATATAATTATAGAGTTATTGGGCTGGATCCAGACCTAGTTAAGTGCTTGAACTTAGTTACTCCTGGGCTAAACCATGTCCATTTCAGGGGGAGTCAAGTTAATTGTATTCTTTGCGTGCAGGGGTATAGCTTTGAATTGCTTACTGCACACAGATTATTTAGACTTGGGATAGGAAACATCATCTCTCAACTCTAATACTGTTTGCAACAGATGAAATATGACTCCCCTGCAATCAACATGGTTTAGCCCAGGAGTAACTAAGTTCAAGCACTTAACTAGGTCTGGATCCAGCCCATTGTGTATGAACACAGTTTACCTGATGGTGATGAAACAATGTTCTGTGTCTGATCGAGTATAAGTAGTTGATCAGTCATGTTTGATTTTCCACTCATTGGAGAGTTATTTATCATGACCGACATTAGTTGTGGTAAATAGGAGGATTTCAGGTGTTGTAGTCTTTGGTATGCAAAAAAGCCATTGTAGCCTTCATTTAATTCCCAAACCCTAGCAACATCAGTTATTATAAGGAAGGTCCCTTCGCTTGCTCTGGAAATTGGTGCAAATTAATTCGTTTTTAAATGCAGATTAAACACTGACTAATTTTTCATATAACACACATATACAGCTCCGCTTTATTTTTCAACAGCAATTTAGATTGATTTAGTGAAGTCTGTAAAATCTTTTCCTTGCGGTGCTACTTCATCGTGATCAGATACATATTGACTGCTGTCTTTTGCTTGGCTCCTATCTTTGCATTGGCTGCACTGGGATCCATAAAGTATGAGATCCAACATGAATATTGTATTTGATTTAGAAACCCGGGAGCTGCACAGTGAACATTGACGTTCTTCTCGCTGGAACACAAATGAACAGTTTGTCAGAAAAGGTTGATTGGCTTCTGCTTCCATTTTCCTAATTGATCTTATGTTCTGCTTTTAAGTACTTTGAGCTTGTTTCTCAATTTTACCAGTCTAAGGTTCCTAAAAGATTAAATCGACCACTATTTCAGTGAGAAACGTATTGCTTCCAACTTTTTTTTTTCGTGGAGTAACCAAGACCAACTAAGACAGTGAACATTTGTTTGTTGTTTGTAGACCCTAAGAAGGATGTTTTCTTTTGCAGATGCTGAGTGGACTAGCTATTAGGACATGAGTCTTATGTATTGAACTAAGTATGGAATTTGTTATTATAGCTGGCTACACACCATATCATAATTGGAGCAATCAGTGTATAGCATGGGCTGATTTGCCGGGAAAATGGTCTGTTAATGCTTCTACCTTATAATTGTATAGTTCAGGACACTACTGGGCCAATCCGATAGCTCTGATAATTGCATAGTGTGTGTGCTGTATGCCTTAAGCCCTTTGGGTGCGTTATTTCAGTTGTCAGGTGTATTGCGTTGTGTGTTTCAGAGAAAATACTTGTTGTGGGTGATTATGACAGTTTTGATATAACGTTTTTATATTTCTTGTTTTTGGCATCTGTTTAATTGTATAGAGAGGTTTTTTTTCAACTTTAAAGCTGACCATACACTAGAGCGACAATTGGGCTGATCATCCAGTTATCGGTTGATCCGAACAATAATTGCTGTAGTGTGTGGTCAGGATGGCTTTTGCTGTGGCACGGTTATTTGATTTTCTGATATGCTGAATTGATATCGGGCACTGGCGCCTGATGTTTTAAGCTGAGCCAGTCAGCTCGCTGAGTGGCTCCCTTTTCTGCTAGGTCCTCTCTCGTCCGCTAGGCTTATGGGTTCCAGCAGCGGTGTATGGTATCGGTAATGGCAGGAAATCATCCCGTTAATCGGGCTATCTGCTGCTGGCATCGATAATCGTCCATTTGTACACTTGTATATTTGTACTTCGTTTCTTCTAAAAATGACGTGTAACTGCTCTTTATAGCCAATGTGCCAGATCCTGAGCTACGTACGCTAGCCGCTGTCGTGAAAACCCCAATTTGTGTGTACTGCGCATGCGCACAGCAGATGTTACACAACGTAACTCTGATGGTACGTAACTTAAGCGTAAATATGAAAGAAAGGGCGTGTCATCCATACGACACCCGTAAATACGCTTTGTAGGCGGAGGAAGGCCTTTAATACGTACAGTATGGGCCGGGTTAGGCTGTTATGTACGTCAATGCATTACGCACATCCGTACTTGCGCTTGTAAAAGTTAAGGTAGGGTTTGGCAAACGCAAATCGAGTAAAGTACATACGAGGGAGGGGAGTGTCTAGAGGAGTGCATAGTACGATAGCGTAAATACGATACGCCAACGAACGTAAAAAGAACTTAGGTCTGGATCTACCCCCAGTGTAATAAAGCAGTTAGATGCTGAAAATCAAAGAAGATTGTTTAAACAATGTGTTTAGTAGAATTTACATAACAATAAATCCTGTTACCAAAGGTGGAAACACCCCTATAATCCTCAGGCTTTTTCCTCCCTTTCTATAATTGAAGTGCCTGGTTGTTTTCCTAGTTTTATTATTGCGATATCCTTGGCGTTCCTTTCTCATCTGTATTTTATCACTGTACATTGTTTAAGCTGACTGGCACTGCAGCGTGGGCGCATTCAGCCATGCATGGACTCCAAAGCCCATCTTTCTCCATCACACTCCACATCCAAAGCTTAAACAGCTGCATTCAAACCTACACTGAGGTCGTCTAGCTGCAGGCCAAATGACAAATGAAAGACAAATTATTTAGTACAGTGGCCATTATGGAGTGTCACAGTGTCATGAGCTAAAGAAACATACATTTTCCCTGCATGCAGATAGTCTGGGATTATCGTTTACACCTCTGTTTTGTCCTGCTGTCACCATACACTTTCCATACCATTCATTGCGTTATGTCATAGATAAAAGACTCATTCCTCGCATCTTGCTTGCAATCCTAAGAAATCAGAAAGTCCTACTATGGATTATGTCATGAAGGGAAAACCTGTTGCACTGCTCTGCTTTCTTCTTTGCCCGTATACCTTGCATTCCAAATTCCAAGTAAGGTTTATTTCATCTTAAAATAAAAGTTATAATTGTCTTTGAAGCGAGCATGTCTTTTATTTTCTATGCTATCCAACCACAAAACCCCATCGGTCTCAAACAAGAAACACAATTATTTTGGTGACAGCGCAGAGGAACCTGTAACTGCAGGCCAGAAACTGAGATAATTAATTGTAGCCTTAATTAAATATAAAAATGCGAACACATTTTTCTTATAGCCAGCCACAGCGTTGTATGTTGACACACACAACAAAGCACACAACTGATTCATTTTTCTATGTGTATTTCTATGTTAAATGTTCTAGACAAGACAAGCCCAGCAAGAACACAGGTGAAGGAGCAAGGTCGTTTCACTAAGAAAGCGGAGATAAAATAGCTACATTTTTTCTTGTTGCCTTTTCCCGCAATGCACGCGACAGTTGCTAAGCGTTTGTTGATAAGCATTAGTTGCAGTCCTGTTATCTCTATAGAGGTTGATGCACTAGAGAGTAGCTGGTCTCCCAAGCCATATGTGATTATGTTCAATGGGTCTGTAGTAATATAAAGCATTGCATCATAAAGTAGTAGCCAAGGCACCATGAACAAGAAAGGTCCTGCAGCTGGTGTTTCATCTTTCTCCTAGTCTATCATGTCTGACCTAGTCCAGCGTTGCTTAGAACCATCTTTTTGGACCTGATCCATATCTTAGTGCTGTTCCCGCATGCACAGGGTTGCTATAGTCCGCACACTGGAGGCTAGTGCACTCTCATGACACTCCTCTTTGACGTGCGGACTTTAGCCAATTTCCATGTCTATAACTCAAAACGCACCTGTTTAGGCTAGCCTACCCCTCTTCAACTCAACATCCTCACTGCATCCTACATCTATCCCTTTTTTTCCCTTCCTTCCCCCTCTCCTCCACTCACACCAGCGGTCCACTTCCTTCCCCCTCCTTATGTCTTCTGTAAGTTCATCCCTCCCACTTAGTGTGTTTGCTCACGTGAGCAAGGCCCTTCATCCTAGTGTTGTTCCCTCCTCCACCACTCCCCCCTCACTGCATACCCTCTTGTCCCCCTCTGCTACCCTTTTACCTCATCCCCACCTGGTGTCTCCCTCTCAACTCCTCACTGCGTTCTATCCCCTCCTCCTTGATCTACCAAGCTTTACACCTCACATTTTGCCTTGCGTTCTGTGCTTCCTTCACTTCATTGTATTTTTGTGATATTTTTATATTTATATTGTATTTTATTATGTACTATGCTGTCCATCCCTGCCCTGTATGTCTGTACTGTATTTTTATATATTTTGTACGGCGCTGCGGACACTTTGTCGTGCCTTATAAATAAACGATGATAATAATAATAACCTTGCCTTAACTTCTCCGCAAGTATAGGCTAACAGACGGGAGGCATGCATAGATGGAAGGGCCTAACTTTGCCCATACAGTATAATTAAAATGTCTCCCCACGCCCAATGTGTATAATCAAATGGGCCTAGAGATGTCAAGTCCCATCCGTCTGGTTTTTGATGGTGAGGAATAGCGTTCTGTACACACAGAGATCTGCTGCAGAACATCTGCCACACGCATGCGCAGTTCTACCTTTTAGGCTAAATTACGCATGTCGCTTGTGTAAATTCGATAACCTTATTAGTCCAGGAGCAGGTCCTTTATCATTAGTGTGAAGATGGAAAGTGAGGGATAACTAACCTAAGTCCTCTGTCCAACATCTGAATTACTCAAATGTTATCTGGCAATAATTTATGTTTTAGGTTGATTCTCTCCTGTCTTAGTGCAAAATATTCAGTGATATTAACAACTCTGTGTGACTGTAACAAATATTGTCTACCTGCAGTATATCATTAGAATTTCTAGGCAGCTCATTTCCTCCAGTTCTGGGATATGACACATGTTACTGTGTTAAAGTTCATTTACTATAAAAGAACACTTATTCTTTGATGGTGCACTGAGCCCTCAGGAGATATAGGCATAGAGATTTCCTGTGGAATATGAGCTTGTAACTTCACCTGACCCGTCGCTTATCTTTAACTCTTTGAATTTTGTGTAACTTCTGAGTATGGCCCACAAATGTCCTGGTGTGTAAAGAGCAATGTACGATTGTATAATGACACACCGTCTCTTTATTCCGTTTGCTGACCACGTGCTATCTGCACACTGCCCTCGTATTTTTTTCCTCCTGCATTGAACACTGCTTTTATAAGCTTCTCTTCTCAATTTACTTTATGTAGGGCATATTTGCTATAAAAAAAAATCTTATCTGAATGGCCTGATTTGTACACAAGAGGATACAAAATACATATTAAATTATATATAAGGCACTGTGATGATAACATACACTGACAGTCTGTCACAATTTCTGTAGTATGTAAGAAATAACAGCAAGATCACATTTGTCGTTGGGTTTTATTAACATCCCACATTGTTAACATCCATATTTTGTGACCTGTTCCTGTCTGCTTATGTGGAAAAGTTAAGCAGGGCACACACTGTAGTTTTTAGTGATGATCTGACATCTTGCAGTAACAATTCGAGCCCTCACCAGCTTAACAATGCCCCTCTCCTCCTCCTCCGTGCTCTCTTGTTTCCTGTGCATCATTTAACAAATTGTTCAACTAAACCTTTGCTGCAATGATAAGCTCGCCCACAAGGTGGCCCTATGCATAAATATGAATGGAAATCCTTGCTCTGAAGCTCATTGTCAGTACACACTAAAGTTTTCTCCAGACATCAGGACATCTCTGATCTTGTAAAATAGATTCTGTAGCATCGTAGGACAATACACACTGTGAGATGTTAGCGCTATCTGACCATTATCATGTGATTGACATGATAAACATCAAAAAATACCCTTCAGTGTGTACTGTCTTAGGCTTCTAAGTTGGTCATACACAATTAGTTATTGAGTACAATAGTATTTTACATTTGTAAATCAATGGGACTTTCTCTAGCAAGAGAACTCTAGCATTGCATATGTTACATGATCCGTTTATAGTACTTAGTCTCTACAATCTGTTTTTAGGGAAATTCTGTTTTACATGCCAAAAAATTGAATAGCATTTTTTGTTTTGAATTATAAATATATATATTTTAAATGACCGTTAAGTAAATTGTATTTGAATGGAGTTAATTATAGTATAACTGTAGTGCTCCATATATTTTTGTGGCTAAATGTTACCGTAAACAAAGAAGAGGTGTGAGTGTCAGAGGACAGGCTTCCTCCTGTAATACCAAATCTTGTTTCTGCAGCAGCGATGATGGACCTGTTAGAGTCATAGAGTCCTATTTACTAAGCTGCGTGTCTGGAAAAGAGGAGTTGTTGCCCATAGCAACTCTTTCTGACATAATATCATTTGTTCCTACTGGAAAAATATTTGTCGTTATTTTGAATATGGGTTACCTACTACTCTTATAGGGCCAATAAGTTAAATAGAAGGTAAGGTAAGTGCACCTACTCTAACAGCATGCACCAGTGTGAAAGAGTATATCCGTTATTCACATAACACATCACATAAACCTGAACACCAAACCAAAAAGAAAACAGAGAATAAAAATAAATCCTATATAAAAAATAAAAGTGGAGACAAAAAAGGAAAACAATTATTGTAACAGTATTGTAACAATTTTTCTGTGTTGCTAAATGATAATATATAAGTGTACCAGAGAGATACTTGCTAGTATGCCTGTAGTGATATCTTTTGTGATCCAATATTCAGAAATGTCCATGTGCAGACATAAAACAATCACCAAACCATAGCGGAGTTTAAAAAACAACTTTTACTATTTTCAGAAACATTTATATGTGTACCTCACAGAAGATAAAAAAGAAGTCTTTTAACAGCAATCTATCACACAAGGTATTTTTAATCTGAGTGTTTGGTGACCAATCAGCTGCTGTGTTCCTCCATTCACTCAATGTTGCTATTAGGAAATGTCTCATGGAGTGTAGTTCGGTGCTGTTTAGCCATTATTAAATTTAAAACAAGACCCAACGCGTTTCGTCCCACCAGTGTTCCCGCCTAGTCTATCTCCGGGGAAAAGATCAATGAGGACTTGCTGAAGTTGACACTTTAACTTGTTTTATTAAATCATTTTAAAATTTGTGTCTAGAGGTCACCACATAAAGAAGTATTATTTTGCCATTTTTAGATCAGAACTGATTGCATATCATTTGAAAAAAAAATAAGAAGCACTTTTTTTTGCATCAAAACAAGCAATAAAGCACACTAAGGACATATCTGCCATGAGTCACATGTAGGTGGTGCAGTTCTGGTTTCAAGGGACTGTCTCACTATGGGGATTATAATGACTTTTGTCCTGATTCTAGTACAGTCAAAAGATCCCACTGAATACAGACCCTTCAGTTGTGTGTTAGAGATGGGGATGGGGGAGCAACTAGTAAAGCTAAAATTCAATCATTATTCTTTCAGAAAATATAACAACATTGTTTTAGTGACAAGCAGTCATCAGTCATAGCTAATATAGCTATGATGCCATGACTAGGCCTTATCTGTGTAAAGTTTGTATGTTCTCCCTGTGTCTGTGTGGGTTTCCTCCGGGTGCTCCGGTTTCCTCCCACACTCCAAAAACATGCTGGTAGGTTAATTGGCTGCTGACTAAATTTACCCTGCTCTGTGCATGTGTATGTGGATGTATGTGTTACAGACCTTAGTATGTCGCTACAATAGCGTTATTAATAATAATACTATAAATTGATTAACTGTTTAGTATGTTATGCCAGCTCTTTACCTTTTCCAGGGGTGTAGCCATGGGATGTGCCAGGTCTTGGGGTCGGTCCTGATCAGGCTGCAGCCTAGGGCGCAGGGATTTACAGGGGTGCAGCTGGTCTGATCTTGATGCAGTGCTCTAGCACTGACAGATGCATTTTAATTTGCCAATGATGGCTTTCAGGATTAGGCTGCTATCACTGACAGTGGTGAGTAGTCCCTGTTACACTCAGATTTATTCATATATTATATATAAATTTACACACACACACACACACACACACACACACACACACAGGGCTGCCACCAAATATATTGGGGCCAGGAGCATTTGCAGCGCTTTGTCCTCTATGTGTCTCTTGACGTCACATACATGAGGAGTGCCGCGGGCCTGCATTAATATCAGAAGTTCTTCAGTCCATTACTTCCCATTGGCTGCTATATCGGCAGGTCCCATTTGTACACACATACACTCCTGGAGGTTACACACACACACACACACATACACACACTACAATAAATATAGGATTTGAACCAGGCTCCATTATCCCAGTTCTGTCACTAATATAACGGTCACAGAAGGAAAAGAGAAACCAATAAACATGAGTTTATAACAAACTGTAATCAATTATTTTATTAAACTATTATTAGTCAAATCACTTTTCATAACTTTTTTTTTTTATACTCTGATAGAAATTTTCCTTCTTTTATTGCTTTCTGTGCTGTTATCTTGTGTCTTTCTCTTGCGTTTTCTTTGTATCTTTCTTTGGTTCTTCATTTTCTTAATCCTCCTCCTCCACCATTGTCCCAAGTGCCAGCTCATCAATGGTTATAAACTCCTGAAGGCTGCGAAATTGCTCCATGTATGTTTTAGAGTTTAAAAGAGCAGGCAGACCTGTCTCCTCCATCACACTGTACAGTGCCAGATCATCAATGGTTAATTTAGGAATTTTCCTTCTTTTATTGCTTACTTTGCTTTTATCTGTTGGCAGAATGGTGTAATGGTGTGTGTGCGGTATAATAAGTCCACACAATGTACTCTTAACCAGTTCAGTGGTTTATTACAGAGAACAGTAATATGTAGCACAAATACTGTACAGGTATTGAAGGGGTAATACCTCGAGAGAGAGAGATGGTGCAGCTTACACACAATATGCAGCTGATATATCAGTACAGCAGCTCTGGCAACTGTTTTATTACTGCTAGTCCTCCCTCTGACAGTAGTCAGGAATGCTGGCACAGTGATTAATGGGGTACACTGTGACAGTTTGTATATGGCTACAAAAGAGCTACAAAAGAGTTAGCCTGGAGCGGCTGTAACCCTTAATCATGCCCTGCTTGAGGGGGGCACTCCATGCAACAGCACCACTGGATGAGTTAGCAGTGCAGCTTTATTATAAGGCATATTGCTAATATAACCCATAATAATGCTCTATATTCCTCTTTAATTGTGTTCAAATTCCTCCTTAGCTGTGTCCAGATGAACCCACACAATAAGGTTCTTTATGAACCACAATAAAGAGCTTTATTCCAATTTCATTAATCTGAAATTATCCCTCCTAATTTGGCTCTATATGCCCCATAATAAAAATCTTTATTCTTCCTAAATTGTGCTCAAATTGTCTTCCTTATCAGACCTTTATACAGAGCTCACCTATGGGAATAATTTGAGAAAATTAAGAAGAAATGAAGATCCTTATTATGGGCCATATTGACCTGTTTTTGGGGGATAATTTCAATTTAATTTTGTAAGTCTGGATCTGGTCTGATGTGAAGAAGTAACTATATATTCCACTGCAAGCTTTATAACCAGTGCCAGTAAATGGAAAATACAATGCAGTATTTATATGAATACAAGTGCCGAGTACACCTAAAAAGCTTTCTAATTATACATTTCTCTTACAGTCCTTTGTTTTATAATGTCACGTACAATTAATACCGGATGCCTGAATCTGTGAAACAAGTTGTTTTACTGATGCTGGTTCAGTATAAGGTGACAAATAAATTTGATTGTCGCACTGGGATTGCAAAAATGCTAATTTAGAAATATCTACCAAGAGTGCTATTCAAGGTTCTTATATTAAACAGACCTCAAGAAGAACAATGACTGATACACAATCAGTCAGACTAGAACCTTTATGAATGCACACCTCAAGTTCGTAGCATAGTTAAAAATGTACTTTTATTATGTATTCTAATAAATAATGATGCATAACGAAATATAAAATCACATAGAGCTGTCCATGAATGGTACACTGTTGTATTGATAATTCAATGTATATAGTAATAACAGCGATATAGAAAATTCAGTAATTAATGGTATAATAACAAAGTGAGTAAGAAGCAGGGTTACTTATCAAGTCCATGGGTCATCAGGGGGAGGTAGCAGGGGAGACAAGAACAGCCCAAAGCTAACTGAGGCAAAGTCTGTCCCTAAATCAACGGCTAGTGGCCTCACGGCCAGCGCTTCCCTCGTTCCGGGTACATATGCTATCCCTGCACTTACTACACGTGGGGCTGTGGGATGGACAGGTCTCAGTAGCGGCGTCCCTGTGCACAAGGGAGCCACACCATTATAGCTCTTGACATGCCTTTCATGTTGTTCCTTTTTCAAAAGACAAGATGCATGCAGGTGAGTGGAGTTGGGAGGTATAAATGTCTGGACTGGCCAATCAAATTGCCATGACATCACCAGATGTGAGGTGATAAGGTGATTAAGAAAATGGATGCCAAATAGGCTTAAAAATTGATAAACACCCAGCTGCTGCCGTTACCAACAGGCATTCAGGGGTTAAAACATTTAACAGAGGGAAGGGGGAGAAGGCATAGGGTATATCAGGGCAGGCCACATTGGTAGAAATCCTTCCCTTCCTCCCTTTTAGTTGTATTTTTGCTAACATGTTCAATATATTTTCATGGGTTGGCAGTGGCGGTGGAGTTGTCAGCAAAATATCTGGCGCTAGGTAGGGCGATAAGGTATGTTACAGTGGAGACACACCCTTCGAGCTGAAGAGGCTGGATCCTGGTTTGCCTCCCTGGTTATACCGGGGTGCGCACTATGAAAAGAGATAGTGTTCTCGCGTTGACCATAACCTTTTAGAGTGCTGAGGTCAGTGGATGTCTGATCTGTTTGTGGTTTACCATTTCACTTGGATGACTCCCCACCTGCTATCAGTGCCAACTTTTGTTCTATAACTAAATCATAATCCACTTAATTTTAATTCAATAAATCTATGCTCCCCCTTATAAAGCCATAACATTGTCAGTGTCTTTATTTGGGTATGAGTGCATGATGTGAATGGCAAGTCAGTCAAGTCAGTTCATACAGTAACTCTTATTAGTTTGATAACGGTTAGTCATGTCCTGTGATAATCACAGAGAGGGTGCAGGCCTGGTAAAGAGAACTGTTCCTTTTACTCCCCGGGCTTCAGCAAATTTCAAAGACCTGTATAATCCGTTGCATTGGAAATGTGGGGTCAAGGGGGCACCTCTGAACATGAAAGGGGTGCTGTCTGCAGCAGTCTGATAGTGATGTTGTCAGGGGGTGCTCTGCATAACTAATATGCTGGCTCTCTGTGATGCAGACTGACTGGAAGCTGATATACTGCTATTAGAGAAGCTGAGAGTCGGCAACACTCATGTATGTATCATGTATGAATGAAGAACACACAGGGAACAGAGAGAAAGGAAAAGAAGACTGCTTAGAATGTCTTTACTTTAAATTTGGGGTTCAAGTTAAAAGGGAAGAATATGAAATAAATCTGAAAATATTAAATTATACAATAAAGGTTGTAAGGGCTTGGGGTCGGTGTGTAAAAGTTGAGGTAGGATTCTGGGCACAGAGGTGCCGTACGTACATAGGAAAATGTTTAGGATCCCACTATCGTAGCTCTGCTGTAGAGGAATTATGATCGTGGTGGAATTCAAGATGCGGCCCAATTTATACATTTGCATTGTGTTAGGTGCACACAGTTGAGAGCAATTGTATTGTTATCCAGAGCTGCAATAGTTGTGTTCACATTTGTGGATGCCGTTCCGCTTACAATCGCGTTTACAGCAACCAGAAGCTGAACAGAATTCTTACCCGAGTTCATAGGGCTCTAAATAAAACTAAGGCCCATTTCTGGTCCAGACTGCAACTACAAAAAGAACACGTCTTGTGAACCAGCACAACAATGATGGGAGGGTAATGATACAGGACAGGATCCAGAGCTCCGAACACAGTGGCGCATAGTTCCAACGCCAATCCGCCACCAGATCCAATGTCCTGTGCGTACCGCTCCCCTCACACGTTAACAGACTTCCAGGAGCAGGATCCTACCTTAAAATTTCACAGAAAATTGGGACGGTGCAGACATTAGGAGTGTATGTAAGGGTTTAGCTAAGCCATTAGGGACGGTGGGAGTTCCCGGTCTGATGGTCTGCCTTTAGAAATAGAGACAGCTGAAAGTTCCCAAAAGCAGCCATTTTAGATTTTTTTAATGAATGAGTGGGTATGCCTTTCAGCATACTCATCCATTTATTTTCACTGCAGACCCACCGCTAGCTTCGGAGAGGTGAGTAACCTTCCCGGGGACTTTTACTCTTGGGTGGGGTTTAGAGTTAGGCTCTTAGGAATGGAGGTTTAGGGTTAGGGCTATAAAAGGGGAGGGTTATGGTCAGGCTGCGTTGAGGGGGGTCTTAGGGTTAGGCTATAGAGAAGGCCGGTTTAGGGTCAGGCTAGGGAGAAGGGAAGGTTAGGGTCAGGCTGCAGGGAAGGGAGGGTTAGGGAAATGGGTAGTTTTTCTCTCAGCTATCAGAGCATTGTGTTCGGTTCTCCGGGGATTAATTGCTATGCCTCATTGAGGCATAAGCAATCGATATCCAAGCCAGTTCGAAACTGGTTGGGAGAGAACGGCCCTTTTGAAATAGGCCCGTTCTAAGGCGACCCACACCCGTCTTTTTAAAAGTCGAAGTATAATTTTGTCTAGCTCTTAGTATTGTCTTGTGTGTTATTTTATGTTATACGGTGTTTACCTTATGTATAACACCAGGTACCACTTTGTATAAATACTGCATAAAATATCAAATGTAATATTTATTATGCATTTAGCTTACATTAAATTTGATGCAGAAAATTCTGTCTAATTTGCCTAATTTTGTGTTATCTATTTGTTTTTTAAATGGTTAAAGTGATATTCTTTAGGCAATTATTGTGGGTAAATTCATTTGCAGAGATTCCTGTCATATACGGCGGGGGCTGAATTCTGGAGTTCATTCCACCAATAACCTAATAAGTTTATACATAAATGCTAGAACACATATTACATCTTTCACAGACAGGAAGATGCAGGTGAACATTTGACCATGTTCCATGAATAAATCTTGTCAGTATTTGGAAGATTTACAATTGTATTCTGTATCATTGAGCGCTGTTAGATTTTGTGATCCGCTAGCATGGTATGACTTGCGTCCTGTTAAACTTCCCAGTTCCCCAAGCAGCCGTGAGTCAGTGCTCTGGTCCCTTGTGCTTACAACTGTTGTACAAAGTACTGATTCATTGTGACAGCAGAACCCAAACCCACAAATATAGATTTTTAATTCTATTCTGAAAACAATATACTAAGAATTCCCTCCTCTATAAGTAAAGAAAACTACTGGATAAAACCAGGGAAACAAGCACAAATATGTTATTAAGCACCCACAGTTTACTGAGTTGCTGTTTTCTGCTACCTGGAGTCCTGGGTGCTGTCTCTAGGGCTCTGTGGTGGGAAATGTGTGAGTAAAACATCCCTTGAGACCCCAGCTTTTTGGTTATTAAAATGTGTTTTGAGAACCGCATTGTATGGTAAAATGAGTACAAGGAAATCCATATAGAAATGTTTTCTGCCACCTTTATAGACGAGGCTCAGACTTTTTTCTCATTTTTGTCCGGATTCACAGTTACATATTTTTCGTCTTACGTATGTTGTTTTAAGAATTGAGCTACTACGCATGCGTACATGTACGTAGATTGCATAAGCGCGGTCTAAATACTACGTAACTGTGAATCCGGACCTTTATACCTAGAAAGCGTCTAACAATATGATATATGATACGACACAGTAGCGGGCTCCATACCTTTTTCATTAGCTGGGTTGATACAAGTAAACACTTCTGCACTGATAAATACTAATGATGAATACTTATGGTGGAGACACCAAAGGTTAGCTGTGACCTATGGACACTACATTATTCTCTAAATCACTCATTTTTGGTATTTCTCTCTATGATGCTGTATGCATTGTTCTTTATACCAGACATCTTGGAATCAATTATTATTTCCTGTGTATTCGTCTTGGTACTATACGTTGTTATGTAGTAACCTTGATATGTGGTATGGCTCCCTCCACAGCCTACCCAGTTACATGTTAGATCAGTGCTCCTCAACCTTTTCTCACCCTCGGCACACCTAAGCCCTTTCCAGAATTCCGCGGCACACCTAAGCCCTTCCCAGAATTCTGCGGCACACCAAAAGAAAAATATACAAAAAAAAGCAGGAATTACAAAGTACATACACAGATATTACATTATTTTTTATTTGATAAATAAAAAAATCGCAGCTAATAACTTTTATTTTCTTATAACTAATTTACCTATGTAAGCCCCCCCCATCATGTGTCTGCAGCCTCCCCAGTAGCCCATATCATGTGTCTCAAGCCTCCCTAGTAGTTCCCATTCATGTGTATGCAGCCTCCCCAGTATAACCAATCGTGTGTCTTTAGCTCTCCAGCATTCCACATTCATGTATCTGCAAGGTCTTCCAGTGCTTTTTCTCCTGTTGGAGGCATTGCACTGCGGCACACTTGGCAACATCCCGTGGCACACTGGTGTGCCATGGCACACTGGTTGAGGAACACTGTGTTAGATGACCATGAAAGCTGGTGTACAGCAAGCAGAGATTGCTCATTCAGAAGACATATAGACGGTCAAGCTTAACTTTACTCACTTTATAGCTTACGCTACTCTTTTGATGACCAGTATTGTTAGGTGTTACTCTAATTGTTATGTTTGATGTCCAGTCTGACTCTGATTGTGAGATTTAGTGGCCGGTTTAGTTGAAAGTTTTAGGTTTTTTAATCATTGTTTTATGTACAATATCTATTTCACCTGTCACTGACTGACTATGTGCTAGGTATATATATATATATTGTAAGTTTGAGAATTATTTTCTCATTTATTTTTGTTTTGTTTTTTTCTTTTTTAGAGGAAATAAAATGTGAAGCAGATAAACAAAGGTATGTAATATGGATTTTACATATATTTCCTGACTATATTACCTACTGTACATTCTTTAATCTGTTCCTTGTGTGCACTCTGGTCTTTTTACTTATTTATTTGTTGCTGTGTATAATGCCTGTAATAGAGTCTCATTTCTCTAGGTCAGGGATGATCCAGCCATAGTTCCATAGGTTACTTTTAATCATGGTATTTAGTTCAAACGATGCATTTAGTATATTTAATACCAAACCAACAACTAGCTGCTAATGTGTTGTAAATTGATCTGTAATCCTGATGTCTAAGCCAACTGCGTGATGTTAATATTTGTCAAAAGGTCAGAGGTTTAAGCCATCAATACCATAAGGAACATTACAGGCTACTGTGGCAAAAACATGGACACGAAAAAACTGTGAAACCCATCTCTGTTCTGTATAATGTCAAATTGTTCCTACCTCCTACCCACTTGGGTGTGATATATGAGATACAAAGGCATTTTCGCAACATTTATACACTCAACATTAGGTGTATGAATGGAAAGCCTTATACTGACAACAATAAGGGCCATAGTCTCATTATCATAGTATAAAAAAAAAAGCCAACGTGGTTTACTAAAGAGGTAGCAAGTATAGTGACAGCAAAAAAGATGGCCTTTCGGAATTATAAGCAAACTCTAAATAATGTTGACAGGGAGGAATATTTAGCAAAGCAGAAGGAGGCTAAAACGGTTATCAGGACTGCAAAGGCACAAACTGATGAAAAACTGCGAAAAGGGAATTAGGTATATAAATGAAAGGCAAAAAACTAAAGCGGGTATAGTAAGGCTCAAAACGGAAAGTGGGATTCTTCTTGAGGGTGAAAGGGCTATGGCAGATCATCTTAACAAGTATTTCTGTTCAATATTCACTAAAAAGAAAAGAGAGGGGAAGGGACCACTTTTAAAGCGAAGGCTATTAATACAAAGGAGGCAATTACTACTACATTTGCTGAGGAGCAGGTATTAAAAGAACTTTCAAAGCTGAAAGTGGACAAATCAATGAGACCAGATGGGATACATCCGAGGATACTAAAAGAGCTTAACCATTAACTAAATTATTTAACCAGTCACTAACTGGGGTAATTTCAGAGGACTGGAAAATAGCAAATGTCGTCCCTCTGCATAAAAGTGGAAGTAGGGAAGAAGCGGAAACTACCGACCAGTGAGTATCACATCAGTAGTAGGGAAATTGATGGAAACACTGTTAAAGGAACAAATTGTAAAGTATCTTAAATCCAGTAACTTACCGGATCCCAAGCAAGTATTATTTAAATGGGGAGCTGTAGACATAGCTTATCTAAATTTTAGTAAGGCTTTTGACACTGTGCCACACCGCAGACTGTTAAATAAGCTGGAAACTTTGGGATTGGACTTGAAGATAGTTGCATGGATACAATTTGTTAAATAAGAACTTTGGGATTGGACTTGAAGATAGTTGCATGGATACAATTTTGGTTACAGGATAGACAACAGAGGGCTGTAGCAAATGGAATCCCTTCTGGGGATGGTAAGGTAACCAGTGGAGTACCCCAGGGTTCTGTACTTGGACCAGTGCTATTTAATTTCTGTATAGGTGATATTGCCTGTGGGGAATCATACCTTTTTGCAGATGACACAAAGATATGTAACATGGTAGACACGCCAGGAGGGGTACACAAAATGTTGCAGATGACACAAAGATATGTAACATGGTAGACACGCCAGGAGGGGTACACAAAATGAAGGATATTCTAGGTAGACTGGATGAATGGTCAAGCGTGTGGCAACTGCAGTTTAATGGCAAAAAATGCAAAATTATGCACTTGGGGCACAAAAACCCAAAAGCTCAATATATCATTAAAGGCACTACATTAGAAACTACTGAAGAGGAAACGGATCTTAGAGTCATTATTTCATGTGACTAAAAGGTAGCCAAGCAATGTAACAAAGCAATGAGAAAGGCAAGTCAGATGCTTGGTTGCACAGGGAGAGGAATTAGTGGCAGAAAGAGAGAAGTAGTGATGCCCCTTTATAGATCGTGGTACAACCTCACCTAAAATACTGTGCTCGGTTCTGGAGGCCATATCTCCAGGACATAAATACATTAGAGACTGTGCAAAGAAGAGCAACTAAAATGGTCCATGGCCTGTGTCACAAATCATACCAAGAAAGGCTAGAGGAACTAAACATGTATAGCTTGGAGCAGAGAAGGGAGAGGGGAATATGATCGCAGCTTTCAAAAATATCAAGGGTTGTGACCAGCTAGAGGAGGGCGGCATTTTTCAAAGGAAGAGGTGTAGTATAATATGAGAGCATGAATATAACCTGGAGGGCGGTAGATTCAGAGGAAATGTGCAGAAAAATTACGTTACTAAAATACTTTACTAAAAGGGTGATAGATAAGTGGAAAAACCTCCCATCTGACGTGGTAGAACAGTTTAAACATGCTTGAGATTTAGGATGTCCTTATATTTTTCCCAAGCATGTTTAAACAGTTATTTTCTAAAATACATTATAATTTCCTTATGGAAACAGAGGGTATGCCATATTCCACTTCACTTCATCCCCTATTATTAAATGGTTGGCGTGGCACAAATTTGTCATGATTGGCGATAGTGTCTTTTTAGTCCCTCAATGCCATTTAGCCTCTATGAGTAGGTTATATTATATCCTTGAATTATCGATGTACCTTTTTCTGCCAGTGCTCTTTTTCTTATTTGTCATGTTTGGTGTTATTTTCTCTTCACTTAGAAATATATAGTTTTTTTGACATCATCAGTTTATTCTTTATGTTTTACCCTCCCCCTTGTACCCTCTCTCTTATCTATTTATTTTTGAAAACTATAATAAAAACTATTGATGGAAAAAAACTGTTCCAATTTTACTGCTCAAACACTGATCAATGTCACGATGATGTTCCATCATGAACAAAACATGAAGTATATACCCAGCTTAAGTATTCTATTAAGTAGTGTAAAAAATATAAATTGCCCCTGACATGGGGAGGGTATTTAATTTTAGGTCATGGCTTGGACTGTTTAATACCCCCTACATGCTAGAGTTCATAGAACTATGTGGTCCCGTCCATAATAGGTGTAGGTGGTAGGTGATATGAGTGATATAAGTGGGATAGATGGGCAGGACGTACACATTCAGATAAATGCTGTGTTAGTAAGCTGTGTACTAGTTCCCAGTTTTATGGTTAATTACTGTGTAATAAGATTGCAGTTTAATACAATGGCAAAATGCGGAAAGATGGTCCTCTGGGGGGCAGTTAGATTACAGGAAGCCGCACAGTACAATCCTTACCAGAGAATAACATGGGTAAATGGCTTTTATCACGTGTCATCATTGCCAGGGAGTCATTGGGGCTCCTATCCCTTCATTATCTGATTAGGACCCACCTAATACATTTTGTCCCCCTTACAATTATCAAGACTGTAACTACTAAAGACTTCTGGTACATAACTTCATCAATAGTTTTACTGACCACTAATTATTTTATAATAGTTTGCCTTGTTATATGAATGTGTATTCTTTCTCTGTGCTTTATTCATGTAAATAATGTGTTAATGTGTTAATTTCCTGTCACTTTTCTGTGTGCTGTGTTAGGAATGTAGAATGTAGCAGATGGTATGGGTCCTCCAGCGAGTGGCTTGTATAAATAGGCATATATGAGAGTGGCAGCACACATACGGATTATGAGGCCTGCATTTTAATTGTCCTGTTTTTCTTTCTCTTCCCTCAGTCCCCCCCAGGGAGATGTGAAGGCTGGTTCCAGTACCCTTCCACCCGTGAAATCAAAGGCCACCTTTATTGAAGCCGACAAGTACTTTCTACCATTTGAGCTTGCATGCCAGTCCAAATGCCCCCGGATAGTTAGCACATCCCTGGACTGTTTGCAGGTCTGTATTTTTTTTTCTTTTGTTTTTTTTAGTTCCCAAATTACAATTTAATCATTTACTAATAAATCAATGTTATTAAAGGGAGTAGTATATCATTTTGCGCTGTTGGGCAATTATAAATTGGAGATTTTTATCCTGCTCGGGGTCTAGTACTAGTTCATTCTAAATTGCAGTTTTAGGTAAAGCTGCCTAATAATTGTTTGCTCTAGATAATATTTTTTATGCTTGCAAAGCTTCAAAATAGCTGCATCATCTCCTCCTAACATTAATTGAGGCTTTTAGCATAGAGCAAAGGCCAGAACAGCTTGTGTATCTAATGCATTTTTAACTCTGTACAACATTCTAAAGCTCAATGGATTTACATGCAATGCAGGAGCTATATAGGGGATTTCCAACACCATGCTTACTGTGTATGACCAACATGCAGTGGGCATCGCTATGACCTTAGACTACTCTATGCACCTACCTGTCACCTTTAAATACAGTGCTGGAGGCACTACAGCCTGCTCATGTAGAAAGGGAGCAGGAGAAATATAAGTGGAATGTGAGCCATTCTTCCTGACTGGTACAATGTCCTGGGGCAATAACATACATAGGATGTGATAGCAGATAAGTGTCACTTGACTCATCCAATCTGTCCATACAAAAAAAAAGACAACCTATACTAACACTAGACCCTATCTGACCCTCCATTTATTTTAAGATTTAGGATATTGGTATAGTTATCCCAGGCATGTTTTAATTGTGCTGCTGTTCTACATCCTCAGATTAGCCTATTCCACTTATCAATTACCCTTTCAGTGAAGTCATGTTTCCACACATTTCCAGCTTAAATACTGGCTCTCATGCTCTAATACACCTCTTCTTCTGAATAATGCCTCCCTCCTATACCTGATTACACCCTTTGATATACTTGGAAGTTCTTTCATATCCTCTTCCTTCTCTAAGGGAGAAGGGAGAGTATATCATGCTTTGGCCGGGTGATGCATTTAAATTATACAGTATGGGCGTGCTTAGGTGCGTAAGTACGTGCAGCCATGACAGCCGACAGCAGTTACGCTTGGAAAAGTTAGGGTAGAGTTTGGAAGGCGTAAAACGGCAAAAATACGTGCGACCTAAGGGAATTCCAAGGGGAGTGCATAGTAATTACGAAAGTGTAAATACGCTACGTGTCGAAACGTAAAACGAACGTAGGTCTGGATCCGGCCCATTGTGTCTGTTCCCTGGAAAGTGTAAAGTCACCATCAAGCATAATGAATGGAGTTCTTAAGCACCCCACTCCTTCCCTCCGTGTCTGTCTATGAATTGTAATCCTAACAATACAATGTCAAAGTAATGTGCAGAAATAATAATAATAATAAAAAAATCTGCAATGCAAGTTATATGTGTTATAGGTGTATAATCAACCACAGAGTAAAGAGGTCTTAGCATTTAGTTCAACAACCAATGAGGAAAGTCAATGAATTACTTGTATATAAATAGATAGTAATAGCAGGGATAGGTATATTATGCAAGGAGTATGGTTGCTACAGGGCCTGAAGGAGAGGGGGCCCGTGTCAGCTTCCCCCCTCTTGCACTCCTGTCCTCATTTGTGAGCTCCAGTTGTGAGCACTAAGCATTGTTTTAAGCTACCAGCCTCCAACATCTACACAGTCCACCCACACAAGGTCCAGTACCTCACCAGGCTCCAATCTTGGTCCTGCCCATACAGATTCAGGCCCCAACTCCTTGCTATGGGCCAGTTTTTTCCCCTGTATACTGTATACAGTCGATTAACCTACCTGCATGTTTTTGGCGTGTGGGAGTAAACCCACGCAGACACGGGGACAACATATAAACTCAACACAGATAAGACCTAGTTCTGGAATCAAACTCATGACCTTTTTAATTGTATTTATATTGAAATAATATGTTATTTGCAGTAATGAGATTCACTTTTAAAGTACAGGCAGGAAGACTGAAGGGTGATATAAGGCAGGTTGTCATACTGGACAATAGATACAAGCAGCAGGCTCCCAGAGTGTGGCCATGTGGCATTACACATAATAGAATGGAAGAATGTGTGGGACAAACACATTGCTGCTGTCACGCTTATATTGAAAATATTAAGGAGCACTCCCACAGAATAAACAAGCGAGCAAATAAACACAGAAACACAAAATGTACCTGAAATGCCTTTTTTGCTGTCACATTCCATCTTTTTAAGTATTATAATTGTGGACGTTTTCTTTTCTATAGTTATGTGACAGTAAATGCTTTGTTCCATTGTGCTCTTCTGTAGCATACTAGCAATCAGTTGTACATTAGGCTTATAATAGCAGCAATGCGGCATACTTCTAAAGGTCATTGGTTGCTTGTTTTTGTTTCCTTAAAATCCATACTCCATCATAAATCCCTTCTGTTGAATGAAGTTCAGGATAGCAACGGATACCGTACCGTATTTCCCCATGTATAAGACGCACCTTTTTTTGGAAAAATCTTGTGTCCAAAAACAGGGTGCGTCTTATACAGGGGGTTACCATTTTAACATCCAGCCGCAGTCTGACTCCAGACCG